>CAXIVR010000010.1:51564166-52034166 GCA_964035755.1 Teleogryllus oceanicus | reverse complement strand
GCCAAAGACGAGAAGAAGGGTCTAATTGCGTTGGTAGAAGCGGCAAGTGACGAAGCAATTGGGCTGAGACCTGCACTCAATCGCGGAGCGGAGCTGACTGCGGCCTTTGCCGGCTGAGCAACAGCGTGGACGGGCGGCAGGTGGGGGTGGGTGGGGGGCGTGGTCGGGCAGTGGGAAAGCGGTGGGGGCGCGTGCCCGCCCTGCAAATTAGCTCCTTCGCACGCGGGACACGTTCCGTCTGCCCGTCCCAGGACAGACTCGCCCCGGCCCGGCCCGCCGTCGCCCGGCCTGCCCCGCCTTTCGCTGAACGAGCAGTAGCGCAGGCCGCTTTGCGGATGGGCGGGCGTGTGTGCTGTGCGTTCAGAGCAGGGCTGCCCAAATGCGGGATGCAACTGCCCACGGGCCATTCGTCGATCACTAGACTAGAGCCGATCGCGCCGAACGACTCCCCCTCTCCATCCGGCGCCGGATACGACAAACAACGGGACACTCCGGAGGCCCGGATATGTGCACTGGGACAGAGCGCGTCAAGCGGGCTGCCCATTACAGCAGCCCTGATTCAGAGAACCCGTAAAAAAAATTGGCCTACTGAAGGTTATCTTCTGTAATCGGATCTTAGTGAGTTTACGGTTGTGGCGCAAGTGGCATTGCGGATGAGCGTGCGAGCCTGCTATTCGTTCAGAGCCTGGCTGCTCGAATGCAAGAATTGGGGCCGCTGCAGTTGCCCGCGAAACCACTCGTCGTTCACTAAACTACAGCCGATCGCGCCCGAGGGCCTCTCCTCCCCTTCCGGCGGCCGACTCGACAAACAGCGGGACACACTGGTGGCTCGGATATAGGCGCTCGCACAGGGCGCGTCAAGAGGGGTGCCCATAGCAGCCCTGATTTAGAGAAGCCGTAAAAAATTGGCCTTCTGCAGGTCATCTTCCGTAATCGGATCATTGTCATTCCAGGGCTGTAATGTTAGACGTGGAAGGTAAGGAGAGTACGGGACTGGGATATGATAAGATCGCTCGCTGTCCGTCCCCTGTTTTATACGGTGCGGCTCCGCCATACGGCGGAAAACTACTGGTCAAGCAGTCGGCGTACAGATTCGATTCCAGCCGCGCCATAAATTCATCGATGTCAAACATAACAAGCACATTCCCTACCGCGCTATCATCACGTGCCCTCCCAATTACCGGTACGCTTGACGGACAGCGTCATCAAGCAGATGTCCCCTCCCCAGCATTCACCCTTTGGTCGCACCATCCTCATTCCAACGCACCAACAGCAATCGCCCTCGCAACCTCACTTCAGCGAAAACTCAACCTACCAGCCTTAGCCACAAGCTGGCGGCCCCCTTGGCGACCCCTGACCCAGGACTTATTGCGAGCCGACGATGCGTTCCGCTGTATGCTGAATCCGCCCCACGGATGGGAGTGGAGGAATGCTTGCGTAAGCTTGAGAGTGGAGGTGCTCGGGCGCGATTGGCTCTAGTCCGGTGAAATGCAAGTGTGACGCTGGTAAGTGCAGCGAGCCCCCGTGGACGAACTGGCAGCGATTTTCGTGTTTGGGCAACCCTGCCGTGGAAGACTGGGCCCGGGCGCGGTAGAGGATTGGTCTGATGACGTAGTACGGGAAGCGGAAATACGGCGGCGGTCTCGAGGTGGATATGACCTTGAGTCGTCCAAATTGCTTGTGAGTACTAGTATAGTGAATTGCCGATCTTCAGGCCCCGGAATTGATTTAAGCGACTTAAGTCATTCTTGCCTCTTTCATACAATCGATTTTCAGTCGGAATGAAATGAGGCTACCATCACGCACATGTTTCCGAAAAAACACAGAGGAAATAACTATATCACATCTCCTCAGAGATCTTTCAAATCAGACGATTTTTGTAGAATGCACAATAAGATTGTTTAAATCAAAATCCATTAAGTTAAAAAATGATGAAAATGCGTTGCAGTTGACGAATCAAAACCGCAAGCACTGATACAGAAAAAAATTGAAACACCGACTTATTCGAAAAATCTGGAAAAATAAATAAGCGTCAATTTCAGTTACTCTATGACGATGAATTCATCAGACGTCGTTTCGACAACCAGTTTTCACTACATTCTAGTTATTTCATCAAACGATTCAGTTGTTAAGCCATCTCATTTATTTTCGCATAAACAGTTTGCGTTGCATACAGTTCATAATAGATGTGCCTCGTTCTACTGCGAAATTTTCAGTGGCACTACCCGGTAGCACGAACGCTTGTACTAAAGCCCCTGTGATCTTCCAACTCCGCGTAATGCAGGATTATCATCTCCACAATCACCACCATCGCGAGCCATCTCATTGCGTTTAATGGATCTCTCTGCCACAACGAGAGGTCGCGGGGGCGCGGCGATTTACTCAAATGCCGCGCGTAAAATTATCCAGACCCTATTTGCAATACCAGGCTCATCGCACCATTGAATTACTGCTTTACCTCGCTTCGGCGGATTTTTCCTCTTTAGGATCCATCGAAATTTATTAAAAGTGTTGAATAATTAATTTTTAAAGTTATGTAATGCTACGCGATAAAATTGCGACTTTTCGGCAGAAAAACTCTAATTACTCTGGTAACGAAAAAGTCGATAACTTCAGATGCTAAATTTAGAAAAAAATCCTCTAACACATGGTTTAGCCAAAATCCATGTTTTGTGGGTCTTTGATACCGAAAAATCGAATGACGGCAAAATTCTTCTGCCTGGTCCGTCTACGTCTCTGAAAAACGCTAACGGTTAAATCGTTCAGCCGATTTGATCCAAAATTGAAATTCCTCAATCGATCTGGCTGATGTCGCAGCTCCTTGAATTTGAAAACGATATTTTAATTTTGGGGGATAATTTACATGAAGCACCAGGGATATTTTCAAAATTTTCGTATTGTTAGGCCTGTATTAACAGAAGGTATTGGTTTGACAGACGTGTTTTGGACCCACCAATATGGCGGACTAGCTTCACTTTCTGAACACGGAAAAGTTTTTTTACGGCACCTCCATTTATTCATAGCTCCACGTTTGGATCAGACCACAATTCACGTGAACTCTGCGACTCTTTATTAAAATTTTAATCTAAAAGAATAGTATTCATATTATTTTAAATTAAGAATTCGAAAAATTGACAAATTGATGCATTCAGGAATAGTTTGAAATCTAATTCAGAGAACATGAAGGATTTCAAAATATTGTTAAGTGTGTTAAAAGAAAACATAATTTAATTACAGTACCACATAACTTTTATCCTTATTTAGTTCTTTGCTTTTTTTTCCTTTTTTTTCTTTTTTCTTTTATCCAGCCGACAGCCGGTTACCCTTTGCGTCCCGATGGGACGCATATTCGACCATACACTAGACACCAACACACTTGCGGACTCCTCTGATCTGGGGTGAGCAGAACGCGAGGCCCTCCGCGACAACACATACATACAAAGACAAGGGACAAACAACCATTCCCAAGGCGGGACTCGAATCCGAGACCCTTCCGACTGAAGCGCTGAGTCGGTACTCGCTCTTAGCTACCTCGACCATTCAGGTCGGCATTTTTTTTTATGATGTGTACATATTTTTTCCCATTAATTTCTGAAAAAATATAGCATGGTGATTCGTTGAAAAAGTCCTCGAAGAATAATAATACTAACTATTGCGGGACGATATCATTGTCATCTAAGACGACTGACAACAAGGTAAAACAGTCGAGTTTTAATCTGATTTTGTGGCTTATTCTCCACCATTTTAGGCGTTTTTTAATTTGACTTGAAACGAATCTTCAAAGCCTACCACCGGATTCACTTCCATACGAAGCAATCAGCATTACTGAATTGTGTTTCCAATTAAAATACATACACACACAGTTTCACTTCCGAAGCCCCTAGTTAAGTAGATAAAAGGTCAGTTTAATCAAAAAGAAATATTTTTGTTGCACTGATCATTTAAATAAATCACACATCGAGTTTGGTCACAGTTTTTTTCTAACATCATCGTTTTTCACAATATGACTACGAATAATCATGCATATTCACCACTATTATTTATCGTAAAGGGAAACAAGTGAAGGACACGTTATACGCGATTTTGCTTGTCCAACAATATGCTGCATTAAACGTGGCAACGTAGTATGTAAATAATGCACTTTACGCTCTATAGTACCACGTGACAGCTCACGTCACTACACAAAGCTACTCAAACTGCTTTGTGTTCAAACTGCCTGCTGTTTGATCACGGTGTGTAGGCAGTGATTTTCCCGACGCGGTGCTTTTGAACCCGATATTTCATTGACGGTGACAAAGTACAAAGTGAAATGAAGTCTGAAATATATCATTAATTTCGTTGAAATACGACACGAAGGCGAAAACTTTGTCAAGAAAATAGGAAAATGGTTTGCAGAAAATACTCTAAAAAGATATCTGTCTAAAATATAATTGAATGCTCAACATTTATTATACTTTGTTTTAATTTCAGAAGGCCGTAGACTTTAATAAATAATCGCGTATTTCCATCCTCTTAACCGCAATTATAATGTTTTGATTGAAATAATTTTTTTTTCAAATTTTAATAACTCTACGGTATAGTCATATCAGCAAGCTCAAATGCTCCCTGGCATGATGCTGCTACATAGAAGAATTGATATTTTAATTTAAAAGCATTAAAGGCAATATAGTGCGAAGAACTTTAAAACACCGGCATGAATACCCGGAAAGAAATATTTCTCAATATTATTCTAAAGAATATCAAAAATGAAGGTATCATCGAACACACAATGCATTTTGTAATAACAAAAATACATTTCAAAAGCATTACAGACTTCTAAAGCAAAATGATAAATGTGTCTACTCAGCCATTTCCATTATATTCGCCTCGTGCTGTACACTTTAACTTCACAAAGTAAAGTTTCGAAACGCAATTTCACCAGAGACCGAGGAGAACATTAGAAGCGGTATGGGGGTTTCCAGTAACAAAGCACAAAACATGATAGGTTTCTATGACAACTACGCAGTTTTCAGCCAGTTGTTTCAGTTAGCCACAGAAAAACGAACTTCTCAACATTCCCACACATTACAAGGCTCAGAGATTTCCGCAAAACATTTACCTCGAAGGGCACAAAGAGAAGGCAAATGCTTCCGTGAAATTGAATCCCAACTAATTTTCACATTCAATGAATACCATCAGTCTCTGACACTAAAACTCATTACTGAAGGGAAGGTGGACCTTTCCAAAATTACACGCAGATAGGAATGAAAATTACATCGAATATTTTTTTCAAACTGAACGGTGGTTCAAGAAAAATACATAATAAAAATATATTTTTCAAGTGTGAAGCGTTAACGTGTGACCATCGTTTTAATTTATTTTGGTTTCCACAGAATGTTCGCCTTGGCCTGATTTTCCCCCTAGTGTGTATTTAAAGAGTGAAGGCAGACATTTCCCATTTCAAGAAAACGAGAGCATATTGACCTCCGCTCCCTGAGTCAAATACAGTTTAAATTATTTAAATAAATAAACAAACAAACAAATAAATAAATAAATATGGGCGGAAAAGGCAAGGGAAGCTCCGTAGACGTAAATATAAGTGTCCGCAAGTTCGAGCCCCGACAATCCTGAATTTTCACTTCTCACACAAGGACACGCGCGATTCTCCCTCCCCCAACCGACCCGTTCCCTTAGAGCTATGACGTCAAAGAGGACGCCACCAGCGGGAGTCCACCGAAATCACTCTTCCACGCAGTTGATCACCTGCCACAAGAGTGCAGCAGGTAGAGAAAGTCGCCCTGAAAGCTTTTTTTCTCATTGCACATGATATACGATTAGGCAGGATTTAGATAAATAAATTTAATAACGATTGCTGGTATTTGTTTATTTATATATTTACTTCATTTTTCCGTGCGTATACTGCTTTTACTTTGTCGCTACCGCTTACCCTACACAGAGAAAGTTATGTAATGCAGCGCGAAAAAACGGCGATTTTTCGGCAGAAAAATTCTTATTGATAAGCTCTGGTTACGAAAAAGTAGATAAATCCAGTTGCTAAATTTAGGGAGAGGGATCCTGATGTAGCCAGAATCCATCTTTTGTGGGTACTTGTTAACGAAAAATCGAATGACGGTGTAAGTCTAATTTTTGTTCAAAACACCAATTTCGAAAAATGCAAAACTTCAAACTTTTTCGGCGTCTTCGTACAACTATAATTATCAAGATTTTTTCTCTTAATGAAATTTGTTCCGTAAAGATAGATTTTGTAATTAGGTCATCTCCCTCCTCTAAGGAGTCCTTAACATCACTACATTAGGGCGAACAGCTAATGCCCTATCTCTAAACGACCCATTCTCGCTGACCTTGAAAAACTCTGGGAGAACAACGAATAAGCGGGCGTCACCCCATAGCCCCACCTTGCGCATAGGAGAGGAGAGAGGAAGAACAGTGAGGAGAGTGGAGAAAGGGGACACAGAAGAGGGAAAAGTAAGAGGGAGGGAGATGACAGAAAATGCGAAGGGAAGAGAGGTGACTGGGAAAATAGAGGACGAAGAGAGATAAAAGTTATAGGGCAGTGATGGGAGACGGAAGATTAGTAGGAAAGAAGGAAGACAGGAGAGAGAAGGGAGGGAGGGAAAAAAGGATAAAAAAAAGAGAGAAAGAGAGAACCAAACCAAATTAACCCGAGAAAGGGGACTATTTCTGTAGTTCGAGCACCGCGGTAGCTCAGTCATTTTCTTTCGTCTGCCTCTCCATCACACTTCTCGAAAATGAAACACAAACATCAAAGACAAACTTAACAATGAGGCATTCACCACGGAGTACAAACAGCTTCAAAAGCAAGAAGCGCGTGTTCTGCCACCGAGTCCATGCTCTCTCGTGCTGAAATCTCGCGTGCTGCCCGCTTTTTATTCCAACAGCACTTTCCACGGAAGAAGCAACGGCCGAGCGAACACGCGAGATGTGCATGCAACAAGTGTACAACATCGTGGGCGAACGAACATCGCGTGGGCAACAGTTGATGGCGCTTGTCAGCAAGACAGAGGTCATCTGAATTACTAATCTTAAATATGCGCACAAACAGACGGAAAAGTAACACTGGAAAAATACAAAAGCAAAGAACCATTTTTCTAGGTCGAATTCAGTCGTTGTCTGGAGAAGAATTCTAGCGGCAGGCTGCTCTGATCGGTAGTTTTCCGTGGTTTCTCTGATCAACACCAGGCGAATGCCGGAGCAGTACCCTACGAAACGGGCCACGGACCGCGCGCGATCTGTCCTTCCTCTTCCTTGTCCTATCCTCTCCCCTTAGACACACACTCTTACACTAACATGCACAACCACATATTCCGGGAGACCGGTCGGGAGCTTAGAGCTTGTCCCGGCTCGGGCGGTGCCCCGCTGGTGGGAGAGTCTTGGTTAGGGGGAAACCCCACTAGCCGACGGTAGGTCGGTGCCGGATCTCGCCATCCAGCGGGAAAGATCAACGCCATCTCCTGAGAGAAAAACATGCATTACGCTAACGGGACTAATGACCAAAGCAGTTGACGCGCCCGGAAACCCGAAAAAAATACCAATCAAAAATAAACCATTTTCGATTTTGACTGATAAATCCACATATTTTACTATATTAATCGGATATTTTCATATTATATCGTACGATTATATTATCATACTCAGTGTGGCACTACTTACGCAGATACGTCGTGCGACGAAGGAAAAAAGAAGTGTCAATTCTCATGAGAGCTTTTGCAGTACAGGTATTTTTTGCTCCTCCAGTAAGTCTTGGCCAATAAGCCTTGAAAAGAACAAGATTAGAGAGTTTGATGCTGTTCATAACAGAAGGAAACGTGAAGAAATAGTCGCTTCAAAAGACTTGCGTGAAGGATGTTTCTTCAGACCGTGAGAAGAATAATCGACTTCCCGGAAAAACCATTATTACAGATCCCCTTCTACCGCTTTCCTGAACAAATATTATAATCTATGATTTAATTATTAGAAAGAAACCAACAAAAAAATAAAAAAATACGGTTTATTAAACTTTTTTTTTTGTTATAAAGTCAGCGTCCATTTTGACAGCATAAAAGTAACAATTAGGTCATTTTCACAGAAACATTTACCGTTAAATATGCCGAAACTTTATAAATAAAATAGCTTGGTCTCTCCTCATTTGCGCTGCATATACACCAACACCTTCACAAACACAACACTACTCCGAATGTCAACGAAAACACCCTGCCATCACATTCACGCAATGAAATACAGCCGATGCATGGGGTTTTAGGGAAAGTACCTGTTTATTTTACACCATCCTCGTATTTTCGGACTGCACCGACAAATCATCTTCGGATACGCAGACCAAACAAACACAGCGGTCCGCGTCAGCCACTTCCGGCCGTAATCACCTACGAGCGCCACTTTCATTGGGAAAACTCTGCGCCTCGCGGCATCTCCATCGCCCGCCCGTGCACGCCCCTCCACTGCTGTGATTCATTCAGTGATTAGGTTGATTGATTTTTTCGTGTTTACGGGCGCGTCAACTGCTTTGGTCATTAGTCCCGTTAGTGTAGTGCATGTTTTTCCTCGGGAGATGGCGGTGATTTTCCCCCGCTGGATGGCGAGATCCGGCGCCGACCTACCGTCGGCTAGTGGGGTTTCCCCCTAACCAGGACTCTCCCACCAGCGGGGCACCGCCCCAGCCGGGACAAGCTCTAAACTCCCGACCGGTCTCCCGGAATATGTGGTAGTGCAATCCACGTTGGTGTAACTATGTGTGTAAGGGGAGAGGATATCACAAGGGAGAGGAAGTAAAGATCGCGCGCGGTTCGTTTGTTAGGGTAGTGCTCCGGCATTCGCCTGGTTTGTTGATCGCAGAAACCACGGAAAACTACCGATCAGAGCAGCCGGCCGCTGGAATTCTCCTCCAGACAGCGACTGAATTGGACCTAGCTGAAAAGCTAGTGTCGAAAATCCTGCCGCCGTCAGGACTCGAACCTAGGACCACCCGGTCAGAGGACTGATTAGAGTTTCCGGGCGCGTCAGCTGCTAAGGTTCCGTAAGTGTAATGCATGTTTTATCGCGGGTGGTGGCGGTGATCGTCTCCCGCAGAATGTTGATACTCGGCACACACCCACGCGTCGGTTTGTGGTGGTCTCCTAACACAGGTATCTCCCACCACCGGGGCACCAACCCAGCGAGGAAAAGCACAACGCACACATACTAGTCTCCGGACAAGTGTGGTAGTGTAGAGATTGTCAAAGAGTGCTTAACTAAGGGGTTAGGATAGGACAATGAAGAGGAAGGAAAGATCGCGCACGGTCCGTTCCCCGTTCTGCTTCGGCATTCGACTGGTGTTGATTGGAGAAAACACAGTCAGATCAGAGCAGACGGCCACTAGAATTCTCCTCCAGAAGTCGGCCTAGCTATCGACCTAGTACTGAAAATCTTGCCACTGACGAGAGTGGAATCCTTGGACCATCCGGTCAAAGGCACTGCACTGACATCAATTGACGCCATGACTACATCTGTCGCACCGCACTACATCTGTCTCTCTCAACTGGTTTGTTTATGGTTAGTTCAACTGCTATGGACACTAGTACCGTGAGTATAATGCTTGTTATATTCCTGGATATGGCAGTGAATCTCCCGTAATGAATGGTGAGATGCGGCGCCAACTTACACGTTGTCTTGCAGGATATTCCCACCTCCAGGTATCTCCCAAGCACACCGCCCCGGCCGGAACAGACCAAGCTCCCGACTGGTGTCGCGTCTTATGTGGTAGTGTAGTGAGTATGTGGGAGTGTAAAGGGATATAAAGGAACACTATGAGGACAGAAAGATGCCCCGCGACCCGTTGGTAAGAATAGTGCTCTGGCATTCGCCAGGATTGATCTGACAAACCACAAAAAAGTATCGGTCAAAACAGCCGGCCGCTAGAATTCTCCTGCAGACAGCGGCTGAATTGGATCTTGCCCCGTGGATAGTGTCGGAAATCAATTGATTGATCGATTTTTTACGTGTTTCCGGGCGAGCCTACTGCTTTGGTCATTAGTCCCGTAAGTGTAGTGCATGCTTTTTTCTCGGGAGATGGCGGTGATCTTCCCCGGCTGGATGGCGAGATCCGGCGCCTATCTACCGTCGGCTAGTGGGGTTTCCCCCTAACCAGGACTCTCCCACCAGCACAGCACCGCTCCAGCAGGGACAAGCTCTAAGCTCCCGACCGGTCTCCCGGAATATGTGGTAGTGTAGTGCATGTTAGTGTAAGTGTGTGCGTAAGGGGAGAGGATAGGACAAGGAAGAGTAAGGACAGATCGCGCGCGGTCCGTGGCCCGTTTGGTAGGGTACTGCTCCGGCATTCGCCTGGTGTTGATCGGAGAAACCACGGAAAACTACCGATCAGAGCAGCCGGCCGCCAGAATTCTCCTCCAGACAGCGCCTGAATTCGACCTAGCTGAAAAGCCGCCGTGGGGGTGGGAACCTAGGCCTCCCGGTCAGAGCCGCTGCAGTGACATCAGTTGATGCCCTGAGCCACCGCTCCCGGTCCGCAAATCAACCACCGACGGGCCTCGAACCGGCCGGGCCGCGGCGCGGGTGGCTGAAGGACGGGCGGCGGCGCCGTGGCGGAGATGCACGTCAACGGGCGGACGGACTGAAAATAACCGCGGCAAACACGCCCATCACTCATAGGCCGCGCTGCGCTGCGCTTCGGCGACCTGCGTCGGCCCTCGCCGGCTCACTCGGCTCACCGCCATAGTGTCTCTGCAGCGACTCGCACGGGGAGGGCCTACGGAGGCGGATTTTAGACACTGCACTCTCGGAAATTACATTAAATTCAATGTACATTTAATGTGCGACTGTACATGAATTTTAATGTACCTTGTACATGAAAGGGAGATTGATGTAAAATTTAATGCTTAATTAAAAAATTTAGTTTACTTTAACTTGTTAAATTGAATTGTACACGTACATTTTTATACGAATTTTTGCATGAAAATTACTTTCATGTACCTTACATTAAAAGTAATGCAGAAATTTCTGAGAGTGTAGATACAGAGCTAGGTTCAATGTATGATGTTTAGAAATAGTTTAGAATAGTACGATGTTTAGAATAGTACATTCCAAATGACATTATTCACTCCTAGAGAAATCTAAGTGTTCAATCTTTCTTCTTTTTACAATTTGCACGTAAAAATCAGATCAATATGAACAGTGCGTTTTATCGGGAACTAAACAATATTCAGCAGCAATTTATTTTGGAACAGGCAAACTGTTTCCAGCAGATGTTACTCGGATAATTTTTGACCTAATGGAACCATCATGACCCACATCCATCCCAGCTATTTTATGAATCCCAGCTATATATCAAACTTACTGTACCTTTTTATGAAATTTCAGCTAAATGTCTACTATATTCATATTAAATGCATCAAACTGTGTTTATTTTATTTAGCTTCTGGAGCACCAACGAAAAAGGAGTAATGTATTTTAAAATAACAAACAAAAGATAAAATTGAATGGGTCACAATCTCTGCCATTTTTTGGAACAGTTTACAACGTTGATCTTTCCTCATGTGAAACACAGCGTATAATTGAGTATGCAGCAGTTAATTAGTAATAAGTTGTCATACTAATTTCCCACCGAGCGTAGGGCTAAGGGCGTAGCGCGCTGACTTCGCATTCGGGAGGCCCGGATTCAATCCCCGTGCCGGCCAACCTGACCGGAGTCTTTGCGGTTTCCTTCGGCCATCCAGGCGAATGCTGGAAGGATTCTACTGAAAAACCACGACCGCAAAACTGGCGCCGCTAGCTGAATTCGTCAACTACGTGAAGTCACGAAGGTTAAGAGGATTAGAGACATAGCGAGCTCTTGGTAGGGTGACCGACTAGAAACCTAGATATATAACGGCGTCGATTGATTGATTGATTTTTTCGTGTTTCCGGGCGCGTCAACTGCTTTGGTCATTAGTCCCGTTAGTTTTAGAGCATGTTTATTCTCGAGAAATGGCGGTGATCTTCCCCCGTTGGATGGCGAGATCCGGCGCCGACCTACCGTCGGCTAGTGGGGTTCCCCCAACCAGGACTCTCCCACCAGCGGGGCACCGCCCCAGTCGGGACAAGCTCTAAGCTAAAGAGCCAGTGTCGAATATCCTGCCGCCGTTAGTACTCGAACCTAGGACCTCCCGGTCAGAGGCGCTGCAGTAACATCTGTTGATGCACTGAGCTACCGCTCCCGGTTAACGCCGTCGAGGCCAATTGCCATTTACGGGACATGTATTGGCTAAATACAAATATTAATTCACCAACATATTTTGAGACAAGCAAACAATAGAGAAATTACTGCAAAGAGTTCTAAACACTAGATTCTAAAACCACAAGGAATTACATTACAATAGTCTTGTGGCGTCCACCATCTCTTCAGATACGAGTGAGTCACAAATGAAAAGGATGTCAGTGCTGTAACTGCTCATGTTCTCTCGGGCTCAAAAGGCTTTCACACATTCGTAACCATAAATAGCATCGACCAGTACCAACCGTGTATTTGCACGACGCAAAATATGAGTCAGCACCAATAACACGTAAAATAAACGCCGTATTCAGGTGAGCATCAGACATAAAAACGCACGATCGTTAAACCTGCACTTCGGATACTAATCATTTTCAGACACTAAATACGTAGAAGAATCAATTGAGTACATGAATCACATTGTGTTGCAAACCTGTAGGAGCACGTAACACCCAAAGCTCCAGTGATGTCTAGTAATCACTTACCGATAAAAATTTAGTGCACGAATTATTCACACAATTAGCTTTAATATGCCCCAATAACGTGTCTGTGCAATACTTTTGACGGGACAAATAACAAAATGGGGAACATAATGAAAAACGAAGTTAATAATCCACATGAAATAAGTTCCTATATAAACGGTATATAAATAAATACTACTCATCCCTGAAAGCGTCGACCACCAAGTAGTAATAAATACCCTCATACCCTGATGAAGCCTGCGACATGTCAGGCGAAACGTCGGCCTCTCAGCCCACTACGCGGCGTCACCCGGACAGCGAAGAAGAAGTCATCGACTCGAGCCGCGGAAGCCTACGCGTACAAGTAGTAATAAACTCGTAAGTAGAGAAAATAACATAAAAGTTCTCAAAATATATTAACGATTTGTAGTATTTAAAAGGCTTTCATAAGTAAAAACTGAAAGGAATGAAAAAAGCTTTCATATTGTTAAAAACGAATAACAGATGAAATGCACAATTGAAAAATATATCTCTATTGAACTAAAAGTCATTGGAAAACAGAAAAATAAAAATCCGACGATAAATAACTTTGTTATCTCAGACGAAGATGCACGTTCCCCAACTGAAATTCATTTGATGTTGCAACAGCTTCTCAAATGCGTGATGGAATTTTCACGCATGACCTCGTTGCAACGGTACCTGACAATCAAAATGTAGGAGAGACGCAACTAACCGCATCAAAGAACGGCTTTGGAATGCTAGTCAACCGAATTCCCAAAGGTGAACAGAAGTAAGAAAACATTTGAAATAACACAAAGCAAACTATTGTCTGCTTAAAAGCAAGCAAAAGCAAGCACGAAGCGAATGGAATTCATGCTGGAAACCTGCACGCAGAACTGATAGTATACTACACATACACTGATGAAATAAGTTGCGAACAGAAAACGCATGCGGCTTGTTATGTGTTTCGGCATAAAGTTACACTTCTCACACAAAGCAACAAAAGCAAACATAAAAATTACGAATTGTTTCATAAACCCAAACGAATAAATATTTCCCATGCAAGCACTAAAAATATCATCGATGCGCAAACGCGTATTCTATTTGTCATTATTTACAATATGATCACTTATTCCATATTTTACAACAGGATCGTAAAGGCCCAAATATTGATTGATTTTTTCGCGTTTCCGGGCGCGTCAACTGCTTTGGTCATTAGTCCCATGAGTGTAGTGTATGTTTTTTTCTCGGAAAATGGCGGTGATCTTCCCCCGCTGGATGGCGTGATTCGGCGCCGACCTACCGTCGGCTAGTGGGGTTTCCCCCTAACCAGAACTCTCCCACCAGCAGAGCACCGCTCCAGCCGGAACAAGCTCTAAGCTTCCAACCGGTCTCCCGGAATATGTGATAGTGTAGTGCATGTTAGTGAAGTGTGTGTGTGTAAGGAGAGAGGATAGAACAAGGAAGAGGAAGGAAAGATCGCGCGCGGTCCGTGGCCCGTTTGTTAGGGTACTGCTCCGGCATTCACCAGGTGTTGATCGAAGAAACCACGGAAAACTACCGATCAGAGCAGCCGGCCGCTGGAATTCTCCTCCAGACAGCGACTGAATTCGATCTAGCTGAGAAGCTAGTGTCGAAAATCCTGCCGCCGTGGGGAGTGGGAACCTAGGACCTCCCGGTGAGAGGCGCTGCAGTGACATCAGTTGATGCCCTGAGCTTGCGCTCAGGAACATTGCAGTGTCAACATATGTTGCTCTGAGCTACCCCCGCCAGCTGGCGAATTGGAGCTCCGCAAACCAAACGACGACGTGGCTTGACACTGCGTTTAAACCCACAAATGGAACAAAAAAGTACTACATGAAAGCACACACGTGTTGATTTCCTGTTCATTTCCACGAGCACTCAGCGTACTTCACATAAAACTACTAAATGTCATACACACAGCACGAATGATATTTTGTGTAATGCAATGGGTCGACCACTATTAAAAACAAACGAGAAAATGAAATAGAAACATATATATTTACAAGCACAGTTCAAATACCTAACTTTCTGTACAACGATCAATAGATATGCGATAAAACAAATCAACAGCAGAGTTGATTAGCTGTATCGCACATAAAAACAATTGTAGGAAACTAATCAAAAAGAGAGCGAAAAATATGTCCTTCTCAGAATAAAAAAATTAGAACCAATTTTTGGAAAATGTCTGGGGGCTTCATGTAAAGAACCCCACAAAATTAATATGCCGGTTTCAAATTACAGGAGCTGCGACATGAGCCAGAACAATTGAGTAATATCAATTTTGAAGAAAATGGGCGGAACGATTTATGCTCTAGCGATGACCACAGACGGACAGAAAGACAGACAGACAGACAGACAGACAGACAGACAGACGGATGTTTTACTGTCAATCGATTTTTCGGTATCAAGAAGCAACAAAATATGGATTTCAGCTTCACCACGAGTTAGAGGATTTTTTTCCAAATTCAGCAACAGGAGTTATCCACTTTTGCTTTACCAGAGATTGACAGAAAGTTTTTCTTCCGAAAATTCGCCGTTTTTCGGCTCACGATTATATAATTTTCTCTTTCTCCCAAGAATTCGTAAGGCAAGAAAGTAATAATAAAAGAACACGTAACCTAGAAGCACAAACGCGTGTGAATGTTCCTTACACAACAACCGCCGCTCAAATAAACGTCACTGCACTAATTTACACATCCGCAAACCCAGACATCGACTGCTTGGCACAGTTCCCAAGTAACCCACATGATTCCGTACAACTCAAGACGAAACGAAAAGACGTAAAGCATACAACACGGAAGCAAACACATGATAGATGGCCCGGCCTATGTCAGCAATCATCAAAAGCACAACATGATCATCGACCGGTCATTTAAATAACTAAATACAATGTCGATGTCAAGAAATACACACTTGCAAATAAAGGTGTGTCTTACATAATACAAACAAACTGCAATATTCTGCGTCATGCGATGATTTACTCGCAGACTAAAAGCCCTTGGGGAGAATTAAATAGAAAAAGTGCAACCTGGAAGCCCATAAGGTTAATAAACCTACCACTTTGAATACATTTTAATAGTTGATGCCCCGAGTCACACAATGTGGTAACATGCGAGCCTACCATTCTTCGAATCAAAAACAATGATTTCTCCCAACTCGAATACGTATTTGGAGGGAAAAAGAAACACACTTTATGCGGGAAGAAATCCTTTGCAAAAAAACGCATACGGCAGCACACAAATTCTGAAACTCAATCATGTGCACGACCATCACATAATTCATTGAAATCCATCTGACTGCAATGATTCGCCGACATACACACGTCAACTCATTGCACACACATCTAGAGAGTAAGCACGGGAATCTTCAGCAATTGGAACGACAGATAAAAATATGTTCATAGCAGCACACGTGTTTATACACCCTAATCAAGCGCACGACAATCACTTTATATTATCCAACGACATGTAACTGCAGCGATTCACTGATATGATGCGTCGAGAACCAAGCAAGGATTCTAAGAAAGAGTGATGGAAATAACATATCTTCCAATGGAATAAAACAGAAAAATACTCATGAGAAAACGCAAATTACTTCATCATGTGGTTGAGAACAAGTGATTCAAATCCATTGAAATTCATTTACCTTCAATGAAATGATTCGCGGCGTCCCTGCACACGAGTTGACCATCAAGCATGTGTCCAATGCAACAGGCATGATTCCACACCACGTGCAGGAGAATCTCAGGGAACAAAACAGAAGAAAGACACTTCGCAGCGCACGTGTTCAAACGGTCAAACCACACGCACGACAACCTCGGATCGTTCATTCAAATTTCTGATTCATCGACATGTCCACCACCAAACACGCGACCTTAGTTAAAAGCACGAAAATGAGAGACGTCTTCTGGGAAAACGCACATGGCAGGCCACGTGTTCTGATGACGTATTAATGTGCGCGGCCAGAATTGAATATTCAATTAAATCCATCTGAGTTTAGTGATTCCATGTAGGTGCATCATACGTACGAGTCATTTATATTACGCATGTCTTGTGGAAGAACAAAACACTGTGGGGATATTACACACACAGTAGAACATGTTCACATGACCTAATCACATGTATTGTCACCATCTCACTATCGAGTGTTTATTCAAAAACATCTAACGTGATTCGCAGCGTGAATCAACAAACACACATCCTACATCCCATGCCTATTGCCGCGTCCAGGAGAAATGTCAGAGCGCACGAACAAAACAAAACAAAAAAAAACACGCATGGGAACACACGTGTTCAAACAGCTGACTGCCACGATTAAACGGTATGCATATGTCGACTGTCATTCACGCATCCAATGTTAGGAAATAACGCACATCCTCGACAATACATACCCAAACACACACGTGTTAGAAAGTAGAACACGTGTTGTTGTGTTCATCTTGTTCCCGAGAACCACTGGATGCTCATTCATGTATAATACTCCGTCGATGAGGAAATGACCATCACCGACCACAACGTAAGCAGACAATAAAATACTTGAGACATAAATCAGAAAATAAACGCACATGGCAAGATCCGTGCTCAAACGATGTATGACCACCGTTGCTTTGAATTCTCATCTTAAGCTACATGCAATTTTTACTGTTCTTGACAACAAATATATTTGAAAAATATTCCAATAACGTAAAAGTAACAATTTGTGTCATGGAGCGATAATCACAGCTAAGGCAAAATTCTGCGCGCAGGGATCAAGAGCGACGGGAGCAAACAAAACAAAAGAATCACATGGCAACGCACGTGTTCAAACGATCACCGTTGATTCAAATTCTCACATTACACCACACATTTTTTTCTGTTTTCAACAAATGTATTTTAAAAAATATTCCAGTGCATATAAAAGCAACAATTTGAGACATTGAGCGGTCATCACACCTGAAAAAATACACCACATGTAGAGGGCACTCAGAGCGTACCAAACCAAACCCACCTTTCGCCATATAATATTTACTGTTTTTGACAGTGAATTATTGAAAATAACCTTGCAATACATATTAAAACTACTATTCGCGGCATGGAGCGGTCATCATCCTTTAACCAAAATGCCGCAAAAAGAGGACTATCTGAGCGTACGGAACCAAACAAAACAAGAATCACATGGCCACACACGTGTTGAAACGACCACCGCTTCAATGGAACGTCCACCCTATGCCGCACACACGTCTTCCTGGCAATGTTGGTGCCGTTGCATGGCACGTGGTGCGCTCGTACCTGCGCCGGGCGCGTCGCCCTGCCCGCCCGCCCGCCGGATCGATCCCGCCCCACACGGCCGACGCCGCCGAGCGCCGTCGCTGCAGCCGCCGAGCCCCGCGCCGCCGACGCCGACGCCGCGCCGCTGGCGGACAGGTGGCGGACGCGCCGGAGGCGGGCAGCGGTGGGCGACGGTGGACGGCGTTCAGGCGGTAGGCAGGGGGGCGGGCGAGTTCAGAGGGGGGGCGGCGGGGGCGGGCGGGCGGGCTGGCGGGCGGGTGGACGGGCGCCGGGGGCGGGCGGGCGGGCGGGCGGGCGGGCGGGCGGGCGGGCGGGCGGGCGGGCGGGCGGCGGTGGCGGGCGGCGGCGGTGGCGGGCGGCGGTGGCGGGATGCGGGGGCGGGCGGGGACAGTGGGCGGCGAGGCGGTCGGGAGGCGGGGCGGGCGGCAGTGCTTGGGTGGCGTAGGCGGGCAGCGGAGGAAGGCGGCGGGGGCGGGCGGCGGAGGCGGGCGGCTGTGGGCGACCGTGGGCAGGGTTCAGGTGGTGGGCGGCGGAGGCGGGCGGCAGGGGCAGGCGGCGGGGGTGGGCGGCGAGTGTAGGCGGCGGGGGCGGGTGGCGTAGGCGAGCGGCGGGGGCGGAGGGCGGGCAGCGAGTGTGGGCGGCGGGGGCAGAAGGCGGGGGCAGGTGGCGGGGGCGGGCGGCGAGTGTGGGCGGGGGGGCGGGGGGCGGCGGAGGCGGGCGTCTGTGGGCGACCGTGGACGGAGTTCAGAGGGTGGGCGGCGGAGGCGGGTAGCGTGGGCAAGTGATGGAGGCAAGTGGTGGGCGGCGTAGACGGATTTCAGGGGGTAGAGAAGACGATAGGAGGCAAAGTGCATGATAAAGTCTGAGGAAACTTACAGATGTGGTTCGAAAACGATGGTGGCCAAGTAATGCAAGAAGGTTAAGTGGTGGGGGTGGGGTGGGAGAGGAATTGCCGAGTGCGACTGTAGTGGTTAAGCGAATGGTGGGACAGGTTGAGATGGCAGCGCCGAACGGGGAGGGAGTAAAGGCTAAAAGGGTGACGGGGAAGTCTATAGAGGATGCGCGAAGCGGGAGTGGTGAGGATAATGGAGGTGCCTGTAGTGATGAAACGTTGAGAATGGTGCCGCTGGTAGCAGTGGGAGAGGTGGTGGTGTGGGCGTAGGGCTGTGAAACCGGGTGACGGCAGGAGGGGTTGAAAGGTGAACGAATGAGGGAAATTGGCCGGGAATAAGGGGGTGGGTCGCAGGTGGGGGAGGGTGGAGCGAGTGGGAGGGGAAGGGGGGGTTGAAAGTAGGGACAAGGGCTACAGAGGTGGAAGCGATGGTATTAGAGGTGTCTGTAGTGGGGCCGCTGGTGTCAGTGGGAGTGGCGGCGGCGCGGCCTGTGAAACCGAAGGCTGGCGTGCACGAGAGGGTCGAGAGGAGCTGGGGGCGGGGGTGGAAGCGCAGTCGGTGGCGAGTGCTGGAGCGAAGGCGTTGGGAGAGGTGCCGGGCGGCAGAAGACCTGTATCTAAGGGGGGGGGGGGGAGGAAGGGGGGGTTCCAGGCGCCAGTGCAACAAACCGGTTCAACGGGCCAGTGCAACAGAGCGGCGGTGGGGAAACAGGCATCGGGGCGGTGGAGGCGGCGAGATGACTGGGGACGGGGGGGGGGGGCCGCGGGGAAACGGGTCGGGTGGCGAGGGCGGGACGGCGGGGCAAGGGGGGCGGGTCGTGAGGTGGGGACGCGGGACGATGCGACAGGGAGATAGCAAGGAGGCGGGACAGCGGGGAATCTTCGTGACGGAGCGCTGGGGGCGAAAGATGGGACGGCGGGGTGACGCGCGAGGCGCGGCGGGAGGAGGGGGCGGGGTTGGGGCGGGGGGGCTGTAATGTTTCGATCCGGGCGCCTCTAGGAAGTCCAGGTGAGGCGCGTCGCGGCGCCGGAGGGCGGCTGGCGGCCGGCGCTGTGCGCTCCGCCACGCGACGCAGCACAACGCACGCTCGTACGTTAAAGAGGCTACGCATTTCGCCGGGCTGTCCGCGAGAGAAGCAGCAAAGACAGCCATACACCAGTGCTCGGCCTCCATTGGCATCGACCACGAGAATCCCTTCGCTTGGTACGGTGACGGGAAATAAACTTAAAGGAAATAACACGTTTGCATTGTTTTGGCCTTAGGAAATTCTTGAATTCTTTCGTCTGTACTTCACGTTCGCGGTTCCAAAGTGGTTGTCGTCTGATTCCTCGCTTTTCAACGCTGGGACCGGGGTTCACATCGAGGTTGATCCATGTGAAATTTGTCGGTTCTTCCGTTTTACTTGTCTCTCAGCCCGTCATTGCTACATCATCTTTCACATCTTAGCTTTACCCATTAATCTAATCAGTTCTCTCAAATACTTTCGAAATGCGTATGAAATGTTTATGAAATAATTATATTAATAATGAATTAATTAATTATATTAAATAATAGTCATAATAAAGTTAATATTGCAATTCAGACCTTAGAATACACTTTATTACGTAAGCCAGATTGTGTAGCATATTCCAAATAACGAATATTCCCAACTTTTTCAGCAAAAATTTTGTTTTGCTTTTTCGAAGAAAAATGCTAATTTATCTGTACGGCGACTCCTAATGAAACATTTTTCGTTTTATTACAATTTTAATTGAATATGCGAAATGAAAACTAATTATTGATGAGTTTGCAAAAAAATAATCAAGTTTATTGCTCCAATAATTACTAAACGAAAACTTTATCTGCTTCACTGAATTTTCAAAGTTCATTAAATTATTGTTTAACAGATTCTCAGAAAATTCGGAATTCATTTGCGAGAGCATTTGTAAACAATTCTTTTTTTAATTAACCACAATATGGTCATGAATTGAGAGGCGTATATTCGAATTTTACATTTATTTGCTGAACGTCCATGAAAATATTACACAAAATAGACTAGTAACACATTAAGGCAATTAACCAGTGTTCACAACAGTACGGCTACATGCATTTGTTTTATTCAACAAAATTAAATTAGTTTCATTTAAAATTTCTTGTTAACATCCAAACGATGCGTCACATACAATTAATTAGTGGTGCAACAACAGCACATAATTTCTCCAATTATATTCGAAGGTTAATTGTATTTTTAAACGTAATATTATAATATTTACACTTGTATCATACTATTTTAGTCCTCTTAAAACACTTCATCAATCGTAGAACGTGAGATCGGAAAGACAATACATATCTTTAATAATTGAAAATTAAAAGTTTTGAGTAAACACAACCCTTGTGCAATAATATTGAGTGTCTTGGGCGCTATCCATACAAATAGTTTCAAATAATATCTGCAGCATACGGAAATTGTTCCTCCTATTCGTGCTATGAAATGTATATTTTGGATATCGTAATGATGAGTTACGTTATATCCAACAACGATCTCTGTGGCATAACATAACTCTCTATAACCTACGTACATGAAAAAAGTAATTCTCAATATTTTGTTCAATCATTAAATCGAAAGCGAGTCATCGATTACCTTTCACGTAGTTCTAGTCCTGCTGGTGGCGGAATTACGTATAAGAGACACTTTCGAATGTATTTTTTGTACTTTAAAAACATAGAAGAAAGCTCCTCCGTGTTCTAATTATTTAGTATCTTGTAAAAGTTATTAATTTTTTCTATACGTTGTACTTGCACCGGAAATTACAAAACTTGTTCGTAAATATAGACACGATTAAAAATCAAATCTATTTATACTTATACCGTATTATGAGAGCAAATTCAAAAGAAATAGTTTTCATATGTATAATAATGGCAAAATATCCGGTGTTACCCAAGCTTCCTTCATATCCAATCCTTGTGAAAGCGGAAAAAGATAAGTTTTATATAATTCTATCCGGTGTTGAAGATCATTTTTTATGTAATTGGTTCCAATTTTAATAAAATACTATAATTTTCTTTCATTCTATTTTACAGGGCATTTCTATTTGATTTTAAAAAAAAATATTGGGCATTGCTACTAGTCTCCAACGAATCTATTAGTTACCGGTTCTGCCGCACCGCTACTTTAGTGGAATATATCAGGAACCAATTTGCTATTAACGACAGGCGCAAAATAATGATTGCGGAGCATCTACCAATAAATTATTTAAATAATTTTTTCACATATGTGTTGTATTAAATTTTACAAAATTCTGCAAGGAAATTGCGACAATCCTGAAGAAGAGCCAGTAAAAGTTTCGTATCCACTCATACACTACTTTTAGAGGTAAGTATCGATGTCGGTTACATATCGTTGAATTCAGTTTTCTTAGCACAGAAGAAGACTTAACAACACGACTCCTTTCACTGAAAGCAAATTACAGTCGACTCCGGTTATAGTGAACTCGGATATAGTGAACCCTCGGTTATAGTGAATTTAAGTCACTAGTCCCGTTTCACTTACATTACAAATAAGCATAAGAAGATTCGGTTATAGTGAACCTGAACCTCGGCTATAGTGAACGTAGGAAACACCCCTGAGTGTCACAAATTCCAACACTAGGCAGCATAAAAAAATAAAAAGTCCGCCAAAGGTCATAATCGGTGAAGTCTCTCCTAAGGTAGCGGTCCCGGAATGGGGACCTTACTGAAAGACGACCATGTGCCACTAAGTTTTACTTGCCGAAACAAATGGCCTTGTCCTGCGTGGGCTACAACTGGCGGCGACGGTAGATGGTGTAAAAGGAGAGTGGGTTGGCGAAGTTGCAACAGTGCAAGAAACATTGAAGAGATTCAAACCAGCATTACGACACTTAGAGACAATAGACAATGCAGAATGAAGTACGGAGACAGCACGAACACCGGAGAAGAAACAAGAGAAATTACTAATTAAAAATGCAGGAAGCAAATAATTGAAAATAATAATGTTTTAATGTCAAATAAAGATACTGAAATTTTAAGTACGTGCTGTTAATGTATTTTGCTGTATCTCTATATTAATAAAATCAATTGTCGAGGAATTGTATTTAATGTTCGAATCGATACTTGGTCGAATCGAATATAATACTTGGTTTTTCCTTACGAGGCATCTGAGGTTATTATCGCCAAGATGGAATATGGCACGGCTATTCGCATTTTTCTCAGTCGTGCCGGTAGAGTCGCTTAATCTACAGTACTGTTTCATACTGTCCAGATCTTGCGACATCTTGCGGCAGGACCCAGAAAGATGCAATAAGACGTGCCGTATTGCATCGTGAAGATAATAAAACCCACAGATGCCACGTTAGAAACCCCCAAGAATAGTGAACCTCCGATGTATTTTGCTGCATCTCTATATTAATAAAATCAATCATCGTCGAGGAATTGTATTTAATGGTGAAATCGGATATAGCGAACATCGGATACAGCAAACCAAATACGTTCGTCCTTGGAAGTTCACTATAACCGGAGCGGTAGCTCAGTGCATCAACTGATGTCACTGCAGCGCTTCTCTCCAGGAGGTCCTAGGTTCGAGTCCTGATAGCGACAGGATTTTCGACACTAGCTTTTCAGCTAGGTCGAATTCTGTCGCTGTCTGGAGGAGAATTCTAGCGGCCGGCTGCTCTGATCGGTAGTTTTCCGTGGTTTCTCCGATCAACGCCAGGCGAATGCCGGAGCAGTACCCTACCATACGGGCCACGGACCGCGCGCGATCTGTCCTTCCTCTTCCTTGTCCTATCCTCTCCCCTTACACTAATATGGACTACACTACCACATATTCTGGGAGACCGGTCGGGAGCTTAGAGCTTGTCCCGACTGGAGCGGTGCTCTGCTGGTGGGAGAGTCCTGGTTAGGGGAAACCCCACTAACCGACGGTAGGTCGGCGCCGGATCTCGCCATCCAGCGCTGGAAGACCACCGCCATCTCCCGAGAAAAAAACATGCACTACACTAACTGTACTAATGACCGAAGCAGTTGACGCGCCAGGAAACACGAAAAAATCAATCAATCAACCACTATAACCGAAGTCGACGGTTGTCGATCTTAAACGGCGTAAAAACGGATTCTCTCCGGCGGTGCACGGCCCGTATAAACACCAGCCGCGTCTGCCGATCACGTGGTGCAGCTGGAAGAGGGGGATGAGATTAGAGGCAGGGAAGGCGGCGACGCGTGGAGCGGACGCGCGGCTTCAAAGCGAACGCGAGGAATCGACGCGACCTCCGCGCGCGGAAAATTGGACAGCGAAGCATTCGAACTCCCAGGCGGCGCACGCCCAAGCGCACGCCATTAAAACAGGACGCGGACGCGGAAAGGCTCTCTGGCGAAAATAGCAATGCGAGACTTCACACAAATAGGCACACAAGACTTCACGGTTATGCATCGTCTGAGAAGCAGAGACAAGTATTACCATTCCATCGACAGCGTTTCTGACTTAGATTGGTTGATGTGCTAGTGATTCGGGGGGCGTCAACAGCTTAGGTCATTAGTCCCGTTAGTGTAGTGCATGTTTTTTCTCGGGAGATGGCGGTGATCTTCCCCCGCTGGATGGCGAGATTCGGCGCCGACCTACCGTCGGCTAGTGGGGTTTCCCCCTAACCAGGACTCACCACCAGCGTGGCACCGCCCCAGACGGGACAAGCTCTAAGCGACCGCTCTCCGACCGGTCTCCCGGAATGTGGTAGTGTAGTGCATGTTAGTGTAAGTGTGTGTGTAAGGGGAGAGGATGGGACAATAAAGAGGAAGGAAATATCGCGCGCGATCCATGGCCCGTTTGGTAGGGTACTGCTCCAGCATTCGCCTGGTGTTGACCGGAGGAACCACGGAAAACTACAGCTACCGAACCGAGCAGCCGGCCTCTAGAATTTTCCTTCAGACAGCGACTGAATTTGACCACGCTGAAAAGCAAGCGTCGAAAATCGTGCCGCCCTCGGGGCTCGAATCTAGGACCTCCCAGTCACAGGCACTGCAGTGACATCAGTTGTTGCACTGAGCTACCGCTCCCGGTTTCTGACTTGCAGGTACTAGGGTCAGAATCCCGCAAGTTGCCGATTTTCTCATTAGCTAGGTCGAATTTAGCCCCGTCTGGAAGAGAAATCTAAAGACTGTCTGCTCAGATCGCTAGTTTTCCATAGTACGTTATACAATGAATTCAATGCCATAGATAGATTTTCATGTAGTTTTCAAATTAAAAAAATTATTGCTTGAAAATATTTAATTTTCGCACCAAATGTTCTATTTCAAATCAGTTTTACACAAAATTATGACTTAGATATGTAAATTCGGAGAGAAATTGTGTATTAAATAGTATTACATAACAATTTCTGAAGGTGAGAATATACGTGCTGTTTGAGCACATCTAGATACGTTATATTCTCAAAATATGAGTTATTTCATGATACAAACTTTTAGAAGCAATCATTTGCATTTCTCAAAATTTGAAGATTTACATGATCCATCATTTAAAACATAAATTCCAAGCTGAAAAATAAAGATATAGTAAAGGACAGCATGTAACTGGGATCCAAATTATCTCGGATAGATAAAAATCGAATAATCTGCAGTTTATTTTTATCCATTATTCCATTCTTTCGTGATGTATTTCCTATGAGTGACAGTAACTTTACCAACTTCCAAATCAGCAGCAACTTTTAGGCAAATTTTATCGCATACAATTTCATCTCAAATTAAAACACGACTCTTTTTACTTTTCTACTCAGAGTTACTTCAAAGGAATATGTAAACAGTAAAATCAGAAATTACAGTACCCAATGAACAAACACATTTACCGCCGTCACATAGAGAAGAAAAAAAAAGTTTTTTTAATTAAATCTATTTACCATTGTTCGATTTTCCAGTCTCTCAGTAGAAACAAAAACAAATAATATTTATGATACTAGTGGTAAAAGTGACCTTTCGTTTTGCGAATAGAAAACGTTGCGACACGAGACCGAAAGGCCGAGTGGCGAAATCTAACGAAGAAAATACTTTTACTACGTGTGCATTACACTATTTTTTAGACAGACTTGCTGACTTTTATTTTATTTTAATCCAAATATATAAACCACTTCATGACAAATGAATGTCAGTAGAAACTGATGCGGTCAAACGAAACTTTTTTATTTTGTTTATTGAATTCACAGATGCATCTGAACACTTGAGCCTCGTCTCACTTCTAGCACTAACGCGGAAAATTGAACTTTTAGCACGATATGCACACCCTTTTGGACGCTATTCCGCTTTTACTAGTGGCTGTCTATTTTTTAGTGGCAATGACAAATACCAGCAAATACGATGGTTACTCAATTCGCGGAAGTACCATTTCTAAAAATTTGGACCGCATCGTCGATCTCCTCCGCTTCTACTACAGTATCAGATTTATTTATACAAATCCGTGCTCCGTTTTTATTAGAGTATTTTATTGTCTTTTCTTCTTATAAACACCAAAGCTTAACCCAAAGCACAAACAGTCTCGAGCATTACCAAGGGGGAGGAACCTGGTGCCCGTAGCTTAAATTTAAATTTTATTGATGTTTTTGATTTTCATCGATTAATAAATTAACAAAATACAAGTGATTTCGTTTTAGGAAAACATTATTCAATATCAGACTCAGGAAATGAAAACAAATCGACTTCCTCGCATCAATATTTGTTTTTAATGAGAAAACCTATTACATTTTTACATGAAAAATGTCGTTATACCTCGATAACATAATAATACGTATAACTTTAAATATCACAAATATTTACAAAACGTAGTCTGAATATTCAATTTGTCGAATGAATAGACCAGTATTTTTTCCCCACAACCAAAGACGCTGTAATAACTAAATTCTAGCTTGTGATAACTTTCATCATATATTCAACAATAAGCCGACAAGAAACAATAGCGGTGATTTTCAGCTTCCTAAAACAACTGAATACTGTACAAAATCAAACATTCATCGGTGGATTTCTGAGCCCCCCCCCCTTCTTTCGTAACCGAAACGTCAAACAACCGCGGCATTTCCTGTCCGCCTGTCCCCCAGCTTCCTGGCTGCAAAATGAAGGTTCTCTCCAAATCGCGAGGTTCACGGCTATGCACGCAGCTACATTTGTTATGATAACTGGGGCAGAAAAATCGCAGTCTTCCAGCTTACTTCGTTCCAACTTCAAAAAACCGGGAACGATTCCAGAAATCTGTGTAAATGGAGTTAAAAAAACACGCCACGAGAATTATAAGCTAGTAGAATCCGCAAAAAATAGAAAGTTACGTAACAAGTGCACAATCACCTCGCGAATGTGTTAGTATTTTATTTTTAACAAGCGGGGTCCGAAAGATGGTTCGCAAACACATCGTGATATGCCGCTACTAGATAGAATAAAAAAATAGCTGTTACGCACACGAAAATCCAGCACACGAGAAATTGTGTTCCGCGCAAAGCTTGTTATAAAACCTATTTTTATTACATATTGAAGAAAAGTACTACATAGACGAGTATATCTATAATCCTTACTTCGAATATATGAATAATTTGACGGAAAACAAGATGTCTCTAGTTTAGTAATAGTTTTTTTAGACACCTGAAGACTGGAAAAATAAAAATGACAGTTTCGAATATGAATGGATGCATGTAGTATATAAAATGACGTGTGCCCTCTCGAAGTTTCTAATCGTACAATAAACAAATTTTATTTTACTTACAAATTTTATATATTAAAAATAATAAATGTGTATGTGAGTGCGTGTGTGAGTGAGTGTGTGTGTGTGTGTGTGTGAGTATGAATGTGAGTGAGTGTGAGTATGAATGTGAGTGAGTGTGTGTGTGTGTGAGTATGAATGTGTGTGTGTGTGAGTGTGTGTGTGTGAGTGTGTGAGTGTGAGTGTGTGTGTGAGTGTGAGTGTGAATGTGTGTGTGTGTGAATGTGTGTGAGTGTGAGTGAGTGTGAGTGTGAGTGTGTGTGAGTGTGAGTGTGAGTGAGTGTGAGGTGTGTGTGGTGTGTGTGTGAGTGTGAGTGTGAGTGTGAGTGTAGTGTGTGTGGTGTGAGTGTGTGAGTGTGAGTGTGAGTGTGTGTGTGTGTGTGTGTGTGTGTGTGTGTGTGTGTGTGTATACATGATTGGCCATATAAGCCAATGATCGTTCTCATCGACAGTGAAATCCCAGTAAATGAATCCTCAAACAAATTCACGGGACAATAAAACCAAAATAACCACAAATACCACGTTTATATGTTATGATACGTAATACACTCATTTAGGAAACACTCGTTAGATTTTGGGCACGAATTAATTGAATGGGAAATTCCAATACACTTGTAATTGAGCTCCCTTCGGTTTCGGCGGAGCATCGAAAATAATTTATAAAAAAATGATATTTTCGCACAAAAATATTCAGAGATCGATTCGAGATGGATATCACTCCCACGGCCTTGTTCCTCTCTCGTCATACACACACGCGCACGTACTATATAAATGCATAAAACATATACACGTTCCTAGGAATAAATGTTACAAACATCTAGAACGTGGACGGGACTAAAAAATGATCAACTTTTTCACAATGAACATGTAATGGAAAGTCTCATTCAACAGAGTTATACATGTCGTTTACCCGTGGCGTTTACCTCTTGTTATTAGACCACAACGGAAAAGTGTACACACTGTATATTAAAACGAAAATCCCACAAATATTTCATGACATTCAGGACTTACTCTTCAAAAGTAATAAAATGAGGTACGTTTATACATTTTGTAATAATATAATAACTATTCATGGTAAAACGAGTTATATATCTTCCTGAAAATATCACTGAAATGTTTTGTATTTACCATAATCTATACTGGTATCTTGTAGACTATTGAAAGATATTATGCTATCCATCTTAACTTAAAAACGTAATTCATCACATATAATTATTACCATTGAACTTTTTTTTAATAAAGGAACACGTATCAGACGATTGCTGAACGTTGCGTATATATACTTGTATACTCAGTAATATTTGAATTCAAAACTCTCAAACTTTAAAAGTCATTATCTGTTCTTCACCAACAATAATCAAGTGATGCAAGGGTATCCTGGAATCGTGAATAACCACACGCTTTCTCGCGCTAATGTCTAAACGTCCTCTGCTTTCGATAGATTCATTTCAACTAAAAGCTAGAGGTGCTAAAACAGCACGTAATTTCTCGCCCGCTCTTTCTCACAAAATTACGCGAAAAGTATTCGAATTTTCAAAAAATTGTACATGACCTTCTTTTAAAATTTATCTTTAAGAAACATATTTTATTAATAAAAAAAGTCTCAATATCATAACTGTAGTTGTAGGAAGACGCCGAAAATGTTTGAATTTTTGCAATTTTCCAAAAAATCAGTTTTCAACGAAAATGAGACTTGCACCATTTTCTTAAATGACCGTCACACTATCAAACAACAAAATTTAATAAAGAAAACAATGGAGACACTTTTTTGAAAATTCGAAAAATGACCCAGGGGTATCATTGAAAGTACCATCCAAAATTAAAATATCGGTTTCAAATTTAAGGGGCCACGACATCAGCCAGATCGATAGGGGAATATCAATTTTGGAGAAAATTAGCTGAAAGGTTGAGGCGATAGCGTTGTTCACAGACAGAAAAACGGACGGACGGACGGACGAACGGACAAACGTTTTGCCGTCATTCGATTTTTCAGTGACAAGAGACCATAAAACATGGATTCTGGCTACACCACGCGTTAGACGTTTTTTCTAATTTTAGCAACTGAATTTATCCACTTTTTCGTTACCAGGGCCCTGTAATAAGAGTTTTTCTGCCGCAAATTCGCCGATTTTTCAGCATTTCATGAAGTTCTCTCTACTCCGTAGCGCGAAGGTAAAAAGAGGACCATCAAATTGTGTTGTAATTGCAATAAACAAATAATGGCAGTTAAGCACCTTCTTAATGCATTTTATAATAATATTAAAAATTAGTGTTTTCACAAAAAAACAGTTAATAAGAGTAATAACCGAGGGTTCACTACCTTTCATTGAAAGCAAAAATACTGACATTTGGTTACGTGCGAAGTTGAAATTTTCTACACGAAAACCCTTCGTGCTTTAAATGCACATAAACAGATCATTCGTATGATATATAATAGTAAATAATGTACGTTGCAGTAGTCTCTCATGTTCGGAGCTGCCTTTATAGCGACTTAAAAAAGAACAACCTTAAGAGCAACAAGTCGCTTTCGGAGGGGGAACTTTTCCTCGGCCCTTGGCGTACACCTTTCACTTTCAGAACACCGACGCTGCGCCGGCCCTTTTCTCCTCGCAGCCCCGCAAAAAGGGAAACCGCAAATATTCCCTCGCGCAGATACCGCGATTCGATATTCCTTTTACTGTGAGTGGGTTAGCGTCGACGGCGCTTCACGCCCCCTACCATTCCTGCCTCCCCCCCCCCACCCGCCGGCTGAGTTACCAACTGCCACTGCAGCGGCGCTGACCGGGAGGTATGGGGCCGTGTTCATAGTCGTGACTTATATGAAGGAAAACCTTAAGGAGTTTCTTATAACGTTTTTCTATTTGTAGTAGCAACTTATCCATCCACATAAGAAAATCCTTAAAGCTATAAGAAAAGTCCAGTCTTCACTTATAGCTATAAGTGGACCCTCTCTTGATGTGTTGAAAATTGTTCGAATTTGAAAGAAATGGACGACTATTTCAAAGATTATAAGGATATTTACAGAGGCGTCTTTCTTTGTAGCAACTAGCGATATGCAAAATCCGTTTAAAATGCATAGGGATCACGAATTTAAGAAAAAATATCGTTTTACTAAGACTTTTGTTGTACAGTTTTTGGTAACAGTGGTGGCTAAAACCACCTCTAACTAATAGATATTTACTGCTTTCGCCACCATTTAAGTCTTTCTTTAAGATACAGGCACTATTTAAGAAACTGTGTGGGTTAGGTTACCTCACGGACGCAAGCATATGATAGTTCACGGCCAGTTTCATGGAGCGCTTCTGGCAAGATTCTAGAGGCTGTGAAACAGTCAATACACTGTTGCCCCTCAAGACGTTGATAGCATCATACTTATTATAAGTATCGTTTATGAATACCAAATGTGTATAAGCATTTCCTTATCAAAGGTAACTTCTTATAGCTTAAGGATTTTCTTATCCTATAAGTGACGACTATGAATATGGCCCATGATTGCTTAGGATTTCGCGGCCGGAGTTTTTATTGTCCAGGCTATCCGGGATGAGCCGCGCCTCCATTATGGTGGCTGACGTTTCGACCAACATGTTGTAGCTCTCCTCAGAGCGTACTGCTGACAATGGGAGTTCCTAGGTTCGAGTCCCGATGATGTCGGATTTCCACACTAGCCAGATGTAGTACATCGAATTCAGCCGCTTTATGAAGGAGAATATGGCGACCGGCTGCTTTGATCGGTAGTTTTCCGTGGTTTCTCCGAAAAATACCAAGCGTATTCGGCGGACGTAATATACCAAGCATAATACCGGACGAGTTCCCCAACAAACGGGCCACGTACCGCGCGCGACATTTTCCTTTCTCCTTGTCCTATCCTCATCCCTGATTTACATAATTCTAGACGTATTACATTAGCACAAATGCCGGTAAACCATTGGCAACTTAGAGCTTGTTCCAGTTGGATGGGTGCCACACTGGAGGGAGACACCGGGTTGAAGAAAACCGCAAACTGACGGGTACGTACCCCAGCGACTTCCAACGAAGAAACATCATCGCCACATTCCGCGATAAAACATGGACTACTCTTACGGAACTAATGACCTTAGCCGTTAACGCGCCTGAAACCAGTAATCAATCAATCTTCCCTCCCCACTCCGACTCACTGCTCCCCAATCTCCACTACGACCGTCGCTTTCAAATTGCAAAGATAAGACAGTTTCGTCCCAATCTCGTCTCACTTCGTCTCGTGTCGCCTCCTAATTTCGTCACCCACCGCCGCTCCTCATCCCTCAACCCACCTTACCTCGCTCCATTGACCCCGCCCTGCCCCGAACCCGTTCTCGCCCCAACGTTCAGCTCATCTTTTCAGCTCTATTATAGGTCACATATGAAATAATTTGCAGACGAAAGTCTGACACAGTTACCAATACCATTCGGCATCCGAACTTGCCGCTGGCATTTGAGTTTTCCTTCAACCGAAAACAGATCGAGTTTGACCGCATTCGTTATTCTTCCGTGGCTGCAGTCGCGATCTGGCGCCGCTGGCAAACGATGGCGAATCCTCGGGCTGTCTCGCAGCCAGCGCCCAGTCAGGGAGCATTTAGTGTTTCCGAGCAAGTCGACTAATGTGGTCATTAGTCCCTTAAGCGAGGTGCATTTATATCGCTGGACGTGGCGGTGTACCTCCGACACTGAATATTGAGATCCGATGAGGATGTGCATGTTCACTTGTGTGGTCTCCTTCTCCAGGTATTTCCGCTTGCGGGGCACCGCTCCAGCTGAGAGAAGCAATACCCTCACGACTGATTCCCCGGCATGTGTGGTAGTGTAGTGTATGTTAATATAAATGTGTGTAAGGGGAGAGGATGGGACAAGGAAGAGGGAGGAAAGATCGCGCGGTCCGTGGCCTTTTTATTAGGGCACTGCTCCGTCATTTGCCTGGTGTTGATCAGAGAAATCACGGAAAACTACCGATCAGTGCACCCGGTCGCCAGAAGTTTCCTCCAGACAGCGAATGAATTTGATCTAGCTGAAAAGCTAGTGTCGAAAATCCTGCCGCGGTCGGCACTCGAACCCTAGCACCTTCAAGTAAAAAACGCCGCAGTACCAGTGCCCACTGAGAAACGGAAATTCTTACGAACGCGACGCGCCACGCCCAAAGGGCTTACCAACTTCCTTGGCCCGCAGCTAGTGATGGCGAATTTGACAAAAACATCGATAAATCGATAAAGGGTTGTCGACGTCGATGAAAACATCGACGAAAAAACATTGATGTTTAAAACATCGATGTTTTAATTACAGGCTAATAAGCATGATATTTCCTATCCATTTTTAATTACAGTACGTAAAAAGGATATATTTTTATTGTTTGGTTACCAGCATTTTCGTAGTATGTTAACAAAAATTATTATAGTATGTAAAGAATAAAATTAACAATAAAGAACATCGTGTTTTGCTACGTTACTCTTTAATCACTTCCATTCATACACCATCGAAGTAAAACCATCTAAAATTCCCTCAGATTGCATAGGCGAAATGTGTTGCATGATAAAGAGGATGACGCAAAATGAGGATATTGCTGTGGATTGCTGCTACTCCACAACGTGCCTCAATATCTTCATTTTAAAAAAATTAAAATAAAAAATACATCGATGTTTTTGCAACAAAATATTGTTGTGAAGAAAACATCGAAAGCAAAATGTCGATTTAATATATCTATGTTTCTGGTGGAAAACATCGATGTTTTAAAAACATTGATGTTTTTTTGTCATCCCTACCCGTAGCCCACTTTCCCGGAAAAACTATCTTTAGGAAGACAAATATCACGAAGCAGTGTTCTCTGAACTGCTACTATGTCAAGTGCGCTCTGATAACTAATCGCCCATTCACAAGAAAATATAAATTTCTAAACGAGCATCATTCTTTTAGTTCAGGTGTTTAGAAAATACTTTTTTACAAGTAAAATGTTCATAAGGCAAATTTTCGTCACAAGGCAACCGATACTGAAATAAGGAAACATTTTCGGGATACTGAAAAATAGAGTGCAATTGAATCAATTCAGCATATTTCAGTCAATTCAGATATTTCATCAATTCAGATATTTCCACAATTACTCAGTAATTTACAATAGTTGCAATGATTTGAAGTATATTTAAAATATGTTGATTTATAAAACTAATTTTTGTTTAAGAACTTATATTATTTGAGAACTAATTTGAAGCGCATTGCATGTTATAACATATTTAAGATATTTTTTTTAGTTTTACTATAGTCTTTCCCTCTCGCTGGAAAATATAACAGAAGATAAACTCGAGAGAAGGGTCGAAAATGGAGTTGAGAAACGTAGAACTCGCAATTCTAGTTGCTTCTGTTTCTCTTTTAAAGACCGGGGAGATTTGATATTTGCGGAAACTTGAGAGGATCAAGTACCGAGGAACTTTCTGGACCTCGTCTAAGTTCTAGGAGTCCCTCTACAAACCGATGTGCATTTTGCTCTCGTCAAGTTTCAGATTAGTATTTGCTTTACCTATCAGCAGAGCACAAGTTCAAATAAAGTGGAGTTTTGAGAAATTAAATTGCTAATTAAACTTCCAGTGATTTTGCACATCTTCCAATTCTATAGCACATTAGGCAGACTATCGTCCAACATTCGATGTTCCTTGAACCAGCAGCTGTTGCTCTGAACTTTGTGTATAAACTCTCCAAGTTACCGCAAACAGCAAACTCAACTTACATAGTACTTGTACTTTACATGAAACATACACACGTGAGGAGAAACGTAAACTATTTAGAAACTTGTGTATTCTTCATTCCCTAGTAACCACCTTATTTACCATTTAATTCTCCTGGTTTATATACGCAAATTATCACCTAAAGCCAACGCCATAAACTATTAACCGTTAAACTGACTAGTTATCATAACATTACTCAAGAAATGAATTTGAATTACATGCAAAACCATATTTCTGTAATAAGTATATACCACGGCGTCTCAAACTGTGTGTACTAATGTCATGACTGTGTCCTCTCCGTCCCACCATACTTTACAAAGGAACATTTTCATATAATCATAGAGATAATAAAATTACAGAATATTTCTTCATCAATTTTTATCCTAAACGCCAATCAATCCTAAATTTCAAAACCAAAAGAAGAGGCATACACACATACGAAGAAAAAGAACAAATACGGAACCTTTTTGAACGCAAGAAATATCTACCAAGTATTTTGGGAACTCCTTTATATTATTATTTAAAGGAAAGGGATTATTTCTGAAAAAAAATAGACGAAGCAAATATCCCGAAAGCGCGATATTGCAATTGAACGCTCTCCTACAGACTTTGAACAAAAATATGGCATCAAAGACTGTTATGACAGAAGAAACTACGTATTTGAAACTTAACGAACGGGGTGAAAGCATCGCGTGAACACAGAAAAATTCTATGGTTATTACAATGTTAAGAAAAGTCCCCTTTTTCGGTATCAGTGGTTCATAAAATTAAGATTTTCGCTACAGTATTACCACGTAGAAGAAATATTCAGAAAGTAAAAGAAAATAACGAAAATGTCGAAAGACCCTGTGGTAACGCAAAGAGTGGCCCACAATATGCATAAGAACTTTCGTTTAAAAATGGAGGAGGTAGAAAAAACAGGCAGAAATGTGGATTAATTGATCGGTGAGTTTCGACATGCTGAATTGCAGGAGAGTCTGTTTATTATAGCAATTCACTTCCATATCCAAGAACAACGAGAAACCGAAAAAAAAAATCTTCCTGGAAGCCACGTTCTTCCCTCACAGAAAACCTCAGCACGGATTTTCGTGGCACAACGAAATCAGCACGCGGGTGAGGCAGAGAATCAGAGACGGGATATCCAATTGCGAAATTCGTGGGGGGGGGGGTCGGGGCGGCGCGAGGTGAAGACCTAAAGGGCACTGGGGTTGGGAGGCGGGGGAAGCGGGGGGGGGGGGGCGAGGCAGGGTGAGGTGAAGTGAGGCAGTATAAGGCGAGTTGAGAGGGGTTACGCGGGGGGGGGGGGGGGGGGGTTGGGGGCGGGGGGGGAAGGGGGGCGGGGTGAGGCGGGGTGAGGCGGGGTGAGGCGGGGTGAGGCGGGGTGAGGCGGGTGAGGGGTGAGGCAGGGTGAGGCGGATGAGGCGGGATGAGGCGGGGTGAGGCGGGGTGAGGCGAGGGTGAGGCGGGTGAGGCGGGGTGAGGCAGGGTGAGGCGGGGTGAGGCAGGGTGAGGCGGGGTGAGGCAGGGTGAGGCGGGTGAGGCGGGGTGAGGCGGGGTGAGGCGGGGTGAGGCGGGGTGAGGCGGGGTGAGGGGGTGAGGCGGGGTGAGGGGGTGAGGCGGGGTGAGGCGGGGGGGGAGGGGTGAGGCGGAGCGAGGCGGGGTGAGGCGGAGGGAGGTGAGGTGGAGTGAGGTGAAGAGGCACTAGGCGGTGACCTTGGCGGGAGGCGATGGAGGAGGCTGGCGTTAATGCAATTGTGTTCCGGGCAGGCCGTCGAGAGGCTCTGATTGCAGGGAATTAGAAGCTCCAGAGAGAAGCGGGCAAAATTACTGCTGGAGGTGCTCAGGTCGCCGACTGGCTGGGGAAAAATGCTGAGCGAATGTGCTGACTCCCTCTATGTGCTTCAAGATAAGATATCAGTAAAACTGCCGAAACAATTTCCTGTTCCGACTTCCTGGGCAACATACGCAACGAAGAGTGCCACCTAATTGATACGATATTGAAAACATAAAATAATTATATTCACACAGATTTACGAATGTTTCACAACCCATTGAGTAAGTGGTAAAAACTCAGTGGAAACCTGTTTTCTTTCTGTTGTAGACCTCTTCTAATTTTAAAATTGATTTATTAAAAACCTTAAAAACCACTATTTCGAAGCATATTCATTCGTGCAACTTTTACTGGTTCAGTAATAGGGAATCTGGTTAATCATAAAACTGGTTTTTAAAAGTCGAAATTATCTTTTCAAAAGTATTTCATTACTAATTGCTATTTCTGATATTAATTAATTCATTAAAATGGCAACATATTAATAGGAAAATGGTTAGACTTCACACATACCAACAAAGAAATAGGAGAAAAGAAATCTAAATTCTCAAATCACCATTAAGTGATGTAAAGAAGGTCGTCCTTAATTAAGCTTTTTCATCGAATTCTTGTTGGTATAAATTTCTTTTTACAACCCCTTCGTCAGCGGCCTTCGAAATACTATTTGAATATTTATAAAATAACATTCATTAGCGTTGAATCTGTAGCTGTTGAATTCTGTAGTTTTCTTCTGAAGCGTTGGCCCGACATAAAGCGCCTTTTGCCAAAAATTCGCCATTTTTAGGCACATGATAACATAACTTTCTCTTTCTACGAGGCAAGTGCGAAAAACGGAAAAAATACCTCCCGTTAGGTCGTCTTTAATGTCCATTTCAGGAAGAATCAACCTGGCGGAGAGGAAAGTTAAGTTTATTCGTCATCAAATACCATCTCAAGGTTGGTTGGTTGGTCGTGATTCCTGGCACGTCACCTACTGAGTTTATTAGTTCAGTAAGTGTAATGCATCGGGAGGTGGCGGGGACGGCTAGATAGCGAGATCCGGCGCCGACCTACCGTCAGCTAGTGGAGTTTCCCACAACCACGTATCTCCCACCACCTGCAGTAGGGATCAGCACGAGCCGGGTCAAGCTCTCACCTCCTGAGAAGAATGTGTGGCAGTGTAGTCCATGTTAGTGTAAGTATGTGCGTAAGGGGTGAGGTTAGGACTAGGAAGAGGAACGAAAGATCGCGCGCGGTCCGTGGCCAGTTTGTTAGGGTTCTGGTGAGGCAATCGCCTCGCGTTGATCAGCGAAACCACAAAAAACTACCAATCAGAGCAATCGGCCGCCAGAATTTTCCTCCAGACAGCGACTGAATTCGACCTAGCTGACTAGCTAGTGTCGACTATCTTGCCACTGTCGGGACTCGAACCTAGGACCTGCCGGTCAGAGGCACTGCGGTGACATCAGTTGAAGCACTGAGCCACCTCTCCCGGTAAATAGCATCTCAAATTCACGTTTCTCCACAGCAACTTTATTCAGTGATACCGTAATTCCAACGCAAATCTAGGCACGCTCGTCAATGAGACGAAAGTTGACATCCAGCAATCCAAGTTGATGCAGTACAAATGTAACATTTTCAAGAAAGATAAGTTTCTTCTCACATCGAATATTTTCCCTTTACAGAAAATATTCCATTTCCTTCATTGAATCAAATTTTCTTCCTCGTGCCTTTTCCCCATTTTTTCATTTTCCTTTTTCCTTTCAAAGCGCGTGTGCGTTCCACCGCATTCGACGAGAATATCCTCACCTCGACCACAGAGCCCGAGAAAAGCCGAAGTGCGTTGATAATAAATTTTCCTCTACCGCTTCTCAATCTCCCAGCTTTCGCTTTCGTTCGCACTCTCGCCACGAGATACGCTGGAGGCGGTCGCAAAGCGTCTCTTTTGGAGTTTCCATGAAAATTTGATATTTTTTTCTGCTATTTCAAGGGACCGGGGACGCAATTTTCCAAACCCGACGAACAGCCCACCAATCTCGACTCTTTTGAAACGGAGGGCGATGGAATTCCGCAATTTCTTAGGAAACAGCTCTTCGTACCGGAATTGAACGTGAAACAACTTTGTAAGTCTTCGTAATACTTTCATAGCATAGTTACCTGATTACGAACAAATTTGTAGACATCTCGTAAACAACTTCTATGTTTGGGAATTTCTATTCTGTTTATAATCCGTGTTCTCTGTTCATTCCTCCTGTATTATTATACACAATGCCTTCCTATTCTTATTCTTCTTTCTATTATTATTATTATTATTATTATTATTATTATTTTATTATTATTATTATTATTATATAATGTTGTACGTCATTTTTATTTTATACGGAAAGTTAAATGTTCATAATATTTCGAAATACATCCTTGATAATCATTTAGGGATAGACACAGCTAATTGAAAGAACAGGAATTCATCGTTCTCAAATAAATCGTAATCTACTGTCAATCGAGTTTCCAAATAAAACAAATAATTGATTTCAAACAGTATTCGTCACTCTTTGGTGCCCTTTATTTCAAGTTCGCCTCCTCAATTTCGCTGGAGCCAAGAACTGCGGAGTATGTCCAACTTACAGTAACTGAAGGTCGACTGGACAAGAATGCAGAGCTACATTTAATACTTGCGCTACAACCGTCTCTGAAATATTCCAGGAATTTAATTTCGGAGTGCCATTCTGTGTCACCGTGTAATAAAACAAAAATTCCAAAAACAGAGTTAATGAATTGCCGCAATTTGGAGCCCAGTGGAATAGTTAGCGGCAGATCATTTCCCAGTCGCAAAGGAATGAGAAAAAGAAGAGAAAACTGCAAACAATATTCACGAGATTTGTTGCGAGCGATTCTTTAAAAGAAACGGAACAAATCCAATTAGAAGAAGGTTGTCAAAAGGGAAATGGCCTATATTTTCCAACACCGTTCTCCTCAAAATGCGAACTTTTATTCCAAATACAGGATGTCATTTCAGGTGGTACAAATAATACCAGCGTTCCTCATTAAATTAGCAAAATAATATAATTAAATTAGCAATATAGTATAATTCAACAATAACAATAATTGGCAATAAGGTAGTATAATTTATTTGCGTGTTGGTCTGAAAAGCATAGGCTCTCGTAGAAAGTGTTTTTCGTACTTTTTCTATTAAATCACAGCTTGTATATAGCACCAACAGTTTGAGCATTCCCCAAACCCGAAGCGCTGTCTTGACTCAGGAGGTCATTTTCATTATTTGTCAACAGCGGGTGCACTGCAATTCTGACGATCGGCTGGCCGGCTAAGGTTCTGTAGGTATCAAAGAAAGGGCGCAACTGTAGGTTCGCGCCCGAAACGGGCAATCGTTATTTCAACGCCAATTCCGCCAACCCACAAATATGAGATTTTCGTATTTCAATGAAAATTTGAACAGCGCCATTTTTAAGCGTCCTGTGCTCTAACTTAGGAGGGGGGGTAAAGAAAAATGTGGAACAGTTCTTGAGAGTTTTTTTTATAAATTGCATTAACTTTATGTCGAAATTACGTAGTTTTGTTCTTCGGAAATACTTATAAACATCCTCGACTCATTGACTTTCTGCAAATATAACCTTTTGGGCAGTACAGAAAAAAGGAAATCGTCATTTTGGTAAGCAGAATGGAAAGCATTTCTGAGCAAAATAGGAAACTTTTCTTCATGTAACTGAAGAGAGTACGTGGTGCAGATTTTTTTCCAACTGAAATGACTAACATATACATTCGTCCCGATGATCGAAGAATGTGTTTCCACTATCCGATATCCAATTTACGCCTTTTTTCCCCAAGGACTTTTCCAGTCGATAGCCGGTTACCCTTTACGATACGACGTACATTCAACCATACACTAGACATCCACACACTTTGCAGGCTCCTCTGATCTGGGGTTAGTAAAACGCGAGACCCTCCGCGACAACACATACATAAGAGATAAAGGACGACCATGCCCATAGCGGGACTCGAAGCGCGATCCTTCGAAACGAAGCGCTCTTAGCCACCTCGACCATCCAGGTCGGCAGTTCAGTCCTATCGCTAAACGAAACGGAACAATAAGAACTCGTGCAATAAGGTGTCAGAATATCTGAGTGACACAATATGGAGAAATCATATCCTACATCCTACAGCTTGAACCCAAAGTAAAAATCTAAATATCTATACCAATATCCACAGACACTACAAACTCACTTTCCCAGAAAAAAGCAAAGGACAAGAGAAATATTCTAGATCCCAGACACGAAAACACTAAGAAACTAGTGGTGCTACAATAGCACAATTTTTTCTCACACTATTTCTAACTTTTATAATTTTCTAAAATTCAGAGAGTTCAACAAAAAATAGCCCAGCGCCGTTTTTATGCGTCCTTTCCTTTCATCGTGAAAAAAAAAATAAAGAAAAATTTGAAGGCGTTCTTGAGAATTTAAAAAGTAATTTACAAAATTCTTTTATAAATTTATATAAGAAGATGTAGTAAAAAGTATTCCAAATAAGGTCAAAATAATAATTAAGTACTATTAAAAATAAGGTCAAAATAATAATTAAGCATATTAAGGCTCACATGATAACGTTCATCGAATATTAAACGAGAGGAATAGACAGGTTTTAGAATGCTTACGCCTCTGTAGTTATTTTCCTTTTCGTTTCTGCATCTGATTTAAATACAAATACAATTTGAGCAGCTTCATTTTCATCGCAAATTCTACGATCCACAATGGTCACAAAAACAGAATTTGCTCGCCCATTATTCTAATTATGAATTTAATCCATAAATGACGAGGATTGTACATCCAAAAGTGTTGTTCTATACGTCAAAGGTGCACAAAATCGCCCTTTAGAGACTCAAAGCTTTCTTTAAAAGAAGTTTCATTTATAAGGAACACCCTTTCTTGAGTTCTTTAAGAGAAGTTCCCCAGTTTATTACATACACTACTCGAAGCCGACAGTAACTGTAAATTGGAGTCCTCACCAGAATAAAGTCATCTTCCAGCTAATTACAAAGGGAGATATTACGTTAAAGGAGTGAAACTCCGTTCCATTGTTTTTACGCGAGAAATACCTCGGTCTTCTCTCTGTATATTCAGATGTAACCGCACTTTGCCTTTCCCTCCCATTTCCATTTGTTTGTCTTCGATTTTTCAGTCTCATGCCCTTTATTCACTTCTGTTGGTCGGTTCTATCCGTCATAAATGTGTTCTGCAAACTAATTTAATTATTATTTTTCGTCATTCTATATATTTTTTCCTCTTCTTGCCCCTTTTTTTCTTCGCTCATATTTTTTAATCTTTCTATTAAAATATGTTTGATTTATTATTTTGGTCGTATTTTCCTCGTCCTTTCTTTCATTTAAAACTTTTTAACTTTATCCCTACTTTTTTTCCTACTTCAATCAATTAGTCTGTTTCAAAATTCTAATGACGACAAGTTCTTGGCAGATAATTCAATCAGTACAATATTTACCATAATTTATATTTAATTGTTTAGCAGCTTTGGAAGGCCTAGCTGTTTTCAGACCTGCAACAAGGTCTTTAATAATTCGATTAAGAGGTCGGCAAGGTGGTCGAATTCTCGATTCTAATACGTCAGATCTGATTATGGCTAACCCACTGAAACCCACTCATCTTTTGGACAGAAACGTAGGTAAATTCGACATTCGATGAGTTTATTTCCCAACAATGTTCACACCCCAGATACATTTTTCTAATATTTGATCCATTTCCTCTTTAGGTGACGTCCCTCAATAGCACACTTTCCTGACGATAATTTTTTTTCTTCTTTTTACCCCCTGCTCTCTCTCTCTCTCTCTCTTCCTCTCCGTCCCCACCTTGTCCCTCTCACAGTTGGCCTCCGCCTCCTCGCCCGCCCGCGCATTCAGAGCGACAGCGCGCCCGCCATCGATTGGGAACCTGAGATTACATCAGAAGGCTGCGATTCCACGGCCCCCGCCGCATCTCCCCTCCTCCCCCTCCCCCTCGTCAAGCCACGGCCCCCTCCACGGCCCCTGTGAAGCACGGAGAGGCCTCCGGACCAAGTGTTATATTCTCTGTGGTTCTTTGTTATCCATTATGATCTAGTCTATCCAGCTTTTTCAGTCAGCCCTGAGATGAGTAGTCTTACGTTTAAATGATACTGATATGCACGGACATAACCTGGAATCGAAGTTTTTGTGTTTCATGGGGGAGGGGAGACACGAATTGATTCAATCCAATAAATATGAAGTGAAATAATTGATTCAAATTGTTTGACTTATTATTATTACTATTATTATTATTATTATTATTATTATTATTATTATTCACGACAAAAGATTTTAGGTGTATGTAATCTACTACAGATCGCAATCATCTGCCTTAAGAACCGATCTAGTGACTAGGCCAGCAGTTAAAAAGTCTTCGCAAAATATTATTTGTCCGCAATAACACAATATCTTGATTTCCCAATATTTTGGGCAAGTCTTGACTCCCAATCTTGAGCATAAATTTTGTGAAACAAATACTAGAACTGCTAACTACTGGTACGGTCTGCGTTTTACGCACTACAGTCAGCTGATGTCCATCTTCAAACTCTTAGTGTTAAAGACGTTCACTAAATCCTTGGATACAACGTTGTCTGCATGGCATAGCGGCATCTACAAGTAAACACGATTTTTCACCAAATTGGAGATAACAATATACATTTTATTTTCTGTTATGTACAATCAGAACGGATTTAACAGACGTCCCCGATTTTGGTGAGTATTCTTACCACTTGAAGAATGTTTTTGTAGCTTTGAGGTCGTTACAGATCTGTCAGTGCTTTATACAGACACATAAAACAGTCAAATACCTTTTCCAGCCCTGTGTTGAATGAAATCCTAATTTATTTTAAATTTGTTGACAGAATGCATGTAACGTTGCAAATACATCCACGGATTACTTACAATGCACAAACACGTATTTTATGAATTTCCGTTTACCGTTGACAGATTTCACTGAATACGATAAATAGCGCATCAATTTCCCATTTGAAAGCTGCAGGGATATATTTCGATACTCTCTTCTATAAGCTTTAGTAGGTTGTCAATATCTGTCACACATATAATTCTACATGATTTGAAAAAAAAAATTAAAAAAACAAAAACAAAATTGTGAGTTACAAAATCCAGAAAGCGCAAAGCAGTGTTGCGCGTTAAACACTCCTTCCAATTGCCACTTTAACGAGGCCTCAGTATGGTATATTCCGATTAATAAGACCTAAACTACAATTGGACTTAATTGTATTGTTTCAATTAAGCAGCTGGTCCTTTTTCCAATAAGAACTAAAACAACTAATTTAATAAAACGTAAGTGATGAAGAACAAACAATCGACAAATTGCAATGCTACAAGCAGATTTAACTTTTTCACTTATGTAATAGAGTTTGAAGTTTTAATAACGAGAATGATAAGATTAATTGAAAACATAGCAACTCTTTATCATTTATTTTTAATATGACTACAATAATGCGTTTTCATATTACAGAGTTTGATTTTAACAATAACTTGATGAAATGGGGAGCAATACATTTTTTCTCGTTAGCGGTTAATTAACGATGTAATACAGCACTCATCTTCGAAGTCCGAATGAAGCCGCCTCCTGCACCATCTAGACAGATGAAACGCCAAGATAATTTTGTAAAGGGTCGCAAACCTTCTACACTAAGTTCTACTGTGTTTCAGTGTCTTGGGAATAAACAGCTGCACTCAAAGTACAAGGTTGTCGTTACGTTCACCTCCCTAACTGCTGCCTTACACTACATGACTGCCTTGCTATACGACTAGCTTAACGTGGCTCATCCGGCTGGGATTGTCAATTACTTTTTTGTTGTGAAATGAAGGTTCATCATAAAAAGACATGTCAAACAAAGCACGCACCTGTCTGGATCACCATAGGTACATAGAAAGTTCCAGGAAAAGTACCAATAGAATAGTTCTTTTTATACATATTTCACTATATTTTCGGTTTCCTGTTAGGTCACTATCATGAACCAATTTGTAATTGTTCATGTTATATGAGAAAACGGTATAGTAATTCACAACGATTTACCTCTATAGTGGATGTGTCCTCACAAAATAATGCTTGTTTCGAACAATTTCAGAATAATTTAGAAGATTCTAGCCAAAAACACAGTCGATTCGTCTTGTCAGATGAAAGAGCTATTGATCACTTCTGTTAGTGCCTTAAACCCTACTTCGTAAATAAATTGTTGGGAGCCTAAACTTAAAAGACGTTTTAGAGAATTCTCTATTACAGTTCTGGAGGAGTCCTACGAGAATTGGTGAGTTTACCCAGCCACAGATACATGCAAGTTACCCTACAACTATACACATGATATTATGAAATATTTATGTTTAATATTAACCTCTCAATTACCTCTTCCCTTGTTCACTAAGGGGTACCTGTTCGAAAAAAGGTTTATTAAAATACGGTACACTTTCTACTAAATATGTTCACAGTAAATTGTTTTCGGTATTACAATATCGAATCATAGCCTGACCAGGTGTCCTCCAGCGAGGCACTAACCCAGCCTGGACAAACTGTAAGCTCCCAACTCTCGCCATGCCGTGGTAATGTAATGCATGTAATTGTGAGTTGAAGTAACGGGTGGCGATAGGACAAGAAAGAGGAAGGAAAGATTGCGCGCAGTCCATTGCTCGTTTGTTAGAATACCGCTCTCGCATTCACCTAGTGACTACCAGAGAAACCACGGGAAACTTTCGATAACAACGGTCGGTCTCTAGAATTCTTCTCCAGTAGAGATTAAATTTGACGTAGTTTCGAAAGCGTCGAAAATCCTGCCACCGTCGGTGGCAAAATCAGTGACTTATACCCTAGGACTAAAGGGTCAGATGCACTGCAGAGACATCAGTTGATGCCCTGAGCCACGTTAGTTGAGGGAACTAACCGAGGAAACCAAAGAAACCACCCATTGCACTGGCCTTCAGCGTGTGGTGTGATGCCTCCTGTTATAAGTGCTGTGATTGGCTGCTGGCTCTCTCTTAGGGGCCACAGAGAGGAGGCGAGCTAACGAGGCTGCTGGGGCCGGCTAATGCGATCCTCATTGGCTGCGGCGGTCCCTTCTGGGCGCCGAAGGGCTGAGCTGCACTTGAGCAGCTCCAGCTCTGTTTAATATTCTCCCTGGCGCCGGTGTTCATTAATCGCATTCCAGGGCAAACATTCCCACCTCCGCGAAGATTCAGTATCCAATACAATGGCAATAATCTTTCCACAGCAAAATATTAGGTATGGTCATGGTTTTATTATTTTATTTTATTTATTTGAACGCCATTCTTGTCTCTTGACGCACTAGCGATCATGAGCTACGAAAAAATGCATCGCAAACAGAAAAATAACAAGAGGGCAACGTATTAGTTTGCGAAACTGATCAAATCGTCTATTAAATACGCGCTATTCGTAAACTCACATTCACACAGCCATTCGTGCACAATCGCGAGTTCCTGCACGGTGACCGTAGTAATTAATTCTAGTGGGCTGAAGAGCCAAAATGCAGCTTTCGAGTTCGTGAAAAATGGGTTCTATTTCAGTACAGCAGCAAAACTTGGCTGATCTGAACAGGACTAGAAACACCCCATCACCTGCACCCCACCATCACAACCTATAAAATACTTAGGACTTCATCTGGACACAAAAATAACCGGGAAAACCCACATAGATATCAAAATTAAACAAGCAAGAAATAAATTATTCCAACTCCGGTCACAAATCAACAAACACAAATCTCTGTCATACACAAACAGTACAACAATATACAAAACTATAATCAGACCACTACTGCTTTATGCATGCCCAATATGGACAAACGCAGCCCCCCCCCCAAAAGTTAATAAAATTCAAGTACTGCAAAATTAATTTTTAAGATTAATCACAAACGCCCCCTGGTTCATAAGTAATAAACAACTTCATTCAGAATTAAACATCAATACAAAAAAAATAGCACAAATATCATACAACTTCTACCAAAACCTAATAGACATACCATCAGCATCCCATTGCAAAATACCGAAAAATCCAACCCACATCCAAATAAAAAATAGATTTCCTTTTGAAGCCTTCCTCAAAAGTTTAGCCAACCATGATTCTTAACTCCGAGGTTCTCCCCTAGAGTATCCTCACCAATCTACAGATTAAGTTAGCTTAGATATTTTAACTTGAATAAGTCTGAAAATACATCTGTAAAGTAATTGTACTGAACGATGTAATCCATTCAAAATTAATAAATGTGTTAAACAAGGAAAGGGCTAGAAACTAAAGCACTTTAATACTGAAGCTTTTACGGGGAGCGGTAGCTCAGTGCATCAACTGATGTCACTGCAGCGCCTCTGACCGGGAGGTCCTAGGTTACTCTCAACGTGGCAGGATTTTCGACACTAGCTTTTCAGCTAGATCGAATTCAGTCGCTGTCTGGAGAAGAATTCTGGCGGCCGGCTGCTCTGATCGGTAGTTTTCCGTGGTTTCTCCGATCAACACCAGGCGAATGCCGGAGCAGTACCCTAACAAACGGGCCACGGACCGCGCGCGATCTATCCTTCCTCTTCCTTGTCCTCTCCTCTCCCCTTGCATACACACTTACACTAACATGCACTACACTACCACATTTCAGGATATCGGTCGGGAGCTTAGAGCTTGTCCCGGCTGGGACGGTGCCCCACTGGTGGGAGAGTCCTGGTTAGGGGGAAACCCCACTAGCCGACGGTAGGTCGGCGCCGGATCTCGCCATCCAGCGGGGAAGATAACGCCATCTCTCGAGAAAAAACATGCACTACACTAACGGGACTAATTACCAAAGCAGTTGACGTGCCCGGAAACATGAAAAAATCAATCAATCAATCAAACTGAAGCTTCTTCCCTAAATATCGTATGACGTTAGCCACGTCGCAAGCAGTGACAGTCGTAACATGAAGTATAAAAATTTCGGATTCATATAATAACATATTTGCATTTTTTAAGTCAAAATAAAAACATTCGCTGTTTTTGTATCTTTCCAATTTTTCAGGGTATCTAACGACACCATTCACACATTTCACATAAACAGAAGCTGCTTATTTTTCCAGCAACTTATGCGAATATTCGAAATTAGTTGTACAAATTACGGCGAAAGGTCACTTTAACGCACGAGGACAGCACTAGCGCGTACAGCGTGCTACCGATATATCAACTTTAACTGATTGCGATGCCCATAAAAAGTCCAGAAGCTAATCTCGCTTCATTAAAAAGCATTACATTCATTTTGAAACCTCGTGACTCTTGCATAAACAGTAGCCACACACACTCGCTCCCACTCTCTGCCTCGCTCGCGCGACTCATCACCGCCCGTCTTGTTGGCTCAGCATCGCGCTGTGAAACACGCATGCATATGCATGTCTGTACACTGTGTTCCAGAATAAATGTGACAAACTTCTAGGGCACGTAGAGGGGTCGAAAATGATCACGTTTTTACTTTCTCGCTACGGAGTAGAGAGAAAGTTATGCAATGGTGCGCCAAAAGAACGGTGAATTTTCGTCAAACTCTTATTTGAGGGCTCTGGTATCGAAAAAAATAGACAAATCCAGATGCTAAATTTAGAAAAATATCCTCTAACACGTGGTGTAGCCAGAATATATGTTTTGAGGGTCTTGTTAGCGAAAAATCGAATGACGGCAAAACGTCCGACTGTCCGTCTCTCTGACCGTCCGTCAGTCTGAGAACAGCGCTAGTGGCTAAACCGTTCAGCGGATTTTCTCCAAAATAGATATTTCCCAATACGTGGGCTGATGACGCCGTCCCTTGAATTTGAAACCGAAATTTTAACTTTGGGGGGTACTTCACAGAAAACCCCTGGGACACTATCAAATATTTAAAAAAAACTCCATCGTTTTATTTAATTTTGTTATTGGATAGTGTACAGGACTTTTAAGAGAATGGGGCAGATCTCATGTTCATTAGAAAACCTGCTTTTTCGAAAATTACGAAAGTTCAATTTTTTCCCGGAGTTCTCCTACAACTAAAATATTAAAGATAGATATTTTTTCCCATAATGAAGTATCTCCTTAAAGGTAGATTTTCAAATAACGTCACGTATACTTTTTCAAAAATATGAGTACTTTTCGTCTAAGTTTGCGTGAAAATACGGGAGAGGAAGTACGTGCGACTAGTTGATCTTGGGGAATTTGGACAACACGCATGAGCAAGTGGGAAATTTCATATTATAAGGAAGATACTTTTGTGCCATTTACCCCTGACAGTTATGCAACCCTGGATGCACAGGTGTTCGACAGACCGTGAAGGTGACCTGCGTCAGATCGTGATCTTCCGAATTTCTGAGCCAGCTGAATCAGAGCAGCCGGCCGCTAGAATTCTCCTCCAGACAGCGACTGAATTCGACCAAGCTGAAAAGCTAGTGTCGAAAATCCTGCCGCCGTCAGGACTCGAACCTGGGACCTCCCGGTCAGAGGCGCTGCAGTGACATCAGTTGATGCACTGAGCTACCGCTCCCGGTCCACGAGTCAAGAAATGAATTGTACGTAGTTAGGGATCGCTCACGAGATCCGAGGACAGTCTACTAAAGCTGTATACAGATATTTAAATTTATTATTGCTTGTAAATAATAATGGAAATAAACGTCCGTAAATAGTAGAGCTCTTGCCCGTAATTTGTAGTGAGAGTTCCACGACGTCACAGTATCCTGACAGTCCTCACTTGGGTTTCTCGTCACTTTGCTGATAGCGCTGATTCAACACAATAATTTTTGCCTTCAGCTTTGGAAACAAAGATCTGACGAAGAATATGTTTTATACAAATATTTCTAGGATATTTTATTAATTTATTCCTTGCATATTTGTTCAGTGAGTAAACAATGTCAACATTGTCTTCCCTCATGCAATGCTTACTAATCATCAGTAAACTGTCAAACATCCACACATATTCATGCGTGTAGGCTATTCTCTACTCATGTACATCTAATCACCAGAGTCAATGCATGATGTAAACAACGTCAAGTATGCAGAGTTACATGTTTTTACATGGGTAAACCCAATAAATCTAATTATTAAAACTCACCGTTCAGCAATAAATATTTATTTCTAAATTTGCCTTTTACTAGATGGAAGTCCCGCAGAGTAATAGATATAATTTCGAATGGTGTGATTACAATGTCTAAACTTATCTTGAATATGGACGTGTAAAATATTTCTAAATATATTCCACGAATGAGATGTCAATATCTATCTATGATCACAATGCAACAATATAATAACCAACCAAGGACCCGGATCAATATCTGTTATTTTGCGGGCGATCACACCAAAAATTGCAATATCGCAAAATGGTAGCCTTCATTTTTGGGCATCTTTTGTTCAAACATATACTTGTTTTAATATACGCCAATTTAACTTTAAAGTTATCGCTATAACACTACATTAATATGTCATATAAACACACAACCATTGCGTATCCTCTCGGATGCACAGTGAAATTACTCGTAAAATATTTATAAGAACATAATTAAAAGACTGACTCGCATTCTCTGCAGGTTCCTTTACCTTTGACATGGAAATACAAACGCCGCCTCATGAAAATGCGGCGAGCGAACTACAAAGCCTACTCTAGTATCATTTATATACGTCTCATTCGTTTAAAGCCCTGCGTCTCGTTAAAACCTCAACGGCTAACACACCGTTCAACGCGCCAACCAGCCCGACGCAAAAAAGTCACGCGAACACCGCCCCCAACACACACACACACACACACACACACACACACACACACACAGAACCACCGTCTACGCGATGCAATATCACCTCCACCTCCGCCGTGCCAGGCCTTCTGACAAGCAGAGTAATTGACGGCGACCTGTAATCGCAGGAGGCCTTGCCCGCGCCACAAAGCTCTTTGTTCCTGGCGAGGGTGACGGCTTCGATGAAAAGGGCTCACAAGAGGAACTCACCCGACGCAGGGCCGCCGCGTTCAATGTAGGGATTGCAGCTAGTAGAAATTACCGGTTTTCGTTTTTTTTTTGTTTCTTTACCTTCGGTTTAACCGGGTGGTTATATTCTCTTAAACTAACCCGATATTGAAATGGCAGATGTTTCGAAAAAAAGGCATTTGTAAACAAAATATAATATCTACATTGATACAGAATGAATATATGTTTTCAACAGTCACCCCTTGAAGCACCCATTTCTGTATTAATCGTCCGTGCTACTGTGGTATCTCCACCAAGACCTGGAAAACTTGTTTACCAGACTAGTTCCGAAACCGCGCGCAATAATATTCAGAAATAATACTCTTCATTTCAGTTCACGACCAACGAGTACTGGTAACCAACCAACACGACAAAGCTTGTTAAACTATCGACATTTACATTCATATACGAAATGAGCTGTATATATTTCTGTATAAAAAAGGTTATTTTTGTACTCGCTCTATTCCGGCATAAAAATGGCTACTTTAGTGTACAAAAAAAATTTGTATGTCCTTCGGCCGGAATATGAATATTGATGAAATTGTTTGTTTTCCGAATTCGCTTCAAAGATTCGTTTTCTATCGTGATAAATAAAATTCTATTTAGATACCACTAGCATAACACAAAACAAATGCACAATTTTACTCATTGTGTACAACGTATTTCGATTTTGCAATTTGGTCTAACGTTAAACAGTGTAACATAAAGAAAACCAAAACGTAATCAAAGGGATGACAATAATGTCTACTTTTCATAACAAACAGTATTACTAGTTTAAATTTTAAAAAAACGCCACCCACTGGGTGAACTAATTTGTGTAATTTCTCTTTTCCAAAGCCAGTTTGAAAGAGTTTTTTTCGATTTTTTAAAAACGGTGCCATAACCTGCCCGTGACAGAAAAAAATGTCGTTTATAACCAGAAGGGTTAATCCTACCTTTAAACTCACGGCAACTTGCAATCGTAGGCGGCCTTGCCCGCGCCACGTAAGCTCTTTGTTCGTGGCAAGGTGACGGCAATAGGGAGGCTCCGATGAAAAGGGCCTACAGGAGTGACTCGGGCGATGAAGGGCCCCCCCTCCCCCAGGCCCTTCTGAAGACCACCGGCCCTTGCGCAGTAAGCATCTGCGAGGGCACCGAAAGGCCACGCGGTCAAGTGGACACGCATTCCCGGAAGGGGCGAAGAGACGCTCGGGAATCTCACTGAAATGGATTGGAATGCATTACCCGCAAAACCACAAGAGGTACTTTCGTCTTGCAGACACTCATAGGCAAATTTCAAATTAGTTTAAATTGAAATTCAAAAGTGAGTAAAGTTTGCTACAATTAATCTTGGAGTTACATTATTAAAGTGATTGTTTATATTTTATTTTTATTACTTTTATTATTATTATTATTATTATTATTATTATTATTATTAGAAGAAGAAGAAGAAGAAGAAGAAGAAGAAGAAGAAGAAGAAGAAAAGAAAAAGTAGCAGTAGTTATTACCACACGTATTGCGAAGTGTTGTTACCAGTGAGGTTCTAAAAATTTTTCGCTCTCAAGAGTAAGGACATGTCATCCTTCCTTGTAATCGAAGTGATGTGAAGTTGGGTGATGTTTTATATATTAGAATTAATCTATAAAATATTCATATATGTATATTATAATCTGTTGATGGGATATTATTTGTCGCGCTTCATTCCGCGCCTGTGACAGTGAGATGGGAGTGGAGTTGTGGTTGCACATAATCTTTGCTTGTCACAACAGAGACGCACGCCACAGCCCCCTGTAGTCAACAACAACTCAACAGGTTTGGCGCGATTCTGATGATGATTGGGTGGAAAAGAACTGCAGCATGTGCTATGTCTACTACAATAATATTTTTTCCGTGAAATTGTGTTCACCACCTAGAAAAACGTATTTTCTGGTGCCCTTATGTCTGGTGTCCTCTTATGTAAAAACGGGGTCTTCTCCTTAAACGTCGCTGCTTCTCGATTGAGAGATATGGCATTCACACGCATTATTATGGAGTAATATATTTATATACTATTCAATAAATATTGTCTCATTTATTTAAATCTCATTTTGAAATTGAGTAATATTGTACTAGATTTTGTAGAACATGATGTGATCAAGCGTTCATTAGGAGAGTAATATATGTTGCAATTTTAGCTTCATGACACCTTCTGACTATCTTCCCGGTGACATTGATGAATCGCCTAGTTGGTGTGAGATAACGAAGTTAGCGGTACACGGATCGATCTATAAAAGTACTGAGAATTAGAATTCAAAACATGAGGGGGCTACTTGTAATGTTGTTTAACTTTGGTGGATTACTTTTAAAGTGACACCCTCACGTAATTTTCAAGCTGCGTGATACAGACGTGTTAATACAATTGTACATGGATACAACAAGAATGGCCAATGAAATACAAAAATCAAGGAATGTAATTATTATAAACATTTATAATTATAATCTATTACTTTATTTATTAAAATTCAATTAATTGTAATAACAATGCAATTAATTGCAATGCTATCTTCCCATGTATGTGTTTGCGTGTGTGCGTGAGTGTGTGTGTGTGTGTGTGTGTGTGTGTGAGTTGTGTGAGTGAGTGTGTGTGTGTGTGTGACAAGGTAGATCATATTGGTGTTGGTAATTGTGTATTCTAGGAGAAAAGTTTTGTGTTAGGTTGGTATGACTGTCCATAAGGAAAAACTCACTGATCAGAATAAAGATTATTTAATTATTATGAAATAATTGTTAATTATGAATTAAAGAATTAGATATTATGTATTAGGATTATTTACTACTTAAAGGTTATGAATTAGATATGGGAGATGGAAAAAAACTTGTGTAATTTGCTTGTAAAATAATTCCAGCCTTGATGAAGGTCCAAGAAACGACCGAAAGGTCGGCAGCGAACAAAAAATACTGTAGAATGCATTCTCCCGCAACTGACATAAACTCAAAAACATTAACAACCATCCTTTTTATAATTCGGAAGTCAGGAAACACTGTTAAATCGGATTTAATTTTGCCGGGCACTTGCCACGGCTCTTGTACAAGCCACAAGCATGTAATGGATACTGTGCGATTTGCTGCCCTTCGAAAATCCACTCAGCAGGTATAGAACCCGCGCGTACTGGGAGTTGAGAGGCCCGGAAGACAACCACTCGTCCACTGACGTCGCAAGCAGTGGCTCGTTAAGGACGAGAATTCAGTTAGACTACACGCAGTTTGAGAATAGGCAAAACCATTGACACCTTCCACATACGGGGAGGCTGCTGTTTTCTTTCAATTCCTGCTCGCATGGAAAATTGATAACACATATAGTTTTGACTTTTATGAGTTCCTGGGAATCTAAAACCATTCGCAACTCGCTAAAACGTCCGGGGCTACATAGTTTTTTTAAGACTATTATTACTTATATTATAATTATTATTATTATTATTATTATTATTATTATTATTATTATTATTAATATTATGACTTATGCACTTCTCCCACGCGGGGGGGAAACATTCACCTGCCACAGATGTCATTGTGGCTAGGCTCACTCGTACGGCTCAGAGCAAGTAACGAGCAAGATCTTCATTTATTTCCAGGACCTCTAACACTACATATCAGACACATCAGTGACAGTTTTTCTGACAATGTGACAGGTGTCTAGAATGACTGATTTTTGTACTGTTCCTAGTATATGCTTTATATTCAATTCTTGCAGATGTTTGATGAGGGATTTTGGTATTTTTCCAGTTGTAGAAATTGTCAGGGGACGGATCTGAACCTTTTTTATTTTCCAAATCTTCTTTATCTCATCTGCTAGATCTTGGTATTTGCGGACTTTGTTCGTGTATGCGGAGTGGAGATTATGTGACACCTTTTGGTTTTATTTAGCACTATAATGTCTGGTCTATTTGCGGTGATGGTCTTATCTGTTCTAATCTCCCTATCCCAATACATCTTCATGGATTCATTCTTATTATTATTATTATTATTATTATTATTATTATTATTACTATTATTATTATTACTATTATTATTATTATTATTATTATGCACGCATTGGCAATTTATAATAAGTAAATAATTTAGTTATACGTTATATATTGCCTACAATTGAAATATAAATCCCCAATTACAGTGAAACAGCGAGTATGTAAGCAGAAAGTGAAAAATCCCACATGTAAAATTATATGTGTGTTTTGGGGGGGATTGTTTTGTACACATATATTTTTCTACTCTATTTCATTGTTTAATGCTGTCATTTGTTGGCTGCAAGCACTTGCATAATGATACTCATTACGATACAGATTTCATTATTATACAGGTTCTGGACCAATCATAGAGAAGTTTTCAAAACAAGTATTGACAATAAATCATTGACAATCATTCTAGTAAATGTTTCTTTCGATCGTTTATATTAAAATTGCATTTGATAAAATATTATGCTTGTCAGTTTTAATTTAGTTAATTAGTAGTAGTTTTTTCGTGGAATATTATTTAAAATATACTGGATCGCAATTTCACTTTCATCCTATTCTTGCTGGTGGACTAGTAACCACAGCAAACTGCGGGAGCATGCGAGGTGGCCTCGGCTGAATCCTACATGTCAACTGCCACGAAATGATTTGATATAAAACTTTAACTTATAAAAGTAGTAGAAAAGGACCGTCTGAATCTTGATGTAATAGGTATTAATACACTCGTGCGAAATTTACGATACTCGCTCGTACCTCGCTGGTATAGTAGTATCACACTCGTGTATTAATATCATTCATTACATCATCATTTCATAATGTACTATTTCCCTTTCATTTTAAGTAAAAAAAAACTACTAAGATTTTGCAACCTCTTCGAACAAAACCTGCGCTAATACCACTTAAAATATTATTTTGCATAACAATGAAATCTCTTTCTCGTCACACACTATAGCACTAATAGTTCAAAGACGTTATTGACTATTATTATACACAAAAGATTGGTTGATTGATTGATTTTTTCGTATTTCCGGGCGCGTCAACTACCGTGGTCATTAGTCCCGTTAGTGTAGTGCATGTTTTTTCTCGGGAGATTGCAGTGATCTTCCCCCGTTGGATGGCGAGATCCGGCGGCGAGATCCGGCGCCGACCTACCGTCGGCTAGTGAGGTTTCCCCCTAACCAGGACTCTCCCACCAACGAGGCACCGCTCCAGCCGGGACAAGCTCAAAGCTCCCGACCGGTCTCCCGTAATATGTGGTAGTGTAGTGCATGTTAGTGTACGTGTGTGTATGTGTGTAAGGGAAGAGGATAGGACAAGGAAGAGGAAGGAAAGATCGCGCGCGGTCTGTGGCTTTTTCGGTAAGGTACTGCTCCGGCATTCGCGTGGCCAAAAAATTGGTGTTTTGTAATAAAAGTTAGTTTCAATTTTTTTTAAAATAATGCTGTTTTTCTTTAATCTTGAGCCTAGAAGTTACGAAGATTCCAAAGCTTTTTCGCACAAATACAATGAATACTAGTATGAGTTTCTCTTCAAAAACACCGCACAAGCACCCTCGTGCCTCGGAGGGAATCTACGGAGCAAGACATTCCGTATTCCTTGAAAGTCCGATTCTTTTCTGACAGATTCTTTGCAGCGCCCTCTACATTCGCCGAGTGCATCGCCAAAAGGATTCCAGGCGGCCTTTCCTGCCCCTCCCCCCCCTCGCCTTTGTGTCTCTCTCAATCGATGGAGAACTTGGCGATTGTAGGGGGCGCTGAAAAGGACGGCGCGCGGGGTAAACATCGCGAATCGAATCAGCGCGGTAAAGAACGAATCCCTTTTCGCCTCGCAGCGAAATCGAGGGCTCCTTTATGAGAAAGAACCAACGCGGGGATGAAGCGACAGGTCTGAGATTCAGGGATGCACGCAAGCGGGATTTTTGTGAAAGAGACAGACGAAAATGAAAAATGTGAAATAATCTTTGAGAAATAAAAGGAAAAAAGTGTTGTGCATTGCTGGTTGATGGTTTATGGTATAGAGAATACAATATTTTTACTCTGTACTGCCACATACTACTTATTCAATGCCACTGTAGCGAGAAAAATGGAATTGAACCCGAATATAACTTCTTCTTCTTTCTAGGGTTTTTATCCAGCCGACAGCCGGTTACCCTTTACGTCCCGATGGGACGCATATTCGACCATACACTAGACACCAACACACTTGCGGGCTTTTCTGATCTGGGGTCAGCAGAACGCGAGGCCTTCCGCGACAACACATACATACAAAGACAAGGGACAAACAACCATGTCCAAGACGGGACTCGAACCCGCGACCCTTCGGACCGAAGCGCTGAGTCGGTATTCGCTCTTAGCCACCTCGGCCATCCAGGTCGGCGGAATATAACTTGTGCATTCAAATACAACATTTCTTCTATTGTTGTAGTGAGATTTTGTCAGATTCATAAACAAATTGATGCACGGCCGTTCTACGTATCAGCACTAAAAACAAAATATTAAATAATTCTATAATATTTCCAAATACTGCAACGCAGTCTCTTATATGTTGAATTACAATCGCATCGTCACGGGATGAGACCATATCACTGTAAGGGGGGTGAAACGAAGGAAAGGACGAAGAGATTACGTATCCACCCCGTTCTCCACAACTAACTCTTTGGACTTCTTTTTATGGGGAAGTCTTAAGGATGATGAAAACAGTCACAAACCAGCTACACTGGCAGCGCATTGGGAATGAATTAAAACGGTATGTGCTGCAATCGCTGAGAGCCTCTTCGCAAACGTTGCTCGAACAGTAGTTCAACTACTCGGAAGTGTATCGACTCCGATAGTGAGCATTTGTTGTAAGGGTTATGCCTTTAAAAGTCTAAAATGTTTAGTGCTCATCATTTTCTATTTTTGTGAAATCTGATTTGTTATGTTAAGAGTTTTTTACTTGCTTGAAGTGTGTATACATTTTTGGCACCCTCTGTATTTGTTCTATTCTAGAAATCACTCGCAGAACGCGAATGCACAGAAAATAATGAGGTTCGAGACGAAACGTTGAAAGAACCTTCTACAGCGAAGCCCAGAGGTTTTTCATCCAAAAGTATCTATCATCACTTGAACCTCTGTAACGAACCAATCAACATTCAAAACAACTATTCATAGCCATTTTGTTCCGTATAAATCATGGCTGTCAAACGCGCGGTCCCCAAGTTGATTTGTCGTGGCCCATGATTAACAAAAATTGAAAACAGAACAATATGTTACAGACACATCCTCAGTTGTCTGCACAAGTGGCACGAGTACATCCCCTTCAACTCTCGTAACTTTCGTTCTCGTCACAATACACCCACAGTGCTTTGTCCCGGACCATCCTGGGAATGGTGTGAGCAACTATTTTTATCCATGAAATTAAACAAAACGGACCACAGATCTCGTTGAACTGATAAAAACTCTTCTGCCATACTGAAGATTGCTCAGGCTTTGAACCCGATATTGAAAAACTAGGAGGAATTTGTGACAAGTCTCCACTAAAAGCATAGTTTTGTAAATACAGTAAATAAAATTAATATTTAAATAAAAGCAATTATACAGCAATATTAGAAATAATAACCCTACAATCACTTAATTACAATTAATCTAACCATTTTTCTAAATCCTCACTACAAAATATAATTTGAAGTAAATTTGTAAATGGGACGAGGTCCTGGTGAATCTCGCCAGTTGCACTAAATTGCTCGTTCCAATTGAGTTTGACACACCTGATCGTAACGTAGCCTCTCTAACTGCGCACGTTTTCCTTGAGATGATTGGGGGTGTCATTGGGACAATAACTTAAATCGTTATCCAAGTTCTCGTGATAGACGTTAGGTGTATGACGTAAGGTGATGATGGCGTTATTTCCTTCACACGGGGTACGATAAGGGATCAGATGTAAAATCTCAACCTCAGTCGGAAATACACATAGTTTTTATTGCACGGGAGCGAATATTTGCATATCACGTTTTGCCAAAAATGCTCGTTGCTACATGTTTCATTCATAATTCAACACAATAAAAAGAGCAGGCGTCGGGATTCCAGACCTAAAAAAACGTGCACAGATTGCACTTCTCCCACATAGTATACGACACAATTTTATACCGTTTTTGACGTTAAATAAAGAAATAAAAATAAATATTTGCAACATGAAACTTTGAAATTCGTTTAAATCTCGTGGTTAATCATTTAAATTCTTTTAAAAAAGAGCCCTTCACACATCACACCATTACGCCATTTAGGATATTATGCAATTCTGCTTGTCCCGGTTGGGGCAGCGACTCGTCATGGAAGAAACCTGGAGGGTTTAGGGCCGTATTTATAAACCTCTGTCAGGGGCCTGCCAGGCCTAGCAGGCTGCCAGTGTTTGCGATTTATGAACGGCCCCCAGCCAATTCCACACGCCCCTTCAGCTCCTAGCAAGCCCCCAGATGGCAAGCCCCCAAGAGCTCTGCTAGCAGAGCTTTATAAATACGACCCTTAATCCCCACAAGCCGAGGTGTAAGCCAGCGAAGGTTCTTTCGTTCCATCAGGGGCAAACGCCGCCACCTCCTGGAATACAACATACACTACACTTACGGGACGTTGCACTTGAGGCGTACGGAACCATAAAACAAACCACTCTAGGCAACCCAACTAGAAGCGCATTGGGTAGGAGACGCCCACGGCCTCCGTGCCATGGTGAGCGTCGCGACGCGCCGTGGCAAGTGCCATCACCGCAGCAGCTGAACCGGCGGCGCCGTCCACCCACGACAAACGCATTCGCCTCAGAATGCAATTAACCGCTCTCTCTCATTAGCCCCCTCCTGCCCGCTGCGGCAGCGGCCAAATGGCGCAAAACTTCCGTGATGGGAAATGTTCATCAAAACAATATCCACGCTCCCAGAATAACTACCCCGCCGCAAATGCAGGTCCTCCAGAGAGGCAATTAATCGTTTCAGGGAGAAATATGCATCAAACGAGATACATAAGTTAATGATTTGTTAAAAAAGGATGAAGGTGTGGCAATCTTTTACTCTTGCGAATCCGAATCCTAAATAATCTTCAATACAAATTCGAAATTTTCTCGGTTTCGGATCTTACGTTTTCTCGAATACGACCCTAAATTATCTAGAATCCGAATCCGGAATTCTTTCGTAAACGAATCCGAAATTCTCTCGTATCCGAATTCTTATCCGAATCTGGAATTCTCTCGTATTCGAATCCGGAATTCTCTCGAATCCGAATTCTAAGTTTTAAAATCCTAAATTTTCCCAAATACAAATCGCAACTTTTCTCGAAACCGACTTCTAAATTTTCAAGATGCGGAATCTTACATTTCCTCGCGTCCGTCAAATCTGGAGTTTTTCGAATTGTTCATATACTAGACGAATAATCTGGAATGCGTCTTAGTGTATTGTCGACGAGTTGTTCTCTTGTCCCACTACGTTCTAGAAATCCTACAGCATCGCAATAACGCGAGGACTCATCCCCACCACACACACAGGGCTTTGTGCTATAAGCCAGAGGTAAAAAGTTACTCTCAATGCTTAGTCCTGACGCCTGAAATGACTCGCCGGATACAACAACACTAGATTTAGGCAATACTATGCTTGAAAAAATTGTGAAGAACGATAGATATGGTGAAATCGTAAAATATGGATAGCTTCCATTGTGTATAATAGTTGTTATTATAAAGATACTATATTTAAACTAGGTAGTAATCCGTTCATCTCCTTAAACGTACAAGTGAACGAAAGTTACGTTATAATACAATTTATGTTATCTCCAGTAAAGTCAGACATGTAATAAAACAAACAGTATCTTATAATGAATGACACAGAATAGATTAGAATCACAAATAAGGAATGAGAAAGAATCAAGGGAACTGAAAAAAACGAAAAAGTTTGGAGTTTGAAAATATAGAAACTATCAATGTACTAGACCTCTATAATTCAAATGTTTCATTCATAAAAAATTAAAGCGGTAGTAAGAAAAGCTTTCTCTTCCACCATCGAATCTGCGAGGCAGCTACTTCTCTAGTTAGGACAATGGCAAAAACATTTCAATGAGAACGTGGGGTGGCACCCGAGCATAGGCATCTCTTGAACCAATATTCTGTAACATGACGTCTGCATATTGGAATACATAACTTTTAATCCCGTAGCTTAGAGCTTGTCGCGGCTGGGGCGGTGCCCCGCTGGTGGGAGAGTCCTGGTTAGGGGAAAACCCCACTAGCCGACGGTAGGTCGGCGCCGGATCTCGCCATCTAGCGGGGAAAGATCACCGCCATCTCCCGAGAAAAAAACATGCACTACACTAACGGGACTAACGACCAAAGCAGTTGACGCGCCCGGAAACACGAAAAAATCAATCAATCAATCATTTTAATCCCGTTTCTTATCCCCATTACTAATTTCCAATGCGCGCAGAAACGAAAAGAAAACTGCAGTCTCCGGCCAAGGGAAAGTGCACATGGTTTCATTTCATTTCTAGGAAAGCGTGAAAAACAGAAAAGCAATGAAACAGTTCCGATTTTAACCAAAAAAGCAAATATTTCTTTCTCGTAATGCGCGTACCGATTGAATTCGACTGTGTCAATGCTTAGGACACAGCTGACATCATGCAACAGCAAGGCTCCAAGGGAGAGTTAGCCCGCTATTTAATTGCTATTCACCAGTTGCTTTATGAAACAGCAACATTTCAGATATTCTTTGCATGTATACAATTTTTTTCTTGTATGTATACAATACTATGATAGCATAGTAGTCGTGAAGAATTTTTTTGATTAAATAATTTATTGCAATGGTATACTAATATAATATTTTATGTGTTATCATTTTAGTGTGTGTGTTTTTTTTCAAAAGCATTTTTGCTGATACAGCCCATTAGTTTTATTTATACACCAGAAGAATATTAAGGACGCCGTGTAGAAAATCTATTTAGTAGATATAAAAAAAACTCACAATGAATAATACAACTTCGTTTCCCAATTTTTCTTTTCTTCCGTCCGCTTACATTCTGATTAACACAGCAGAGTGCACAAACAAAATACATAATGAATAAAACAGAACAACTTTCTAAATAATTATAACGACCGTAAGTTTTAGCACAAACAGCGACAGAAATCTGCGGTGCTGAAGAAAAAAATTCAAACACTTGGTATCAAGAGGAAAAAACGGAATCCGAACAAAACAAGGAGCTTTATAATTCCGCGAATTCTCGTTGCCAGAGAACTTCTTGTCACAGAAGTTACACAAACATTATTAATTTTTTCGCCTCGTCTCATAGCCACGTCGTTGCACGTGCCCGTTCTCGTCAACTTTGCACCACGTTACAAAAAACCGGCCAAGGAGTAACGAGAAAAACGTCGCGAAAGAGAATTTTTAATATATCAAGTAATTAAAATAACATGAAACAATTTCCAAGAGCTCAATTTGAAAAGCAAATAACTGCGTGCAGTAAAGCCGTGTTTGATTACATTTGGGAACAAAAAAACGACTTCGCAAGGTACACTGAAGCAGCGGCGCAAAGCAGCCTGCCGGTGAGGTCGAGCAAAGGGTGAGAGAGTCTGGAGTGCGATTGAGAGCAAGAGTTCACAGCTTTACGAAGCCCGGGATCGAAAATGTTTAAAACACCTCAGGGACAGCCCCAGTGACGAAATGCTATTACCCATATTATTAGAACTGAAGAGGAAATGTTCAACAATTGCTACACTAAAAAAAATATTATTTTTTCTGATTTAATCTGCTTTGTTACAATATTGACAACTTTTTAAATAAAATGTAACCTGATGTTTACAAAGTGTTTTCAACAAACCTAGATTCTTTTACATAACCGCAACTAGGGTGAAAGAAAGAAATTATTAAAATAGAATATTTTATTCTCCGTTTAATTAGATCAAAAAAGTATTACCATTACATGAGATAATTGACGTTCCTTATAATCTTAATTTCTCCCAAAATTAGTGATTCTCTTCAGCAACCTTCAGCTTTTTCATAGATGCGACCACTTCCGTCACCGACACCCTGAATTGGCGAAATGCGCACTTCACGACAGTCCTCCTCCATAGCCTCTTCTGGCTTATCTCGATTCTAATTGCTGCTTCATGATACAGAATCCAGTTGCGCACACTGAAGCAGGTGTCGTGGGGCCATCAGTAAGTGACACATTGGTCAACGTTTTATTGAAAATATAGCATCACACATTGTTATGGAGTGATCTCGCAAGATATGAGAAAGTTAAAATTTATTTATTTATTTAAGGTTGCTCTATAATAAAGTCATTAGTAGACTTCAAAATTTTGGGCTAACAAATTTGGTGATTTAGGCACCTAAAATAGGTTACAAAATTATGAAATTAGGCACTGTTGGGCATGAAATGTGACTTTTAGGCACTTAAAATAGGTTACACCATCGTTCCCTTTCACGCTACGCAATGCAGCTGACACAACACAGGGACGGAAACACACACACACACACAGACACACACACACACACACACACACACACACACACACAGAAGAAAACTGGAAATGATCATGTTTACTTTGTAGGAGTTGAAGACTCGGGCTTCCCCTTTCCGTGAACAGACTTTTTGCCTGACCTTTGCCGTTCTTCGCCTGGAGAGCGTGGGCGACGTGTCGCGGCGATAAGCCTCAACCCGTCAAGTGCAGCTACCCTCGGAGTGGGTGCAATCGCTTAAGAACTGTGCGCTGAAGCACGAGAAAACTACCTCTTTATACTGACTTGCAGAGCTCCTTTTGTTCGTTATGTTGGATGATATTCCAATCAGTTGGATGAGAGTCAATTGCGTATTCGATCAGGAACTATTCGCATTTCGGAAAATTTGAGAAAGTATAACTAATTTTTGAAACATTTTTTTTAAAAAAAAAGAGTAATTAAAATATGACAGAAAAATATTTAAAGAGGCAACAACGCCCGTTTGAGAACATTTTAGGCACTTTTAGATGCTGTCAGTAGATCTATTTTTTCATGATTCGGAAACATATGCAATTATTTTCCACAACTTCCCAAAGGAACTAAATAGGCATTTGTCCTAAAATCCGAGGTCTAGTCGTGAGCGACCTCTATAATTTACATAACCATACAAACACAGGAATCGCAGTTATAAGAAAAATAAACATGTAAAAGTTTTTTACATTTACGAAGTTTATTAAAATATAATCCAGTGTTTGAACATTATCTCACAATATAATCCCGTATTCATAATATTTTTAAAACGATTTAAAAATTAATAAAACATTGTTTTGAAATTTAAAAGAATATTTTAATGGGAATACCCCTTTCAATTTGGAACGTCCTGTTTTAAGTTGACAAACTATCCGATGTGTAGGACAACATCACAAAACTTGCATTTCCATTTTGGAACTCTGTGGATTTTAATGAATTCAACGAAGCTTTGCTGAGAGCCTCAAAAGTGGAAAACGCTCCACATTATATTAGATAAAGGTGCTACATTTATGAGAATGGTACATGATTACATGAGTTAGACATTATTAAAAATAAGCAACAAGTTTTCACCCTTTCTTTTACTCTCTTATTTCTTGTTCCAGTCCGTTCCCCCATTTTTCTCCCCCTTCCCCTCCCTATCTCTCTATTTTCTTCTTCACTCTCCCTTTCTCTTTCTATCTCATCCTCTCTTTCTTTCACTTTCTCTCCCTCCTCCCCCCCCCTCTCTCTCTGTCTGCTCTCTCTCTCTCTCTCTCTCTCTCTCTCTCACACACACACACACACACACACTATGCCAATAAAATGCATCAAAAACCGGAGCTTGTACCATACGTGTCGGATTTCCAACCAATTGGATCGGCGGCCTGTAAATTTCGGCTTGCTTTTGTTTGACCCCTGAGTAATGCGCTTAGTGCGCCCAAGCTGGGAGAAGCAAATGGCATAAGCGCGTTCATTAATTATTAACGCCGTTCTCCCGGTGGCTGTTTGCCTCCTAACACGCGCGTATTTGCATATTTCACGCGGACGCACACCCTTGAGTTTACAGCGTTATTTTTATGCGCAGAGAAACCAGATATTTAGCTGACTGAACATTTTAAATCGTGTCAAGTGTTGTTCTAAATTCCCTTACTCGAATTACACAGAAGACTCCATAGAAACTAGTCTTTTCCTACGGTTGATGGATGGAATCCCGCGTAAGGCATACTTGATTGCACCGTGAAACTGTGAAGAACGCAAGAGGAAATATTACGCACCCTGAGCAAACGCCTAAATAATTGATCAACTTTTTTTATATATAAGGTCGCATCAACATCTAGGTCATTAGCGACCACTATCGGAGTTAACGTTATGGTAACTAAGAAGATGAAACGAAATGGTGATGATCGGAGGTGAAAGGACGAACACAAGTACAACCGTGCCCGAGGTGGGACTCGAACCCGCGACCCTTCGGTCCAAGAACACTTCGACAGTACTGCCTCAGCGATCTCGGCCACCGGGCCGACTAATCAACTTTGTCCAGGAAAAAAACAGGCATTCGTCTTCTATACTTGACCCTCAATTCGTCGCTAAGGACATGGAAATACAGAAGATAGTTCTAGATTCACTTTGAGACAGAGAAACTTACATCTTATATGACCTCGTATGCCTTGGCAAATAATAACTGGAATGTTTTTCTCGTTTTTTCGGAACTTATAGGATTAGTACAAGCATTATCAGTATTCATAATGTTAATTGAATTACAAACACCATATTAAAATCAGAGCTGTTCTGACTTCCAGAATTTCGCCATTTTGTGCGATGAGCGTTTAACTCATATAAAAACTACGTTACTGAATCACTGGCTTTGCGAATGAAATTCCACTTCAATTCTATTAAGCAAACATCAATGGCACATTACACAGCAAAAACTACACGCCACATTTATAAAGAACTTAGGAAAGAATTTAAACTGGGAAAAATGCTGTTGAATACCACCACACAAAATGGTTTTCCAAAACGTAGCACGCACACTACTCAAGAACTAAAAGAATTCTCTCAAATTCTCCCAAAGATAGCAATAAATTAAATATTTTAACAAAGAGTCTTTACGATTAATTGACAGATTAATGATTCAGGGCACGTTGACTGCTGTGGTTGTAAGAACCTTTTGTGAAAGGAATGTATTCTCTAGGGACGTGGCAGTGATTCCTTCCCTCGCTCGATGCAGAGATCTGGCGCGGACCTATCGTCGGCTTCCGGTCGCCATTATCGCCATTCCGGTCCTCCGCGGCAGAGCACCGTCCTATCCGGGTCAAGAACGTGGCTCCCGACTGGTCTCTCGACGAAGAAGTGGAAGGAAAGATCGCGCGCGGCCCGTAGTCCGTTTGTTAGGGTACTGCTCCAACATTCGCTTGGTATTGATCGCAGAAACCGAGGAAAACTACCCACCAGGGCAGTTGGCCGTTAGAATTCTCCTACAGGCAGCAGCTGAATTCGACCTAGCTATTCAGCTAGTACCGGAAAGCGTAAAGACGAGAATTCCAGGACTTTCCGGTTAGAATCGCTTCAGAGAGAGCGGCAATGTTGGGTCTGAGCTACCCTCAGCTGGTATCCTTCAAGAATTCGGCAATATTATTATATTCTGTATTATTGTATATACACAATACAAAAAATTCTTTAGGTACGAAGCATATAAAAAAGTGGCTGATCATAAGGCAATACCTGAATAGCAATTATTTAATGGTGGACGCCATCTTCCCGGGAGCCTTGTTATCCCATAAAATTAACTGCATCGTTATCAATGATGGACTGACGCACATTACGAGAATAGGTGGTACAGCACAATAACATATTTGTATTCTTCAGTCAAAATTGACGCTTTCATTGGTTGGTTGTTAGTGATTCCGGGTGCATCAACCACTGAGATCATGAGACCCGTCAGTGTAGTGCATGTTTTTCCTCGGGAGGTAGCGGTGATCATCCCTCGTTGGATGGCCAGATCCGGCGTCGACTTACCGTCCGCTAGCGGGGTTTTCCTCAACCAGATACATCCCACCAGCGGGGCACCGTCCCAGCCGGGTCAAGCTCTAAGCTCCCGACCGGTCTCCCTGTATGTGTGATAATGTAGTGCAAGTTAGTGTGTGTGTGTGTGTGTGTGTGTGAGTGAGAGAGAGAGAGAGAGAGAGAGAGAGAGAGAGAGAGAGAGAGAGGAGAGGAGAGGATAGGGCAAGGAGGATGCTGGAAAGATCGCGCACGGTCCGTGGCCCGTTTGTTAAAGTACTGCTCCTGCATTCCTCTGGTGTTGATTGGAGAAACCACGGAAAACTACCGATCAGAGCAACCGGCCGCTAGAATTCTCCTCCAGACAGCGACTGAGTTCAACCAAGATAGTGTCGAAAATCCTGCTGCCCTGGGGAGTGGGAACCTAGGACCTCCCGGTCAGAGGCACTGCAGTGACATCAGTTGATGCACTGCGTGAACTCTCCCAGTGAAACGTTCATTGCTTTGGGATTCCTGCAGAGCTCCCTCTCCGCTTGAGAGCGCTCCATTCGCTCCGCCTGCTGACGCCCGCGTGCGCCGCCAGGCCGCCTGGGAGCGTTTTCTTGGGTCGCCGAGGGGGCGTTGGAGCCGTATCTGAGGAGCCTGGGGGCAGGCCACGCTGCGTTCGACGTTCCCTCCCCCTCCAACCCCCTCCGCAGCGCTCCGTCAGATTGGCAGCGCCGAAGCGGCGGCGCCTGGGGGCTGTTTTCCTACCAACCTCTCCCCCCACCCCGAGAGGCGCTGAGATTGTCGCCTTGGGCTCAACGCCGCCCCTCACCCACTTGCTTCGCCTCACCCACCTTCGCACTTCATAGGGTTGGATTGGCAAAAATCGACGCTAAGGGAATCAACTGCTGTCACTCCGCTGCCTCTGACTCCTAGGGTTCGAATCCAGACAGGGGCACCATTTCCAACATTCGCTACGCAGCTGGGTCGAATTCAGCCACTCTCTGGAAGAGAAGTCTAGAGACCGACGGCTCTGATCGGTTGTTTTCCCGGTTGCTCTGTTCAACCCCAGCCGGTGTAATTCCCTAACAAATGGGTCTTAGGGCCTGGGAGGGTGCGCGATCTTTCCTTCCTCTTCCTTGACCTATGCTCACCCCTTACGTACACACTCACATGCACTACACTACCACATCTGTTGTAGATCAGTAAGGAGCTTAGAGCTTATCCTCGTCGTGCCCCCTGGAAGATATCTGTCGAAAACCCCCGCAAACCGATGAGGTCGGCGCCGGAACTCGCCATCCAGTGGGATCGCTGCCACTTCCCACGATAAAAACCTGTACTATACGTACGGGACTAAGGACCTTAGCAGTTGACGCGACTGGGATCAGTAATCTATCAAAATTATTAGGGGAGGATCCGATGAGTACTCGGAGAGGGGGTAGATTTTGTGTTCAAATCTCCAACAAATATATTTAAAATAATTATAAAAAAAAATATGAAATGCTGTAGACTCGTGATTATCCTAACCAATCGAGGTAGACTCCCTCTGATACGAAAACAACTGGAAGAGTTACGAGTTCGTTTGGTAATGGGTCATCAACCTAAAAATACAAATTACAGAACACAATATAAATGAATGAAAGGATTCACCTCTGTCGCAGAGAGACAACTAAAACACAGTGACAAAGGCAAAAAATTAACCCAATGTTTGACGAGTGAATCCGATTATTGAATTTGGGGTTGTTCCGATATTCCTGTAATCTGTGACTATTTCACCCTGCAAACATTGACCGGCTACTTCTCTCTACTCTGCCAACTATGCTATGCCAGTCAAAACGGGACCGGATTAAGCAGCACTCGGATAATGATCAGCCCATTGCAAAGTACGTATTCATAATCAGCATATTTTCATTGATTCTTTTTCGGGCGCGTCAACGGCTAAGGTCATTAGTCCCGTAAATATAGTGCATCATTTCTTCGGGATATGGCGGTGATCTTCCTCCACTGGGTGGTGAGATCTGGCGCCAACCTAAACATCAGTTGGCCAGGTTTCCTTCCAACCAGGTACCAATCACCAGTTAGGCACCGCCCCAGCCGGGTCAAGCACTGAGCTCCCAACTGCTCTGCCGGTGTGTGTGGTAGTGTAGTGTGTAAGTGTTTGTGTCAGGCGCGAGGTTAGGACACGGAAGAAGAAGGAAAGATCGCGCGAGGTCCGTTGCCCGTTTGTTAGGGTACTACTACAGTATTCGCCTGGTGCTGATCGAAGGAATCTCGGAAAAGCAGAGCAGCCGGCCGGTACAATTCCCCCCTGCAGTAGAATTCGATGTAGCTCTCCAGCTAGTGTCAAAAATCCTGCCACCATCAGGATCCGAACTCTACGACCTCCCGGTCCCAGGCACTGTAGTGACATCAGTTGATTCCCTGAGCCACCCACACCTGTGCCTAAGTCAACTTTTTGTTGAAAGTAAGATAAGCATTGGATTTTCCAAACAATATCCAAATAAATGTGTATAATCAAATTAGTTGAATTCCTTCTAGTTTACGAGTTATGAGCTTATGTGCATTAATGAAGAAAACGGAAATTTCATTTTAAAAAAAACTGAAAAAAATCGAATCGATTATTTTCACAATAGCAATGATTTGAGAACATTACCATCACATAGGTTGTGTGTTTGTTCACGCTTGAAGATTGGTACAAATAATCACAAAATGGGAAGATATGCTATTTTTTAAAATTTAGTTTCATATGTTATCAGCTTATTTAAACATGTAAAAAATATTCGCCAGAGCTACACATCGTGTCTGTGGCGTGTCCGACCTCTAGCGTGAGCGCTCGTGTCGGCCCACACGCTAATTTATTGGAACAAGCAAAAAGCCCAGGGCGCATTATTCCGCTCAGCGCATTTGCAACACGATAATGTCGTTAAATGCACAAAACTGGAAAGATACAAATGTGCTATACGGATCGCAACCACGATACATTTATTAGCTTCTTGCATTGTCATCATTAACAAGATTAACTATATTTTCTATAATTAATCAATTGTAGTTTTTTGAAGTTTCCATCAATATCTCAATAGACGCTCGTTCAGGGTATAAAAGAAGTATGTGTTCATGTCGATGTTTCGGTTGATTCTTTGATTGGTGAATCCAGGCGTGTCGACGGCTAAGGTCATTACTCCTGTAGGTGTAGTGCATTTTTTATCGCTAGACCTGGTGCCTACCTACGTCGGCTTGCGAAGGTAATCCCCAACCAGGTATCTCCCACCCGCGGGGCACCGCCACAGCCGGGCCAAGCTCTAAGTCCCAGACTGGTGTCCGGGTACGTGAGGTAGTGTAGCGCATGTTAGTGTAAGTGTGTGTGTGTGTGTGTGTGTGTGTGTGTGTGTGTAAGGGGAGAGGATAGGACAAGGAATGGGAAGGAAAGATCGCGCGCGGTCCGTGGCCCGTTTGTTAGGGTACTGCTTCGGCATTCGCCTGGTGTTGATCGGAGAAATCACTTAAAACTACTGATCAGAGCAGCTTTATAGATAGAATTCTCCAGACATCGGCTGAATTCGACCTAGTTATGTAGAGAATCCTGCCACCGTCTGGATTGGAACCCTAGGACCTACCGGTCAGAGGCACTACAGTGACATCAGCTGATGCCATGAGCCATCATTGCGGATCTGATGGCGATTTCGTATTTACTAGGTTCGTATAAGTAATTTACTTTTACACAGTTACACCATACTCAAATAATCATTAAACATCTCATCACACGATATCACTTAATACTGTACCATACAACACTGTACCATATTAATGAATCACACACCGATGGAATAGCCTTCATCCGAGAAAGCATGTTGGTGTAATGTATTCCAGTATTTTCTTCTAGATATCTATGACAACTACCTGGCTGTTAATGCCACATTTACTACAAATAATTACATCGAGTGTATCCTTGCGAAATGCCGTTCTTTGTAGATTCTTTCTTGAAAATAGAAATTTGGCTTGTACTAGAACCCACCCTTGAACGGTGAAACCATAAATATTGAATTACATGATATATACTTCGTACTGACCGTGAGTGGGCATATTGTTACGCGTTTATTAACAAACGGAAAGGCTTAGACGCGTACGGTTAAATCACGCACCATACCAAAAAAGCTAATTAAGTTTTAGGGAACATTCCAGATTTTGCACGTTTCTGACAACCCATGCTGCATGCCGTTTTTAGCAACCCGTCGGAAAAGAGGCGAACCTAGAATAGCTACACTCCAGAAAATGCAGCACAAAGACCAAAAGGATCTCATTTTATATATTGCAACCTAAGAGGCTTATCTCGACAAAAAGGACCTCGGAAACTTGATTTAAGGCCTAGGCTGCGCCGTTCGCGCGATCGAACCCGAGCAATGGGAGAACGAGCCAACACGCGGGCTAACATTTAACTACAATACTAAAGGAAACGCTTCTTTACGAAACAGAAGTGTGCAATATCCAGTCAAAATATCATGCAAACATTTTTACGTTACGCCATTCAAAAAATGCAAGCGAATTAAATCTGATATATATATATATATATATATATATATATATATATATATATATGTAGTGAACCTCCTCACTGACAATATACTCTTGTGTTGCTTGACAAAAGATGAACTTAAAAATCTCCTCTTAATGCAATAGTCAGCAAAGTATCAAAACATTTCCCTCGAAGTTCTTTGATGAAACTTGCGTGTCGACTGTTATTATTTAAATCCTTCATTCTGCCACTCATGATTGCATGATTTACATATATCCAGTTTGGTGATGTGCTGGCACTAGCAATCTTCAAAAATTAAGAGTCATTCAACACATATTTTTAAGAACAACTTTAAATGCCCCTTGGTTCATTCCAAACATCCAGATTCGCAGAAAATTAATTGTGCCTTAATTAAATGATCACATAACACTCATAACTTACAATTTTTATCAACACCTTCACTCTTCCCTGTGCTCCTTAAACTTCAGTTTAGGTCGAAATACTGCAAGTATCAAATCCAGCTATCCCAAAGACCAATTTAAATCACCATAATTACCCAAAATTGTCAAGTGAACTAAAACCTGAAACATCCTTCAATCTCACTTCATTTAACATAATCCCTACGTGTATAATGTTCTTCCGAGTAATAAAAACCATTCCCCAAAACCTAAAAACTGCGTACTGTATAATTCACCTACTCGAAGGACAAAGCTTGTCGAACGAGAAGAAATACCTTTTTAAAAAAGAGTATTATATCAGAAGTCTGTTTGAAAACATTTCATGGTGCGTTGTTCTGCGTTTTTCAAAACGCAACGAACAAATGATGTTAAGAAAAATAAATTATTATTATTATTATTATTATTATTATTATTATTATTATTATTATTATTATTATTATTATTATTATTAGGAATGGTGTATGATCTGTTTCAAAGAATACACAATCCCGACCGAATAACAAATCTAGCATCTTGGTATGCGCCAAGATGCTCTTCCACTTAAGCTTCCGAGATAGCTCACTGAGACAATGAAGATTCTTAGGATGCATATGAGAATTACATACTTCAGAATTATACCTACGTTTTTCATCATATGTTAATGATAATTAATGTGGGCGATTAATGATGACAATTAAGTAGAAATAAATTTAATTTTTAGTAAATGCCTGCCCAATTGCGATTCCATACCTATTAAGAATTTCTAATTATCATAAATTGCGAAATACTACTGTAATTACAGTGAATCTTAATAAGAATAAAGTTAACGTGTTATTTTAAACCCCTTGTGTTACTTGCCCTCTAGTCTACGTCCGTCACACACAGCGGGAGCTAAAATTATACATGAAGTGCGTGTCTAGAATATTAAGAAATCAGCACCCAAATTCAATTCCATATCGAATCCATCGAAGCGTAGATTGTACGTATCGCACAGTTCAGATTTTGACTAGTCGAATGTCCTAGTTAATGAAATCTGGATGTATCCTAGACCTAAATAAGAGGATCGAACCCGGGTGCCAGCGGTGGGAGGCGTATAGTCTGACCACTACACCATGGGCCGCTCCGACTCTTTATTTTCTGGGAAGGGGGGGAGAACACGTGCTTGATTTTATTTATTTATTTGACAAAAACACAGTAAAACCTGTAGGACGTACGGGGAAGAAGATTATCTGCGCACATTTTCTTCAGTACCAGAATCCCATTCTAACATGTTAACTACAAATATTTGAAAGATGAAAGTAAGTTGTAAATGTAAAAAAGCGCGAATTAGCAACATTTGAAAAATTAGACATCATTCTCGAGTTGTAGAATCCCTATTTGCAACGGTAAACGAACTGCTGATTTGATTTTTCTGCATTGCTAACGAAATAGTAACTCCCTCAGCTCCACTCCTGCCACTACAAGCAAAAGAGCTCAACAAAACGTGCGCATAGTGAAGTTACATTTATGACCAGAAGCAAAGCAAGGGCTCAATGGATCACGGAAACTAGACAAAAACCTGATCGAGATGTTTCAGACGACTGCTGGCTCTGCGTTCAAATACTCACTAATCTTTGCATGCAGCGCGACCTTTGGCATAGTGGTCAGACTGCACGCATTTCTCTGGTGCCCGGGTTTGACCCCGGCAGTTTCAAGTGGAATTTTTTGTCGACAAAGCGGGTTCGCAGCAGGTTTTCTCCGGGTGCTCCAGTTTCCCCTACCAGTTCCACGAGTGCCCTCCATTAAACTGCAGCGCCTCTGACCGGGAGGTCCTAGGTTCGAGTCCTGACGGCGGCAGGATTTTCGACACTAGCTTTTCAGCTAGGTCGAATTCAGTCGCTGTCCGGAGGAAAATTCTAGAGGCCGGCTGCACTCATCGGTAGTTTTCCGTGGTTTCTCCGATCAACACCAGGCGAATGCCGGAGCAGTACCCTAACAAACGGGCCATGGACCGCGCGCGATCTGTCCTTCCTCTTCCTTGTCCTATCCTCTCCCTTAACACACACACACTTATACTAACACGCACCACACTACCACATATTCCGGGAGTTTAGAGCTTGTCCCGGTTGGGGCGGTGCCCCGCTGGTGGGAGAGTCCTGGTCAGGGGGAAACTCCACTAGCCGACGGTAGGTCGGCGCCGGATCTCGCCATCCAGCGGGGAAGATCACCGCCATCTCCCGAGAAAAAACATGCACTACACTAACGGGACTAATGACCAAAGCAGTTGACGCGCCCGGAAAGACAAAAAAAATAATCAATCAATCAATAGCGCAAGCGATAACGAATCTGCGGACAATTCACTAGCTTTCATTTTAAGCAAAATTCACGAAACTTGGTTGCGTTCACAAGCTCAAATTTCTAAACGAAAACCGTTAGTGTTTTATATACACACATGCATAGATAAATAGAGAGATACATACATACATATTCAGACGTACAAACATTTAATTACATTCATGTACGTATGTGCATGTAACACTCCAACAAGGGTTTCATTTTTGGTGAGTGTTCGTGCCACATTGAGCCTGCGTTTGGAACGTTTGTGAGTGTTAGAGATTTGACAATACCTACAGAGCCGACCCTGGCTTTTCATGTGTTCAGTTTTTGCAAGAATTGGGCAAGTTGAAACAATACAAACAGTTGCTACGTGGATGTCCGGCAGACGCCTCGTCCTCGGGCCAGTGCCAAAGTTTCGCCTGCTAATCTGCGACCTTTCTCAGGGCGAAACGGAAATTCGCAACTTTGTCACCTGTGCTTTGGACGCGGCGTCTCCTGGACAGCCAAGCAACTACTGTCTCCGGCCGCGGATGCCTGCGCTCTCGACATCATCAACAGCTTCTACATGTTGTTATTATTACCATTATTATTAATATTAAACCAGCTACGAGGTACTCGCCCTTCGCTCACTACTCACCGAACATCCCGCCGAGCTACTCGTCTCTCCGGCGTGGGCGAATGGCGCGTCCCGCAAAGATCCACGGCGCGCCCGCGTTGCAGCAGCCGCGAGGCGACCGCCCGGCGCCCCAGCGCACCTGGCGGCCGCCGCGCAAATTTATTGAAATAAGCGAAAATAGCCCGCGGCGGCTAATCGCATCGGCGGCTGATGACGCCGTTAAAGGGGATGATTGCGTCGCCCGCACCGAAGCTTCCCGCTCGCGCCGCCGCAAGCGCCACTGAAGCACAAGCAGCGGCGGCAGGACGTGTGTGGGAAATGGGAGGTGTCGTCTTAGCCCATGATTTCAAAACATCGATGTTTTAAACATCGGTGTATTGAAGCCGCTGGTTTAACCACCGATGTTTTGAAGCCGATGTTTGAAACATCGATGTTTTGAAGCCGATGTTTGAAACATCGATGTATTGAAGCCGATGTTTGAAACATCGATGTATTGAAGCCGATGTTTTAAACATCGATGTATTGAAGCCGATGCTTTAAAGATCGACGTATGGAAGCCCGTTTTAAACATCGATGGTTTGTGCTCGACGTTTGTAGGTTTTCAATGTTTCTTCCTCCAATGTGAAAGACTCACATAATCACAATTTCGTAAAAGTTAAAATATGAAATAATAACTGATAGTACTACTGATTATATGTTAGAATCTAACCAACTCATTTCGTACTACCTTCATTAAGCAGACTCTCCCACACCCGAGATGATCCTCTTGTCTCGGTATTTTCTTCGACTTTCCTTTATTTCGCACATTCGTTTTATAATTTTGTTTTCAAGTAAATTTTAATTATAAATTAATGTACTCGACCTAGGCAAATTAAATTTTGTAACGCGTAAACTTAATGCTAATGGTTACTAAACCACCTTTAAAACATCCATAGTTTTTTGGGCTATTATTAATATCGATGTTGAAAATTTTAACACATTTTTTTGTTGCTGATATTGCATCACTAGCAGGTAAGCCTGAGAACTCTTTGAAACGTAGTACCGAAAACGTGTTTTTTTGTCTTGTTGTTTTCACCATTTTGTTATTTTTTTCCTGGTTTTAATAGTTTTATTTAACCAATAACCCATTCAAATTTGCTTTGGAAAAGAGGTAAAGAAATCTATATTCAGTAGGCAGATCTTTTTAATATAGTTAAATTTGAAATACTGTATTAATTAAAAAAGACCATACGCAGTTTCGTGGCAATCCGAATAATTTTTTGATGTGTTCACACGCTATTATTACAAAAAATCGCTTTTTGCAATAACCGTTCCTTTTGAGAGTTTATAAACGTGAAGTTAAATCGAACATCCAAGAAACGCAATAACAGAAAACGTACATGTGTAATAACCGCTATTCATACATCTGAGAGAACTGTTTCTTAATGTGATGTAGCTACAGTCAAAACACAATGGGCAGAACTCTAGTTCTCAAAAGGTATAAGGCTGCGAAATTACGAGGGTTTATCATAAAAACAATTCAATAAGAAAAATGTGAACAAAGAAGACACACTGCATTAAGTAATGAAGTATTTGTATGCGTATAAGAGCGACTTCCTGTTTGCCGCACTCCGAGCGCCCCTACAAACATAAACCTGAATCACAGAATAGTCCCTATTCCGTGCCTGTATCTAGGGACGCTAGCCGGTCTCCCTCCCTGCCGCCAAGAACGGGCACCCAGGGGAGCAAGCGGGGCTTCGGCGGCATCCCAGCGCTCCCTGCGTCCGTCTACCCACGAGAGAGGTGATTCACGAGGGGCTCGCACGAGGGGGACATTTACCCGCAAACGAAATCTACGGTCTTGCTGACAGCGAACCCATGCGCACCTGCGCAGGTATTAAATGTTGCATTAATTTTACTTACTTTATGCACTCGCCTACCTATATTGCTAATTTCGAATACACGCATAAACTGACAAATAATATGCCGCTTCCCGGCATGTGAGAGGTGTCTATGGTTTCTTTTGATACCAAGGAACTCCAACAACAATCAAAACATTTCCTTTTAACTGAAAAATACTGATATTTGATTGCGTAATTCCGTCAATTTTCATAACAGGCGTACTTACAGAAAGTAAAATAAAAGTGAATCAAAATAAGATTAAACAAAGAATTAATCATTGTAATTATTAAGAGAATATTATCCTTATAATGTGCAATGGTATTGACTTATAAATTAACAGAAACATACTTTTTTGGCACAAAACATTTAACAAAACCAAAATCTTTTAACGCACAGAAATCATTGAAGTCATTTGCATATTTCCTCCATGCATCAGTTACGTCATCATCACATCAGTTACGTCACATACAGTTTTTTACTGTTTTTGACTAAATAAATAAATAAATGCACACTTGACGTTATCTAAGATTATTATAATAAACTAAAAGACCGTGACAACCCACCCCCCACGGAAAAATGAAAGAGTAATTACGATTCTGTTCTGCATGAGCCAAGTAAAAGTTCGTCCACCGCATTAGAAAACGCTCTAGTCTTTACACCAAGCGGCTCTGCAAGTCCGCGTGATCAATGATAAATTGAAGGGTTTCCCACCCGAACCAAACTAGTTCAAATTCGAGAGTTTTGAGGCAGAACCAAAAATTGCATAGCGTAGACACGCCCAGGAAAGAATTTACGATATTTTCCACCTAATGTCTTTCAATGTGTTTGGCACTTGTCGAAAAGAAATATCCCAGGATATAGCGTCAGTTGTACGAACTTGGTGAAATATATCAAAATATGGAATTTTTGACTTGTTTAGTTCTTCTAAGAATCCCATCAATTACATAAATATTTTTTTAATTCAATCTTTTACGTCTTTGTAACTTGCGAACTTGTATTTTCTAGATTCTGCTAGGTAACCTGTTTGTTAACTCGTAAAATTTAACTAGAAATTATTTATATCATTTAATTCTATTATCAGAAATTCGAAGTAAAATAAATAGTGAAAGTCTCAAAACGTATTTTGCGCTTAATATTAAACCTAGGCATGCAGCTTGAATTATGTTTCCGGGCACGACAACGGCTACGGTCGTAAATCTCGCTAGTGTAATGAATGTTTTCTCCTAGGGGTTGAAGTGCTCCTCCATCACCGAACGGTAAGAACCGTCACCTTTCTACACGTGGCAATACGTCCTACGAGAGGGAATTTCCGTTAGTGTAGTGCATGTTTGTTCTCGGGAGATGGCGGTGATCTTCCTCCGCTGGATGGCGAGATCCGGCTCCGACCTACCGTCGGCTAGTGGGGTTTCCCCCTAACCAGGACTCTCCCGCCAGCGGGGCTCCGCCCCAGCCGGGACAAGCTCTAAGCTCCCGACCGGTCTCCCGGAATATGTGGTAGTGTAGTGCATGTTAGTGTGAGTGTGTAAGAGGATAGTGTGTGAGTGTGACATCAGTTGATGCACTGAGCAACCGCTACCGGTGTGGAGGTGTGTGTGCAAGAGGCAAGGAAAGCTGTATCTGTAGCCCTTTTGTTAAGGTATTGCTCCGGCTGCTTGTGTTGATAAAAAAATGCTCGGGAAAACATCGTTCAGAGCAGCGAGTCACTAGAATACTCTTCCACAAAGTGGAGGCTGAATCCGACCTACGTGCAGGAAACTGTATCGAAACGCGCCATCGACGAGTCTCGAACCCTAGAACTCCCGGTCAACAATCCTGCACAGTCAGCGGCAATGCTGCTCTGAGCTAATCTCAGCTGGTATACAGCTATACGTTTCTGAATCTATGGCAACAGAGGTACGAAAAAAATCCGGTACGAATGTCCTGGAATGTTGCCGGTTTTCAATTCTAGGCTTTCTCAGCTTCATCAATTCTGAGTGTTCCTTTGGCTTATTCAAATACCCAGAGATTACCAAGCCTCTTCAAACTAGCAGAGTTTTCCAAACCTGTTTACCGGTCTAGGTGACTCAAGTTATTAATAGATGTCACTGTAATACTTCTGACCGGCAGACCTTTTGTTCGAATCCCAACGGTGGAAAGATTTTCGACACTAGCTACACGGCTAAGTCAAATTCAGCCGCTGTCAGGAGAATTTTAGCTGCCAGCAGCTCTGACAGGCAGATTTCCTTGTTTTGTTTTTTTATCTACACCAGGGGAATGCCGGAGTAATACCTAACAAACGGGCCACAGATCGCGAGCATTTTTTTTTCCTTCCTCTTCTTTGTCCTATCCTCACCCCTTACTGACAGACTCTTCAGGCACTTCACTACCACGTATGTCGGGAGACCATCGGAAACATTCGTGAACTTGGGACTTGTCTTAGCTGGGTCGGTGCCCCTCTGACAGGAAATACCTGGTTAGGGAAAACCCCGCAAGTCAACCGAAAGGTCGGAGCCGGATCTTGCCATCCAGCGGGGAAAGACCGCTGCTATCTTCCGCGATAAATGCATGCACTACACTGATGGGATTAATGACCTTACCATTTAACGCGTCAGAATTCACTAATCAATCACTCTGAGCCTTTAAAAGTTTCTTTGTTTTCCCGGCTGCTTTGACTTCCCGAACATTTCCTGCCTTCTTCAAAGTCACGTCGTTTATTGATTCAGTGGTGAGTTGTAGTTGACATTTACATAATTGAAATGATTGAAGGCGTTGTCATTGTCAACAATAGTGCTATTGTTGACAATGACAACCCCTTCAATCATTTCAATCACGTCGTTTACCCGACTTCCTGAAACGCCCGTTGAACGTTTTGTTCAAATGACATGTGTTTTCCAGGCCTCCTGAAATCGCGTTGTCTTCCTGTTGTACCTTCTTGTACACGTACATATACGCGGAGAAATATACGTAGAATAGAGAAAGTTATACAATGCTGTGTAAAAAATATTTCGAGATTTCAACAGAAATACACGTTTTGGGATCCCTGATACCGAAAAAGTGTTGGTTTTTTTCCCTCAAACGTCCGACTTTCCGTCTGTTCGACGACTATCAGTATGTCGTCTGTGAACGTGGCGCCTAAACTATTGGAAGGAATTTTTCCCAAAAGAGTACTCCGCGGTCGATCTGGCCTTAATGGAAACACTGCGAGTTTTAATAACATTCTTCAATTTTTGTTTTTTTAATGATAATTCCTATGGGACATGTTCAACTTTTTCTCAGAAACGGCTCCAAATTTTCTCTCTCTATTTTTTTGTAGGCATAGAGAAGAATACTCTTGCAAGGATTGCACATGTCCGATATCCAGTGTTTTCGAGGATGCCCCGCCCTGCCGCTGTGGTTCGGAGCGGGCCGTGCGTCTCGCGCCCGGCGGCCGGGCACTGGGCGGGCGTCTACAGGTGGCCCCGCGTCGTTCGCACCGCCCCACCCGCCCGCGCAATGCGCCCGGGGCCACGGACGAGCGGCGGCGGCGGCGGCGCGCCAGCGCGGCATGCGCGCCCGCGCTCTCCTCCGCATGTGATACTATCCGGAGGAATTGATGCTTCCGTCAACTGGCATGGTTATTAGTCCCATTAGCGAAGCGAATTGTTATTGTTAGTGATGAGATTGTTAGTGATTCCGGGCGCGTCAACTGGTTCGGTCATTAGCCCCGTTAGTATAGTGCATGTTTTTTTTCGCGAGAGCTGGCGGTGATCTTCCCCCGCTGGATGGCGAGATCCGACACCGACCTACCGTCGGCTAGTGGGGTTTCCCCGTAACTAGGACTCTCCCACCAAAGGGGCACCGCCCCAGCCGGGACAAGCTCTAAGCTCCCGACCGGTCTCCCGGAATATGTGGTAGTGTAGTGCATGCATGTAGTGTAAGTGAGTGTGTAAGAGGAGAGGATAGGACAAAGAAGAGGAAGGACAGATCGCGCGCGGTCCGTGGCCCGTTTGGTAGGGTACTGCTCCGGCATTCGCCTGGTGTTGATCGAAAAAAACAAGGAAAACTACTGATCAGAGCAGCCGGCCGCTAGAATTCCCCTCCAGACAACGACTGAATTCGACCTTGCTCTCTAGCTAGTGTCGAAAACTCTGCTAAGGTCGGGGCTCGAACCTAGGACCTCACTGGCACTGCAGCGACACCAGTTGATGCCCTGAGTCACCTAGGTTAGGTGACTAGGTGGTACCAAGTACATATAAGTTTACAACTAACATAATGAACTTGAACTACATCTATCCTTGAAACTTCAAAGCAGCAGTCTGATTCATGTTTATCACGCGTAAAACATACTTCACCTACACTAGTCACCTCCTGTTGGCTAATGTGCACCGTATCCGGGTGAAGTCTGAAGTATGCATAGAAGCTGTTCGGACTTCGGACTGTATGAATTACATTGGATAATGAGACCATTAACCACCTAATTCGGGTATTAAGACTCATTCGGACATTACTCGCAGCATATATTTTTTTGTATAAAAAGGTATGACAGTATCAACAAACTCTTGTTTATTTCAATTCTATATGAAGGGTCGTAGAGTAAACTGTAAAAGTCAGTTGAACTGAAAACGAAGAAACCTGCATTTAAAAATTTAACACCGTTTTTTTCTTTAAGTAGCCCACACAAATTATTTCGTTCAGGCGTTTGTAAATGTGTCATATTATATTATTCGGAAATAAACTTTTTACATGAGATTTATTTTTAAACTAGACGGTATATAGTTTTGGGTAAATGAACTACCACCAGACCTTTGTTCCCGTTTTGTCAAGTGACATTTATCACTATTCGCTTTGCTCAAATCTGTTGGCTGAAATAACTCCTGACCCTAATCGTTTTCGAGACCAGCTTCATTGCCAGAAAAATATTTCCAATACCGTACAAGACTGCATCAGTTCATCAAAATTGTGATTTTTTTGTTATCTTTTAACGCCGACACTTCATTTGTACATGAATATCTCCATTCTGCCGCCGGGTAACATATGCGCAATTGTAGAATAAATTGCATCTTTGCCATTTCCCCTGTCACACTGCCAAACGGCCGGAGTTTGTGCTTTCGAGAAAGCAGACTGAGTAGTACGATACATAAAAAAAAACTTATTCTTACATGTCTTTCGATGACTATTCCACTTACATGATTATCAGCAATAGCATTAACCAAACATTATCATTCTCATCGCTTTACTCTAACCATCTCATCAGTACTTGCCAATCATTAGCTGCGATACACCAATGACAGGAAGCATTGTTCACGTCGCTAGGCGACTCCTGAATGAATCGGAAATTTCCAGGTCACTTGTGGTATTACACCTACAATAGTTATCTGACAAGAAATAAACAAAAAACTTAAGATGTTGACATATTGTTAATCAGGAAATAGTATTGTCTTCAAAGCAACAGCAATGATGAGGGCAACAAAGAGGGAAGATTTCGCCACACAATTTTCGACGTTCACCCTCGTTAACAGCATGCATTTCAGTCCATAAAATGTACTTGAGAATGTGACAGCGTAATTCAAACGATTCCCGTCCGCGAGCCGTAGGAATATTTCAGTTTCAGGCGCGGTGGCGGCGCGGGGCGGCGCGGGGGCGGCGCGGGGCGACGCGGGGGCGGCGCGGGGCGGCGCGGGGCGGCGCGGGGCGGCGCGGGGCGGCGCGCGGGGCGGCGCGGGGCGGCGCGGGGCGGCGCGGGGCGGCGCGGGGGCGGCGCGGGGCGGCGCGGGGCGGCGCGGGGCGGCGCGGGGGCGGCGCGGGCGGCGCGGGGCGGCGCGGGGCGGCGCGGGCGGCGCGGGGCGGCGCGGGCGGCGCGGGGCGGCGCGGGCGGCGCGGGGCGGCGCGGGGCGGCGCGGGGCGGGGGGCGGCGCGGGGCGGCGCGGGGCGGCGCGGGGCGGGCGGCGCGGGGCGGGCGGCGCGGGGCGGCAGACGGTAAGAGGGCCGGAAAGAGCGGGCGGGGCGGAGAGAGTCAGGGGGCGAGGGGTGAAGTGGGGGTGGGGGCCGGAAGCAGCAGGAGCGGCGGAACGGAGCTGCCAATTCCAGCGCCCCTTCGCCCAACTTCCGCTTTCCCTTAGAGCGACTTCCGGCCCCGAGGGCTGTTCAATCGCTGTCAATGCGGCAGATGGTGATGGAGGGAGTCGCGGTGACGGCCCGAAGGCGGGCCTGCTCTCCCGGGGCGAAGGTAGCTTCACTAAACGTGCAAGAGGTAGGGGCAAACTGTACAACACGCACAGGCGCATGATGCCTGATTAATGTAAAACAGTAACATTCTACATATTATGTGAGTGTCATACATGATGAGTCACGTAACTTTAGCACCTCCTGTAATTTTTGAACGGTTGAAGGTATTGCAATGCAGTTTTCACGAAAGTGCTCTGATGGTGTTATTGGAAATTAACGATTCCTACATTCTTCTTTCCATCCGGTGTGTTTCGGCCACTGGGTAACACGTAAAGTAATTCAAGTTTATTCCTTGGAAGAAAAAGTCAACACGCCCAAACCGACTAATCAGTATTTCAGAAAATACTATATGTGCAATTTCTCCTATCGCTTGAAATACTATCGCATTAACGTATTTATACTCATTTACTTCCCGTGAAAAAACGATGAAAGCATAAAGGAAGTCTGCGAGGGAAGCTTTATTAACTGTCCCCAAAGAAAGCAAGGGGCCATTCGTGCTTTGGCGCAACAAAAACAGAACGGAAAACCCAATCATGACGGGGTCATAAACAGCAAAGAGCATTCGCTCTGAATTCTTTGTGACAATGGGTGGATTTGGATGACCTAAAACATCACCAAAAATGATCAATAAAATACTCTTAATATATTTAAAATGCCCTTAAAGTAAAGAAACATGACGTAAAAATTTGATCAAATCCACTACAGAAGAAAAACCCAAGCTGTCGGATATGTTACTGAAGTAATCGAGGCTTCTTTTTTCGTTCAAGTGAGATCAGCTTGCAAACTTTTGGTTTGGGCCGGACCAGGAATTCGTTGTCTTTAGTTATCGTGAAATCCGCCGAACCGACAGGGGTGCTGAAGGCGTCACAGAAATCATAGAAACCATACTCACAATTGCTGACATTACAATTTCTGACCGAAGAAACTGAATTCACTGCTCAAAAAATTTGTGAAGAACATTTGCTGCATCTCGCAAACATTATTTGAAGCAAAAACCATTAAAATGATATTAAAATTATATTAAAATCGATAAAATCCGCAAAAAATGCATTAAAAATTACGAAAAGGGTAAAAATGATCTATTGGTCGAAATCGGAAAAAACAACAAAAATATCATATAAAAATGTGTAATTTCATTTTGTCATAACATAAAATGAAATTCCAAGGCATCGTTCTATAGTGGAAAGAAAAAATGACATTTCATTGAAATCCGCTACCGATTTATGTTAATCAAAGCATGAAAAGCATTTTCAATCGCTTTGCCGTGTTAAAATACCTAATTATAACTCGGCGTACACACTTTTTTCGGCAGTTTCGAATACTTAAGTATCCATACTCGTTTAAAATTGATATTAAAAATGGTCACTTTGATCAAAGAACGCCGGGAAATAATGAAGCAACAATGACAGCAGCACACGAGAAAGTAGCCAATAATATTCAGCAAAGAAAACTTATTTCACGATAAATCTGAAAATGATCTCCTTCCATTGTGATGTACCTACTTGCAGTCTTTCAAGAGAGGCTTCTAATGTCGCTGCGAAGTTTTTGCAATCAACCTCCCCATATCACGCGAGGAAGACAAATTACTGTGACGTCCGCTCGCTCCCCCTCTTTCTCTCTCTCTCTCTCTCTCTCTCTCTCTCTCTCTCTCTCTCTCTCTCTCTCTCTCTCCCCTCTCTCTCTCTTCTTTTCTCTCTCTCTCTCTCTCTCTCTTCCCCTCTCTCTCTCACACACACACACTTCACAACGCCCTGTTTGGTCCCCGGTCATTTCTTCTCGCCCACCTCCTCCGAAGTGAGATAACGGCCGACCCTTTTCTTCGGGCCGGCGAGGGACCAGCAGCTTGGGGTGTGCAGAGCAGCTGCTGTACGTTTCCGGCCGCAGTGCGTTGCTGAATCACAACGGAAATTTAACAAGATCAAGACTTGAGTTTTCTTTCCTGCACTATAATATAGCATCGGAATCGCCTCAACAACACCATCTCGAATTTGCGGTCTTAAAATCCATGTTTTAGGCTCTTTTCAGCTGCAACATTACACACACGTCGCGATCAGATGTATTAGCGCAGTTCCAAAGATGATTAAGATTGGTACAGATGCCTAGAAGACAGTGGCAGCTGGTGTCCCAACAGACTGGAGGTTGCACCTCCATCGAATGACGGAAATGTAATTCCAAAATTCAAATGTAGAATAAAAATGCACGCAATTCAAATCAATTAAAACTAAATAAAAGTCTGAATTAAAACACTTACATCATTTTATTCGTCCGCGTAAGGCCTATACACCTCCCGCGCACGTGGTTCTGACTTTGATTTCCACTGGGCACTTAAGTTCGACTCCCGCACATTGTAACAAGCACTATTGCTTCGACACGTCTCACACACAAATAAAATTATTTTATTTCGAAAACTTCACTACCCTGGTATTGGCAATAATGAAATAAACTGAAATAATGAAAAGAAAAAAAAAGGCTGAAATTTTTCTTTAATATGTTTGCTCCAGTATATGAAAGTGTATTTATAAATACAGTGAAGTTCCTATTTTCATTAAAACTCCGAAATTTTGAAAACTGCTGACATTCAAATATTTTTCCAACCTGACCTGCATCTATTATATTAAGCCACGTATTTGTAAGTGTATTACTTATTTATATATTTGTAATATATTGTAAAACTTATTTGTAAATGTATCAGTTGTATCAGCTGTAATTGTATCAGCTGTAAATGTATCAGACCATTAAATGATGTTATGTGCTTTCTCGTATACGTACGTATAAATAGAGTAACATACATAGTACTCGCATTCAGGAAGTTATGTAGTGCCGCGGTAAAAAATCAGCGAATTTTCGACAGAAAAACTCGCATGATAGGATCCTGCTACAGAGAAATTCGATAAATCCTGTTTTAATGTGTAGTAAATTACTTCCTCTAACACGGTATGTAGTCAAATTTCACGAATAATGAGTCCTTCATACCGAAAATATGTTGTTTTTTTCTTCAAAACGTCGGTCGGTCTGGCGTCTGTGAACAACACGAGGGCCTAATCTATGAGTGGCATTGTTTCCAAACTGAATGCTCCCCTGTCGATCTGGCCTCACTCGAAACTCTGAGATTTTTAAAAACATTCATTAATTTTTTAGGGTACTTTACGTGAAGTTCCTCGGGCATTTTCAAAATTTTGTCATAAATGACTCCAAATTTTTCCTTTAAATTTCTAGATAATAAATAAAATAGAGTGAAATACACTTAAGGTGGCATTTTCACTGTAAACTCTGAATTTTCGAAAATTGCAAAACATTTAATTTTTTTCGGCGTCCTCCTCCAACTACAAAATTGAGGACAATTTTTTTACTTTTTGCACGTTTTTTAAAAATTTTAGTAGTCATCGTTCAGTACTGCGTGAAATATGTACAATATTAAAAAAATTACAGCAACCCGAATTTCTCAAAAATGGCTCCAAATTTTCTACAAACTTTTGGTAGGGATAGTGCTAAATGTACTCTATAAGATGACGAACACCATTTTGCTTTATTCTTTTGTTTTTCCAAAAATTACCGACCGGGAACGGTGGCTCACTGCATCAACTGATGCCACTGCAGTGCCTCTGACCCTAGGTTCGAGTCCTGATGGCGGCAGAATTTTCGACACTACCTTCTCAGCTAGGTCGAATTCAGTCGCTGTCTGGAGGAGAAATCTAGCGATCCACTGCCCTGATCGGTAGTTTTCCGTGGTTTCTCCGATCGAAACCAGGCGAATGCCGGAGCAGTACCCTACCAAACGAGCCACGGACCGCGCGCGATCTTTCCTTCCTAATCCTTGTCCTATCCTCTCCCCTTACACTAACATGCACTACACTACCACATTTCCGGGAGACCGGTCGGGAGCTTAGAGCTTGTCCCGACTGGGGCGGTGCCCCGCTGGTGGGAGAGTCCTCGTTAGGAGGTAAACCTCACTAGCCGACGGTAGGTCGGCGCGGGATCTCGCCATACAGTGGGGGAAGATCACCGCCATCTCCAGAGAACAAATATGCACTACACTTACGGGATTAATGACCAAAGCCGTTGACGCGCCCGGAAACACGAAAAAATTAATCAATCAAAATCCAAAAATTACGAAATGTATTTCTTTGACTTATCTCTCGTCGTTAATACGTACATTAACGGCAATTTGAATACATTATTGAATTTATTAAAATAAGTGCTTCAAATGATGTCTTAGAAACTTTCTCGGATACTCAAAGAGAGTTTTCTGAGAAAATCGTTCTTAATTAAGAAAATGATTTATGGAATTCAGTGCTGCCTGACGAAGAAGCCAAAAGTTCCTTGGCACGATGAAAAAAGTCTAAACAAAAGATTTATTAAAAATCTTGACTGGTTTGATTGTCTTAAATACTCAGACACCGAAAATAATAAATAAATAATAACTTTGTCATAATCATTATTAATATTATTAAGAAATAGATACTTATTTTGTAAATTACTGCCACCGAATTGTATTCAATTGAAATTCGTCTGATCTCAACTTTTTCAATGATCACGTCAACAATTTCTGAAAATTCAACCATTTTGAAAGTAAGAGACGAAGCTACGTTTCAGTGATAAGAAACCCATTGTGTTATCTAGCGTCATAGAAAAACATTGCATCGATTTTCTTTCAATGTCAGATTTTTAGTCTACGATTAAAAGAAGTTTCAAATTGCAGTTTTATTCAGCAACGAACTAGTAAGCCATAGTGTTCAGCGTGCACCATGGACATAATGAGCCAGAGGCGCTCTGGTTTGGAAGTCGCCCTCGCGGCACACACTTTTTCATGACGTCCTTGATGCACAGGTCAATGCAGTCTAGAACGAGATAGGTGTATCCATAGTGTAAGAAATAATGTATCGGATTACCGTTGTCAGTTGTCTTCTCCTAACACTGGCGTATTATTATAGAAGACCTTAACTAAACTAGCAGAATGGTTTACGAGGTCGTGGAGACTACTTCGAAAGAATCTCAGATACACGGATTGTGGATATATGCAAATCTATGCGTCTTGTGCTAGCTATATTAGCAGTGCTAACTAGGGAACTGTTAAGCAGCAGTCTTGTGAGAGGGGTTATCGAGAAAGATCTTTATTTTCTCAAAGAAGCGATCGACACGACGTCTACGTTATTGTAATTGGGACGCTCTGACGATTGAAACGTTAATGAAGGTTGGTAACTACGCTTCTGGTACCTTTTTTTATTCACTTGCTATTTGTTCAACAATTTTCTGTCGATTTTTGCATTTTGGAGCTATTATAGGAGGGATCACGACCAACTTTGTCGCAGTTTTTAATGGAAGTTTCATACATGTAACAAATATAATTTAGCTATTAAAAGTAACAAGTCAACGTGTTAATTACTACAGCACTACAAACGGCGTTGCCTTTTGCAATTAAATAAAACGCCGAATTTTTCATGATTTAAATCTCTTGACAATAAGACAGTAATATTCAAACATGTAGATACGGAAACAATATACCGTTACACTAATATATCCTTCTGTTCGTCGTAATTACTGAAAATGTTATCATGTATTTGTATGTTCTATACTTCATATTTATCAGGGATTTCCACGGGCCCTCCTTAATTATTTTTAGAGGAGTCACGGCCCCTCCTTTGCACAGTCTAATCTTTGACGCAAAAATGCTGTAACTACCACTATCTTGCCAATATCAGGGAGCCTTATTAATATTCAATGGAGTGTACAATTATTTGAAACAGAAAACTTCATTCAAATCGTTTCTCTTTAGTTTATTATTAATCTTATTACGGAATCAATTTGAAACATCTGAAATGGTACTTTGGTAATGAAATGGTAGAAGACATATCGTTTATACATAATAGAAAATGTGGCCCAAGATTGAACCCTGCGGGACCCAATGCGATAAAGCGACATTTTTAAGAAAGGAAAATATGGCATTTTGCGTAATTACAATTTTCTAAAATCATGTTGGTAATCCGGAAATGCTTTGTATTTGCTGAGAAAGGTTTTCATTCGTACATAGAAAGGTCTCTCATATTTTTTTAAAAAAGTTACACAATCATACATATACAATATCGAAGTTTATTCAATCACTAAAATGGACAGAAGCGACTTGAGTTTTGATTGTGTGCATAGGTCCATTTTCCTTTAAACTTTTGTATTTACATGATTTTACTAGTTTATGAATAAAACACTAACAAAAACGAAATTATAACTTTATTGATACAATTGACAAATACTGAATTTACGTTAAAAATATTTACACGCTTGTCAGATGGTTTGGAGACCCTATTTCCCATACTGTTAGGTTAAAAGGGCAGAAAAATGAGGTTGAATATATTTAATTGTTTTAATATGTAAGGCTACGAGGCCCCTTTCACAATATTCGGGGGGGGGGGGGCTTGTAGTTCTGCAATGAAGGGCTGAAGAAACGAAGTAATTATATAGTATTCGTATTTTTTAATACTAAAAAGCTTAGTTCTCGTCATAGTTTAAGAATTCCAATTGCTTATTTGACAAAAGAAAAAACTTTTTAAAAAGCCATTCAGCTGTGCAGCATCTCTCTTCAGATTACGAAACTGAAACATTGAGCTATGATCAACAAATGGAAACTACTGCCTACCAAATGGTTGTTTGGTATTTCATGAAGCCTATACCATTCATGGTCAAGAATGTAAGCGTACATCACATAAGAACATTAGTTGAATCACTGCAACAATATACAGTAACAAGAAACCCTGATTCAGCATCTTAAAAACTATACTAACCCTTGTTTTAGCTCCATGCAGTTGGTTAAAAAAGAGAAAAATTTTTGGAAATAGGTTTCACCTGACTGCGAATCTAGAATTTAGTATACAAGTACTTGAAAAGGAAGAAAATTAAGAAATTATTCAAATTATGGCTTCCAAACTATTTACTCTAGAAGTAATAAATATGTGATTTAACACAATATTTTATCACTAACCCACTAATATTTCCAAAGGAATGAAAAGTTTGTAGTTGAGCACCATTAGAACAGCAAATAAGGACCAGCATGTCTTAATAAATCCAAAAAATGTACAAAACTTCACTCTTGGAAAACATGTAGGAGAGGTGAGTTTTCTCAATTCTCAATAACTTTACATGCCTTCAATAATTATGGAATAGAGTACAGTGGAATGTTATTTCCCTCAAAATAGAAATGTTTAGTTGTTTTCAGTTATGAAATTCATTTAAGACCAACACTAATTTTAATGTACAACACAATATAGACCTCACTTAAAAAAAACTCTTCAGTAAAATTGGAAACAAACTGTTTTGTAATTTGTAGCTAATCAAAAATTCTCATTGAAGACAACATTATGTGACATAACTGTAAACGCCATACTAGGGAAAAATAAATTGGCATTAACTGTACTTTTGAAGAGGTGTGAAACGTACAGTAACTTCATTTTCTGTGCACGTCTTCTAGAATTCAGTGGGAAATACAATTATTCAAATTATCGTTTCCATGTAGTTGCGGCAGGAAGTAATAAGAGCCAAAATTTATTGCTTATTTATCCTTGAAAATAGATTTTATTACAAGGGAGTTTTTTTGTTTTGTTTTTCTCGCTTTCTGCTTATTTACCTTGAAAATAGATTTTATACAGGGATTTTTTTTTTCTCCTTTCAAAATTCAAAATTTAAGTAGTATATGACTTAGTGTAGGGATCACAGAATTTTGAAAATGTGCACACAATTCACTTTTCCCCATAGCATGTCATACGCAGTTTTTGACTGTTTTTTTTTGACGTAAAATAAATAAATAAATACAGTAGCCAACATGTAATACTACAAGGAAACAAAAGAATATGAAATTGAATGGTGTTTTTATTTTTTTTTAATAACTTTTAGCTCATAAAATACTGTATTTTGTTTATCTTAAATTTCATTCATGTGAATCAATTACCATTGTAAAGTTCATAAAAATATATTCAAGAAAATGTTGCTGCTCACTAACACCATTCAAGTTCTTTTTCTACTGAGAAGTTACTAAATAAATTTGATATTTGTAACATGTGTTGGAGTAAACTCTATTATCTATGTGAAGCTATCTCATACAAAAGCTACAAGGAAACCCTGTAATGTAGGTCTGGTTTTGAACTAAAATAAAAATAGAGAGGAAGAGTAAATGAAGGATATGTTTTCGTTACCGGGAAAAAAATATTAACAAAGAAGTTTGCTACAGTCACTTAGATCATAAGTTCATCTGGAACAATGGCTTTCACTGGTCAGCCAGTACTTGTAAAGTAGTAAAAGGAAATTAACTAGTGTTTCAGTATTGAGGTATCAATTATTGAAAACCAGCTACTCTTAATAATAAATAAAAGGAATATTGTTAAAATTAAATATATGAATATTGATACATCAATATTAATGCAGTCTTCTGGTTGGATAAAAACAATGATCAAGACCAATATTTGTACAGAAATCATATTGTAAAATAGGTGTTGAGAAAATTCAGCCTTCGCAAACAGATCTGTAATAAAATTTATCCATCTTCATTGCTTGTAAGTTTTTACGAATATGTAATATTTATAAAGGTTATGTACAGGTTTACCCGTTTTTTTATTCAAGAAATAAATCAGATCTTACACAAACCAGGGAATTAACTAATTAAAGTTTTCAAGTGCACTTTAGTATAATACTCTCCAACCACTTCAAAATAGGCATCATTATATTCACAAACTCTCAAATATAAAATTAAAAAAATATGAATAAAATTAGTAATTGAACCCCCTCCAGTATTGTAATGACATTGTTCATAATTTCACATTCTGGTACACAACACTAACAAAGATTTGAAAATATTCTACTTGTTTCATTTGAAGTGACAGACATTCAGCCAATCTGTTGTGATTGTGTGTTTTTAGGTGGATTTCATTATGCCAAACTTACATTATCATTAGTACCAACACTTTCATTTTCATTTAGATGATTAGTTTTGATGCAATCAATATATACTGGATGAACAAATATTGAGTGTTTACTACAAATTCTGACATATTTGTTGAAGTTGAAATGAACCACACTATTTTATTATTGTGCAAAAATAAAACCTAGTTCCTTAGTATTTTCCTTTGTTTGAAATATTAACCGAACTAATAGCATCTTTCAGAAGCTATTAGCTCGATAACATTAGCCAACTGTAAGTATAAGAACATCACAAAAATATATCGAAAAAAGATTCCCCTCTAAAAACAAGAATTCATGCAATGAATAACTTCTTTCAAAAGCAAACAGATGAAAAGAAAAAATCATCGGTAGTCAGAAAACTTGCATAACACTGAATGAAGAAATATAAAGTATTGTTTCAAGATGTCATGCAATATCATGCTTTTAAATGGCCAAGAAGCAATTTTTTCATAACATTAGTACAAGGTAGATAATTAAAAATACCTAATTATCATTTACACTAAAGATGTGGTAAGCACTGTTGAAGAGAGAGACACCAGAATGTAAAGAAATAAGTATTTAGATATTACTCTACATAAATTTACAGGAACTTTGCTTACATAGTAAGCACTACAAAGATGTTACATACAATTTCACTATAATATTGTAATTCATGCTGTCTACCAATTGTGTCATGTGCAAGCATGTTTTATAAACAAGTTTCCAATGAAGAAAAAGAAGAAATGGCAGACTCAAATGCCTCAAAAGTACTAATACATAGTGTTCCGGCTAAAAGAAGAAATTCTGTGGAACAGAAAGTGGTAGATAAGATGTTGAAGCCTCAGACAAAAGTTGTAGTGGTACAGTAGTTATTTACAGTCGCAGCAAATGTATTTCCCTCATGCACTTAATGAGTGCTTTGTAAATAAAACCATGGATGTACCCAGAATCTTGCTTAATGTTGTAAATATAAATTATCTCAATTATTTTGTAAGTGATAGAGAGAAATGACATTGATCCCCCGTAAACATCCTTTTGACGTGTCATGTTTTACTGTGATAAATAGTATGTTCTATCTTGTCTGTTTTCCTATTTTATTACATTTCAAATAAGTACATAAAAATAGTTTACCTAGATAAATGTTTTCTTTAAAATTTTAATTATTTTAAAGCACAATTTTCAATTACTTCAAAGAATTAATCATGGTGCTTTATTTCTTATGTGTTAAATGTAACTTATCATTTTAAAATATTTTCAGTGTTAATATTAGTCAAATTAAAACTGTAAATTCAAGCAACAATAAATTTTTAAAATTTTCCTGAGTTTTTTACGGTAATTTTTATATCAACATTTAAAAGTTTTATTAATTAAAATCCAAGCTTTTAAAAAAAATTATTCTTCCACACAAATGAAGTAACCAGGAAATTTGTAAGAAAACAATGTTTGAAAAAAAAAAAAAATTTATTTCACACAAAATTTTCACAACTAAAACTAATTAAGATTTTATCGATGAATACATCACACAAACACTAATCTAAGATAGGAATTCAATTTGAATACTGGCCAATTAAACGACCAATCACATATGGCTGGTTCCAGGTCACGTTTCTTTTTGGGCGAGTTGAATGTTTCTTTGTAACAGGTACTGGCCTCCGTGGCTTTCCGGAGAAATGGGTAAAGCTTCCACCTCTAAGAATCTTTCTTCGCTTCTGCGTAATTTTGCGGCAGATAGATGCGAACTTTTTCACAAACATATACGCTTGGCTCGGAGTAGTAATTCCTTTTAAGAGATCAACAAAATCATCCGCAATCCTCATTCTCCTTGTGTTACTTCCATCACCTCGAAGAAGCCCCACTATTCTTACAATTTCGTGCACAATTCTGGCAGCTATGGTGTCACTTTCACAGATTGCTCGATATGCTTCAGCTGTAGTTGGAGACACAACGCCGGTTGAGAAGAAAGCAGGAAGGACGAGTCCGGCATCGATGGTCTGACCTGCACAGTTGCGTAGGGAGATGTAACATCCACTTAATGTTTTCAACAGTTGTACAAGGTGTAAATATACATCTAACAGTGAACTTCTGAACCCTGACAATGATTGATAGAATTATTAAATATTTACTTAAATTCTTAAGGTTGGAACTCTTGAATGAAATAAAATATATCTACTAATACCTAATCATGCAAAACATAGAAAAACGCGTAGCTAACATTTCCTGTACTTACACCACCAGCATCAGAAGTGACACACTAACTTTTAATCAGACTTGATTCAAAATTCTTAATTGTTGAGACAAGAATGTGACAATTATATAATTAAAATGAAAGCACATAAAGAAATGTTCATACTTCTTAAATAAACATACATACATGACACCATTATGGGTTTTCTGAACTCCTAAATTAATTCTAAAACTATTAAAATTCCAAGTTCTAATCACTTGAGCATGCCTGCTTTGTTTCTGTTAAGAAGTTACCATTTCCTAAAACCAAACAAAACATACTTTCTTAATATACAAAACTTCTCAATACTATCTATCTACTATCTATCACTATCTATCTGATGAACAGAATTGAAATAATTACAATACATTACAGTTTTGATAATTCAGTTTGCCACTCAAGTGTTCACTTTCTTTCTCTCCACAAAAAGCAAATTTCTGATTTTTACCAAAGATTGACAATTTTCCACATGTATTATTTAAAAATTTCATTTGTATTCATAATCGAGACAAGATTCAAAGGTAAAAAAGGAGAATAATAAACATGAGTTGACTGAAGTAGATAATTCTGCATTTCATGTAAATACATTTCAATGAAAACAATTCAAACTAATGAGTACCTACAACTTTTGTTTGAGGACTTCTAAACAGGAGAAAGAATTACAAATTGCCTAGCAAAAAGGATTAAGACAATCCACAGCTTGGAAAACACAAACAACCCTGAAGTTTAATATTGAACAATTGTAAGGGTGAAATAGTAGTTTTCTACTGTGAAATAATCTTCCTTCAAAATTAACATGTGACTGGATACAAAAAGGTGGAATGCAACATGTCCATTGACTATATATTCCCAACAGGTTTCCATCCATATTATTGAAACATGAAACAGTTAAAACTAGGCTTTATTTTAGCAAGTACTAGAAATACACGAAAACCTTTGGTTTCTGCACAAACATATATTTCCAAAGGACTACATAATAATTTTTTGTCTTGCAAGAATATATCAAAAGTGACAAAAAGCAAAAAATTCTGCAAGACCAGGACAATACTTGAATGAATAGAAAAGGAAATAAAAATTTTTCAAAACAAAAGAAAAATAAATCCAATTTTCAGTTCACTATTATAAATAGTTCGGCTATATGGCCACCTTAATATAAACTATGTGACAAATTCAATGTATGAAATTTAAATCATCAGAAGACAACTTTTAAATTACAATACAGATCAGCAATTTTACTGTTCTTTTCTGCAATCCTGATGTAAGTTGTTGCATTACAATACATAAAGACATCTTCCAAGAGTCCACCAAAAAAAAAATTCAGATAAATTAAATTTTGTTCACTTCACTATTCTCAGGAACAGATTATTCTTTACATAGATCAGTTACAGAATAAGTGGTACGGGCACACAGAATATAGCAACAATAAGTCAGCCCAATCTCTTAGTTCGAAAAGATGATCTCCACAAAAAAAAACACAAAAGAAAATTCTAATTATTCAGGAATTGAAAAGGATACTTCAAAATTATTGAAAATAAAATTGACATATTTTGACTGAGTGAGGGAGTTAAAATTTGTTAAAACATTACTTCATGAACTGCTACGGAACAAAATGTATTGTGTAAAAATTGTTAACATTACTGCTCACTTCGAATCTTTGAGAACCAAAGATATCATGAATATAGAACCAAAAATACAGAATGTTAGTATTTTCCAAAGAAGGCGTACAACTAGCCATACAAGGGGAAAATAAAACCCCATATTTACAACTTGTAGACCTCAATAAAAAATAATCCCCACCAACAAACTATAGCAATCTAAAACTAACTACTGAACTTTTCTCATTCTGATGTCTCAAAAAATATTTCACAAAGCAGCAAAACTGAACTGGTGGCAATCCTCGTAAATAAATAATAACTATCAAGCACAGAAGAACAAGAAATGATTCAGAGGACTGCAAATTTTGCATTTCTCCCTTTCCTTTTTTCAAGTGAGCATAAAATATTTCTTCAGAAGAAACAATTGTTGAATGAGTCATGTTATACACCAACAGTTTATGCAATCACCTGTTATTAGGACTTTCAGAATAAATAGTTCATCATTTAAAATTTGCATCTTCTACATACACCCATCTTATCACACAAATGCATCTTTCTATGCACCAAATTTTCAAAATGTAAGCACAGCAAAATCAATTCATTAATGGTTAAACAAAAATAATTGAAAAGAAAATGAAACAATGGGAAGGTAATTCTTCGTAATTGTCAAATTGTATAATGCAATCGAATATTTGACCGTTATATAAAAGAATCAGACTTGAATTGAAGAAAAACATGTGATTTGAAGACTCATGACCATTGTACCCCAGTTTTAAAAATACAATTGATGCCCCTAGTCTATATTTTGGCAATAATTATTATCAACTCTGGCAATCTTTATTTTTCAACTGACCACACTCAAGATCCTTCCATAATATTGGAAAACCATTTTCCTTTGTTCAACTTCTGACATCTTTTGGCGGAACTTACCAGTAGCTGACCCGCTAGAAGTCATCTTGGTCGTCAAGTTTGACTAGACAGCAAACGAATACGGCAGGATTCCGCCGTTACTGGCCGCATAAACAACGTATCACTCTACAAAACATAACAAAAAAATCATAATCGTTTTATTCCATATCATATCCATGAGATGCGATGTTATAAAGACCTCTAGCATGTGAACGACATTTGCTGCACCATCAGAGAATTAAATTTGTTGCATTTAAAACGTTTCGTTGCTATACAGAGAGGTTCTTTAAAAAATATTACAATAATTACACACGTTTATCACTATAAATATCACAAATGGCACATTCATTGTCTTTAACGGATACTTACCAACGTCAATTACGTGTAGTACGTTTACGGAGTTATCCCTGCCTTCAGCCTTCAGCAACTTGCAGTTGTCTTTTTTCCCCTGGCGAAGCGCCCTCGCGGAGCATGTAGAAAACTCCCTCGGAAAACAAAAGTCTAACGAAATTTTGCTCTCCTCAGACGAGTCTGTTTAATCTACTGAATATGGCGGCGCCCTCAGCAGCAAGTTTACCTCAGACAGTTCCGATCGTCAGTGATAAGAAACAAAAGAAAGCATTAAAAAAGATAAAGAAGAAAAAAGTGGACCGAAATATTCTTACTAAACCGCATGATGATTACTGGTAATTATTTAATTGATGATCTATTGATTTAATTCAATGACATTAGAGGTTATGTTTGTATTTTTGATATATGCTTTTGCACTTTTCACATGTATTTTTAGGCCTGTCATTAATGAGGAAGAGAATGCTCGTTTGCATGAAGCATTTCAAAGGTATATTTTTATTAATATTTGCATTTTGTATTTTCCTGTGTATTGTCACACCTCTCACATGTTCTTCATATTTTAGGTTATTAGATGATGAACAAAATCTTGATAATATGAAGTTAGTACAAAAAGAATTAATGTCCTTAAAAAGAAAAAAATGGTCGTAAGTATGAATTATGTTTGAATTTGTGTGCATTTTATCCATTACAATTATTAAATTTATGGCTAATCCGGAAATTCATAATTCAGAGAATATCTGGTATTTGGAATAAATGATGTTCCGAGGAGTGTGATAAAGGGATCAGTATCTGCTGTGCTTATTGCTGATGACATAACACCGAGGCACTTGGTGCAACATGTAGCGACATTGTGTGGAACTGCTGCTGTTCCCATCTTGATTGTGTCGTTGTTTCGACAATATACCAAACAGCTCTTAGGTTTCTCTTCTATAGCTGTTGGCATTAGAGTAAGTAAAGATCTTGAAATTTGTGTTAAGTATTTTCTGAATTAATTTAATTTATAAAATTTTTTGATGTCATTGATAAATGAATATTAACTTCTGGAGTAGATTTTTTTATAAAACCCTTGCCTTCTTTTGATGTCTGATAGCCCAGAGGTTGTATCAGGTTGTTTGTCCACATTAAAGACAAATAAAAGCTGGTTTTCATGTTTGTGGTTTTTGGGTGGTGGTCATAATTTGTGGCTGCAGGGTAAAAGTACTTACAGACTTAAGAATTTTTACCCTGCTGTCAGAGAATTTATTAGCCATTGGGTGTCTTCAGTGCATAAAAATCTTGGGAGACTTCTAAGGAAGTGTCCATGGAGTTGTATTTCAAGTTACAAGTGTGTGTGCTTTATCTATTGTTGTACGTGCGTGCAGGCAGGTATGTGTGGTTGTATTACATATAATTTTGAATATCTATTTTAGGCATGTAAATTGGACAATGTATTTAATCCTTACGATCCATGAATCTCTTAATTACCTGCAAGAAAGTATGAATTGGAATAATTTTTAAGTGGAAAACTTGTGGAGTAATACCTTTGCTCTGTTGCTGCAATAATCTTAGGTCCAGATTACTCTGCTTCATCAATTTTCATAGTAGAACACTGAATAACATGCAGTCGTTTCTCAGAAATGTTTGAATTGTTTTCTTTGCAGATATTTTCAGTTTAAAAATGTGCTGTTAAATTGTCTTGTACATCAGGCTTCCATGTTTTTCCACGATGCAACATTGCACAAAACTCTCAACCCACTATTGAGTACTTTGGTCATTGCACTATCACCTCATCTTGCCCAAAACTGAGCTATCTTCTCAGCACTGTGATTGTATTTAATGTTGCAGTATGTAGTGTGTTTCTCAACTTGTAGATTTTTGATGATCTGTAATTTTGTGTCATTGGGACTAGTTATCTGCAGGATTCAATCTGCATGCAGGTTTCTTTTATGTAAATGAAAGAAAAAGAACAGATAAATTCAGAAGTGTTTAATGTAACTTGACATGTTAAGTTTAAGTTGTTTTTTCTTGAGTATTAAGTTTTTTTTTTTTTTGTTGATTCATTTAAAGTCAGTGATATTTAATTAATTAAATCTGGCTCTATGATGTGCACTTATTAATACAAAAAAAATTGTGTAATGCAGGTGTCTTCATTTTTATAGGAAGTTTGATGTGATTTGGGTAATTTTGAACAATAGTATATTGTCCTGGTTATTATCCATCATTCCTATTTCACTCTCTTGGCTCTGCAAAATAGAGGGAAGTGTACTTCTTGTACCCCAAACCCCTAAACCTATTCCTTATGTAGACATTTCTGTGATTTTGTTTTTATGAGACCTTTTTCTCTTTGTGTCTTGTATTTTATTGCTATCATCATTTGTTTTCAACATTTGAGATGTAACAAAATCAATATCTCCAGTTTGCAATCTTTAGAGCTTTAGAAAAAAATTCTGTACTTTATTGTCAGACAATATCTGTATTTTGAAGCATGTCAAAAATAATTAATTTTCAAATTAACTCAAGATTTTCCTTTAACAAAAACATTTATTTATGTATTGAACCTCTAATCATTCTTTTTTGGGATATGATCTTAATATATTTAGTTGATTTGCTTACCATAATTTAATATTGTAATTTTTTTTCAGAAACATGTAGGGGAATCGCAAGACAACAAACTTTATGACATTCTAAAACTCATCAATGAAATATCAGCGAATTACAAACCACCTTTGTCAATAAGACAATTCAGGAAAGCTGCACTTGAAAAGGGAAAGGAGATTGAAAGTACTGTTTCTTCCAAGAACGTGCCTGCAGTCCCTTTCCAGAAAGAAACTACAGTATCTCCCAAGAAGACACCTGCAGTTGCAGCAAAGCAACCTACACCATCCACCGATTTGTATTTGTATAGGACTTCTCGTGCGAGCAGAGTTTTTGTACCAGAATCTCAGAAGGTGGAAAGTAGTAGTCCAAAGATTGTTCAGAAACAAAAAGTGGAGGATTTTATGTCTATTGGAGATATTGATTGGGATATGGACATGGAAACAGACACTCCTCTTCAAGGAATTAGTTACACAATGCTCAATCCGAAAAAGAAACCCAAACTGGAACCACGGACTCCATCTTATCAGCCTCTTAAATATGTGAAAGTGAAACCAAATCCCAATAAGAAGTCCCATTAGTTTTGTACAGAAAATGTACCAGAGACAAGTGACTCAAAATTTTTAAAATTGCAGTTTATAATGTGGTTATATAGCAGACACATCATGGAAGTTTCCTTGAACAGTAGCTTAAAAGACATAGTTGAACATCTTTTTAATTTTCACTATTGTTAAATTGCTGCTGACTTTATAATTTCAGATTGTTTCTTCATATTGTTCTGCAAAGCATGTTCATGAGAAGAACATATTAGTGCTAATTGATCTTGGGCTGTCTTGCTTCATTTTCATGTGCCATGTCACACGGAGCTTCAGCATAGCAACTTTGCAACAATTACCCCCAGAGACTTTTTATTCTGAATTGTCTGTGTACGTTCATGAAGATTTTGTGGCCAAAACTTTCATGTTGTGTTATATTCATTACTGCAGTCTTCTGTCAGTTTATTTCATGTTTTCTTGCAAACCTCCTGATTATCCAACTAAAATAAAACCAAATATAGTCTGTGAATATGGAAGGGTGTTTGCTAATCAAACCCATTTAAAATCATTAACATGCAAATTATTTCAATTAATGAGATGTGCCAACAAATACTGGTCATTTGTTTGTGCAAAGGTACAGGATCAAGAAGAGTAAATATATATTTTAAAAAATGTTTAAAATAATTCATATCTTGTGTTACTTTGTTAGAAATAGTTATAAAACAATAAAGAGAAATCTTGAACTGAAGATCAACTTATACTTTCATTTTTAATGTTAAAAAAAAAAAAAAGAAGTGATTTGAGATTCATACTTAAATTTTTAACATCAGTAGTAATGGTGAGCAATATTTTTGTGCTGGTAAAGTATGCACAGTGACACTTTTAAACTCTTGACAGAGTGAGGGAAAATTTAATTTTAAAGACTATTATTTGAAATTATCGAGTCTATTCTATTTCTTAAAAAAACATATTTTAACTCTTAACCCCAAACTTTGCAACAGTAAGCCAATAATTTATCATAATTTTTGGTCACTGAATAAAAAAATGATTCAGGTATGTAAAAACATCATTTAATTCCTGTTGTACCATTGTAAGACATATTGACCTGCATGTCAAAACATCTTAGCAATACTATCATATTTGAACATTTGAAAATCAAAAGCTCTTAACATACACTCAATTTACTTCCTTAATAATTACTTTTGTGATTTGTAAACCTGAATAGTAATAAACAATTATGCCCTCTATATTTCTTTTTAGACTATCAAAAACACAATGTCGTGTGACTGCATAACGAATAAAATATTTCCAGCAAGGTTCATTGTACTTGTACATTGTGTCCAAAAAGCTTGTACAGTGTGTTGTGACATACCGTGTGTTTAAGGACTTACACTATAAATACAATACACAGCACATCAGGGTTTCAAGAACATGTAATGAGAGAAATTTCTAACCTAGGTAAGATTTAATTTGACTCCACTCGTGTGTCGAGCCAGAAATGTGAAGAGAGGCATTTTCAAAATATTCTTGAGGCAGTCACGGTTTCCCAGGAGTTGGAAGTCCATGTTCATCTGAATGTAATTTCCAAATAAAGATTGATTTCTTTTTAAGCTAATAGGAAATTTCCTTTCATCGAATTTTAAAATTATGCGCGCTTTTAAGCGAGTAGAAAGCTACTCGAAATCACTGGGAGAAACTGTCACCTAAGACTCCCCTCCCGTGTTATTCGTCCATATTCAACAGAGTTCCAGCATACAGAAGGGAGAACGTTAATTCAATGGAGCTCTGCAGCTCAAAAGAGGAAATCCCCATCTTTTGAACTGCAATCGACGGGCGTTTCTTTCAACTACATCAGCTCTTCACAGAATGTGGGCGATTTCACACGCCAGCCAGGGCCTGGTCCCGGGCAGAGCTGCAGGCGTAAGTTATCTTGTGGGCAGCCGGAAGCTCGTGTGAAGGGGCAAACCTAACCGATTGATCTTCCTCTGCTATCCCATCACAAATCGACGCATTTAACGTGTCGTAGGTTTCGTAAGTAGTTTATGCAATTGACTTTTGTGTCTTTGTTCGTGCTACGAGACGCCATCACCAGGTTCCAGTAGAAGGGGTGCAGCCGCTACATGGCCACGGCACTCAAGAGAGCCAATTAAGCCTAACGCGTCCCAGAATTTTTATTTAATTCAATTTTTATCGTATCGTTTTTCAATTTTGGAAGTTAATGTATTTTCGAACTTAAAAGAAACGTATGAGTCACAATGTAAAATCGGACTAAGCTGTTGTGAACAGTCCTCCACCGAAGGTCATGCCTTATCTAAACGTATCAATACTATAATCGATTGTAAGAAATAATATACATGCCAATGGGAACAATTTTTTTTATAATGGTACACACCTTTTCTTTCGGCGGACCTGGACGTCACTGCCTTGAGGCAAGTTCTGTTGAAGCCAGGAACCCGAGTATGGTCCGCAGAATCGTGGGTCCATCCCTCGAAGCCCCACATCATACGTTTCTTGCATAGGAGAGCCCTATGTAAAGGATTCCAATGCACTGTTACAGCCATTGATTAATGATTCAGGGCGCGTCAACTGTTATGGTCATTAGTTCCGTAAGTGTAGTGCGTGTTTATCGCGGGAGGTGACACGTGATCTTCCTCCGCTGGTTAGTAGGATCAGGCGCCGACCGTCAGTTTGCGTGGTTTTTCCCCTAACCAGGTATCTCCCGTCAGTGGGGCACCGCCCCAGCCGGGACAAGCTGCAAGCCCCCGACAGGTCTCCCGGCCTGTGTGGTAGTGTAGTTCGTGTTTGTGTAAGTGTGGGGTTGAGGATAGGACAAGGAAGGAGAGGGAAAGATCGGGCGCGATCCGTGGCCCGTTTGTTAGGGTACTGCTCTGGCATTAGCCTGGTGTTGATCGAAGAAACCACGGAAAACTACCGATCAGAGCAACTGGCCGCTAGCATTCTCCTCCAGACAGCGAATGAATTCGAGTTAGCCACTGTTACAGCCATCACTTCATACACCATTTCTCTGTTGTACTTCTGCTTGTTGTGGAGGAGGAATACATCCTTCATACATTGTTGATAGAAAATTTTTGAAAGAGTATTTTTTTAAATTACGTATTGTCTTAAATAATTACTTTTGCTAATGACTTAAGTGCAGCTCATACTATTTCCCTTCCCAAGGATTGGTTTGGATGATATACAGATACACAATAGTTTACTTTCTAACAATAATTTAATTCCAGATTATTAAAAAATAGTTCTGGTTCCACACAATATCCAAGGTTACACACAAATTCCTGGACAGTGAAACGACACTGTACAAAAAAACGCAGTGCAATGTACACAGCCACACATCCTAATCACTTGTGCTTTGCCTGACCCCTACCGTTTGTGAGAATTCTCCAGAGCATTTGGCTGGAGTTCACATACACACACACTGTACAGATGCAAAATACTTAATAAAAAATCTCAGCCTGCTAAAACAACAGTTACATATGATTACATGGAATTAATATACTATGTAGTAATGTAGAAGCTACATACAAAAGCATATCCCAGCCTTTGACAAAAGAATCCTCAGATCAATATTCTTCATAAGCACAGTCATGGTATTCAATATGTATAACATAGAAAGTAGATACGATTTTAAAAATCTGTATATTGTTAAACATAGTTTAACAGAACAATGACAATAGTGTCATTCTTGAATTATTAATGTTAGTTTGAAACTTTAATTAATCTAAGAAACCAAAAAAAAATACAACAATAAAGGAGGTAGGATCACATATTATATGTGATCCATGCCTGTAAAAACAGACATTAGTCTTAACATTTAACATTAGAAATAGTGCAAATAACATTGTTTACAGAGATCTGATTAGAAATGGACAACAAGGGGCTTTTGTACAACATACTATCATTTTTCTCTATATTCCTTTCAAACACAAGAACTTTTTACATGATACAACCATTTAACAATACATCTTCTCAAGTCTGCGATTCCATTTAAAAAGAAATCAAAAAGTGCATATACACTGAAATGGAATTTCTTCACACTCACCATCTCGCAGGAAACAAACAATTTTATACTAACTTTTCCTTACATGCACGCTTAACCAAGCACACGTACCATTTACACACACAATCAAACAAACCCCAAAGGCTAGGAATCTACAGAAAGAAAAAAATAAGCATACGGACATAGCAAAAATATGCCCACCCACTCATCCACTGACAAACGCAGAGGATGTTCAGCTCTCTCCAATATGAAGATTCATCAATCAGAGTTGTATTATATATGTAATTTCTTCACCAGAATTTAAAAAAAAGGAATCAAAAATGAAGCATCACTCCGGTAAAACGACTAGCCCTTAGCTAGTCGGAGCAGCTTCAGATAGGGGAAACCTACATACAGTCCATGGTGTTACATGATTGTCTCCCCCACGATCTACCACTTTCGACTCACGACCGCAGGCGCGTTTGGCTTCCAAATTGCTTTGGCGCCAATTTTCTTTTAGGATCAGGCAGACTCGTTATCACTCTCGCACTTCGTTGTTTGCGAGGAGATTTTGCGTCTTGGCCTATGCGATTTACATCAAAACTCTAATCAGAGCAAGGCGTCTTTTCGACACCTTTTCATGTCCAAAATAGGAATTTGGGTAACTAGTATGGAAAGTGCGTCTTTGGCGTACGAATGAAATGCCGATTGCAGGAGCCGAGTACGCCAAATTTTTGAATTGAGTACGTTCGTACATCATTTTTCGGGTACTCATTCATGGAAACTTACAAATATATTACTCTTGAGATTTCAAAACGCAATGGAACATCCATGTTGATTCATGAACCCCACAATGTTGTGTTTAGTTTCCAGCACCCAGCTTTATACGGCCATGGGTTCTTTGCGGTTGGCGTAGGGCAAAGTGTATTTTGCCGTACGCTCACCGAAAAGTTATACATCCCAATCAACAAACAGAGAAGGTAAGTACTAGTTACCACGCACAACTGAAAAACAATTTTTGAGATTGATAAGTAGAAATTTTGGACAAGGTGTAATCGAGCAGGCAAGTCACCAGTTGCGTGGTAGGCAACTCGCGCTTCGAGAAAAGCTGCGTCCACACAACATGTCTTTTCGTTCATTTCTGCGCATGCGTTGATTCTTGAAATCGTTGCTTTTCTCGTATCGTTCTTTCGTCTGATGGTGAGTTTCCGAGCACGTCGTCAGATCCACGGAACGGCAAGTGTTATCACATGCCTCATTGAAAAAGTCGCTGGGTGTGGACGCAGCGAGACGCGCCGGCGATCGTGCCGCGTGGCCCCGGGTCGTGTTTCCGCTCCCCGCCCGCGGTTCAGGGCTTGCCCGGGAACATGGCGAGGATGGCTGCGCAGATCTTCTGCGCGGACGTCTCCTCGGGGAACATGCGCATGGCCTGCTGCACCTGCTCGGGCGGGAAGAGCGCGGGGGCACGCGGCCGGGGCGGGTGGGGCGGGGGGGGGGGCCCCGGGGGGGGTTCCCCGGGCCGGGCCGGTACGCGTCGGGGGCGGACGCGTTGCGCGTGACGTGCTGGTGCAGCGCGGGCGGCGCGCGCGCGTGCTCCCAGCCGTCGTCGGCCGCGCCGCCGCCGCGCCGCGCCGCAGCTGCTGCAGGCGCGGGTCGCACGCCGGGTTGAGCGTGAGCTGGCGCTGCAGCTTGCGGTGCAGGTTGGCCGCCTCGGGCGGCGCCGTCTCGGGTCGGAGAGCCGCTGCGCCACCGCCACGTGCCCGTCGCCGAAGACGAGCGAGCGCTGCTGGCCGCACCACGCCGGCTCGGGCCGCCCCACAGCCCGTAGCCCGGCGGCTGCAGCGCGGCCGCGCCCGCCACCGCCGCCGCCAGCGCCGCCGCGCCGCCCTGCATGTTCTCCACGCTGCGCGCCTTGGGTACGCCCGCCGGCAGGTCGAGGTCGGGCGCCGCGGCGGGCGCGGGCGCCGGCGCCGGCGCGGTGGAGCGCGTGCGCGACAGCGGCGTCTTGCGCGGCGCCGCCGACGACGCTGCCTTGTCCGGCGCCTCCCCGCACCCCGGCAGCGGCAGGCTCACCGACTTGGTGGCCGGGTTGCCTGCAACACACGCCACCACACTCACGCACCGTCCCTTCCTACCTAAAAATCGCACACAAGGAAGCGCAGCACAAAATACTGCATATCCATCAATATACATTGTACTTTATAATTATCAAACCGGGAGCGGTAGCTCAGTGCATCAACTGATGACACTAGCTTCTCAGCTAGGTCGAATTCCGTCGCTGTCTGGAGGAGAATTCTGGCGACCGGCTGCTCCGATCGGTAGTTTTCCGTCGTTTCTCCGATCAATACCAGGCGAATGCCGGAGCAGTACCCTACCAAACGGGCCACGGACCGCGCGCGATTTGTCCTTCCTCTTCCTTGTCCTATCTTGTCCCCCTTACACACACTTAACATGCACTACACTACGACATATTCCGGGAAACCGGTCGGGAGCTTAGAGCTTGTCCCGGCTGGGGCGGTGCCCCGCTGGTGGGAGAGTCCTGGTTAGGGGGAAACCCCACTAGCCGACGGTAGGTCGCCGCCGGATCTCGCCATCCAGCGGGGCAAGATCACCGCCATCTCCCGACAAAAAACATGCACTACACCAACGGGACTAATGACCAGAGCAATTGACGCGCCCGGAAACATGAATAATCAATCAATCATTTATAATTATCAACATCTTTACACATTCATACACGGATATTGTTTTGGATTTGGTTGGTTGGTTAGTGATCCGGGCACGTGAACAGATTAGGTCATTGTTCCCGTAAGTGTAGTGCCTGTTTTTTACTTGAGAGATGGCGGTGATCTTCCCCCGCTGGATGGCGAGATCCGGCATCAACCTACCGTCGGCTAGCGGAGTTTCCCCCTAACCAGGACTCTCCCACCAGCGACGCACCACCCCAGCCGGGACAAGCTCTAAGCTCCCGACCGATCTCCCGCCCGAATTTGTGGTAGTGCAGTGCATTATTGTTTTGGACTATAACAGCGAACCCTACTATCAACCTTACCTTACTGTAACAAAATGTATGAAATGCAATTTCCAAATAATAATCAGAACTCCCTCATCTCTATGATGTTTTCCGTTGATATCACAAAAATGATATAAAATAATGTACATTCAATACTTATAATTGATAATTACAAACAATCGTTTTAACGATCACACAACACGATGTTCTCTACACAACATAAACTGCTCTTCCATTTCTCCCGAACTCGCCAAGTTGCGCATGACGCCATATTCCCGTTTCCATTCCAGCCGCGCATTTCAAACAACGCAAATCTCGTAGCTTCTTATTAATAAAGGAAAGCTGCAATCTATTCAATATAAGTGACCTCCACTCCTAATTTTTTACTTGGTACCTCACTTGTTTAAAACCGTTCACTGGGAGTCCATTAGGACGGACATCCAAATTGTTCTCTATACAGCTTTAATATATGCGATTGTTAAGTTGTTTATTTATTTGGGTATAACCCCTTAGCGTAACGAATCGACTCGGTCGTCCCAAGATCGGTAAGCGAAGGTCCGAGACTGAAGATCGAATAGGGGGAACGAGGGCTTTTGTTCGACTCTTGTAATCCCATTCACCCACATTACGATCATTTGTATCCCGACCTATCAAACTCGTTCCTTCTTTGAGTAACTAATCCATACCTCTAATATGTACTTCTATTGGGATGTACTGCACATATAAACATTGTTTGACAAGGATTCCAATAAATATGCGCAGTAATCACAAAAAAAAGTCTACAAGTATTCATAGCCTGGATGGAGTGACGCGGAAAAACAAATTGATTTGAATAAATTTACAGATGCTAAATCAGGTGTTTTATTACAAATATTTATAATAAACTCATTTTGTATGACTTAACTTATGCACTGAATGGTTTCATTTTTTATTCATCGAAATTCAAAATAAGTTCATTTGGTGTCACAAGGTTAAACAAATCACTCGCAGTAATATTTGACAAGGCGTTATAGCACATAAACATGAAATATACTCCGGCTATGATTGAAGAATTATATATTTCTGGATTAAATACACTACGTGGGAATTACGTGATCATAGTACCGCCTTTATTGGTAAATTCAATAGGTCGTGTCAAGACTCAATTAATTTTTCAGAAAAGCAATTTTGCGAGAAGCGTGGATTAGTGTGGGTGTATATAGGTTTTACAAGGGCAAAGATGTAGTTGTGCATATTTTACACATTACATGCATACATGAATATCAATACAAGTGAAAGGGAGTTTTATGTCTATTTGTTTAGCTTTTAATTGCGCTATCAATCCCTTGACAGATATGGTTCTTTCCTGAAGAACACGTTGAAAACATCCTTCAAAACAACCTCGCAAAAGGTGAGCTCACCTTAAGTCCAATTTTCATAACAAAAGGCAGCGAAGTTTAAAAGCATGCATAAATATTGTGCACAATTCTTTGATGTTAATGACGACATACTATTATTTATAAATTAATAAAATTTTGTTAATAGGTTTAGTAGCTTTCACATCGCGAAATTTAATTTTCTCGTTTCTTTGAAATTCCATGAAACGTAGTTCATAAAACGCAGGCTTCGTTGACGTCCAAATACCAATTTCGCTTCAACGCAAACTGGGCAATCTGACAGTTTATTTATTTATTTATTTTACGTCAAAAAAGCAGTTAAAAACTGCGTATGACGTGCTATGGGGAAAAGTGAATTGTGTGCACATTTTCAAAATTCTGTGATCCCTACACTAAGTCATATACTACTTAAAATTTAAAAAAAAAGTTTATAGACCAGATTATAGACCAGTAATTCAAACTCCATTATTCTGTAATACGGACTCCTCAATGTGAAACAAATACAAATGAATACTCTTTTAAATCAAGGTAATGGATTATTTAAGTTACGAACTGTTTCCTTGTTCCCCGTGTGTCGTGAATGCGATCTTAACTAGTAATTGCGTTATGTGGAGAGTAAAGTACGTGTTCCACCGTAGTGTATGACAGTGTTACGCTATGAATGTATACATTTTGTAGTTACATGCAACTCAGGAAAAAGAACAATTGAGGGAATAATCGGCATGCATCATCGGTTACCACGGTCGCAGAGTTTTTGAGAGGAGAACTGGATGGAATTCGCTAGAGAATAAAGGCCCTAGTGTAGGCCTCGTGAATATCCATGTGATTTAAACTAGATGCAGTAAAAATTGCTCAATGCGGAATCTCAAGGGATCAGTATTTTTTCCGTACGAGACAAGATTCCGCACTAAGCAATGGGATACTGCAGGCTTTACGATTGGCGGGACCGCGATTTATGTTCACATTAGGTACATTTCCGTATTATACGCGTTCCGCAATGCGTAAGTTTTACTGTACAACTCAAATAGTAACGACTTCGGGGAAGATTAGATAAAACTCTAATAATAACGAAACCTTGAGGAAGGAGATTCCCAAGTGAAAACTGAGAAGGAGAAATTGCCGATTGATCCCTGATGTATGAATTCATGTATACTTTCAATATACTTTTTTGTGTTAGAAGTGTTATCAGAGAGGCGAACCGACAGGAACCTTTGGCGAGTGGTACTACGGTTGCAGCTGATTTAGTTACTGGCGTTACGAACGGACGAGAGAAGTTCTCATGCATGCACTGTTGCGGAAAATAAGGTTCAGAAGATTCGTAACAGACAGTACGTCTTTCCTCATTCGCACACTTATATAGAGAGAGATTACTATCAGAAGGGACGGCTTTAACAGCTATTGCTTGGCCACCGCTGGCATCGTAACTGTAGGTTGAGTCTCATTCGCCAGTGCGTTCGTTTACAGTTAGCACATTTGTAAATGGCTTCAACATTGTGTCTTGTAATGACATCGCCATGCCTGCACGACGTTCATTTGTTTCCCGACCTGTCAAAGGGTCCCTTCTTAAGACGGCTCCACACATTCGGCATTCGCCGAGCAGCGAACTGATGTTCGCCCAATCTCCAGCAGCTGACGAGTTGGGCGAATGTTCGCTCCCTTTGATGTGTCTTACAGACCGACACGCGGCGGGTAGGGCGACCGTCGAATGTTCGTCACTCGGCAAACAGCAAGCAACTCGTAACTGATCTTGGCTGTCCGGGTGACGCCGCGTCGAAGGCTGTGTTGCCGACGTTTCGACCATCTGGGCTGGTCTGACTGCAGGGCTGAGGAAGACCACGAAAAGATGGTCGAAACGTCGGCAACACAGCCTTCGACGCGGCGTCACTCGGAGAGCCAAGATCAGTTACATGACTCTGGCCGCGGAAGCCTACGACTTCAGCAAGCCACTCATCCACACTACTCGGGATTCGGCGAGCGGTTGTTCGCTGTTCGCCGAATAACGAATGTGTGGAGCCGCATTTAGAGTAAGATCCACTACGCCAGAGCAGCTTATGACCAATATCTCAATACCACAAGGAATTTAATTCAGACACACCTCACGACTATTGAAACAAGGTGCAGAAAGTGGAAAATCAAGATAAATCCAAACAAATCCACATCCAAAGTTTTCACGCTACGATTTCCAGCCTTCCCACTCCCACTAAAATTTGACTCGGCAGTAATACCACGATGCTCCTCAACCGCCCCAGTCCGTTATCTGGGTGTCCTAATGGACACCAGATTGACTTGGAAAGACCAAATCACCTCCAAGGTGAACGAAGCTAATAGACGCCTAGGTATTCTTCGACCAGTAATCAACCGATACTCATAATTAAAGCTCCATTCTGCTCTTCTTATATATAAAGCCATTTTACGTCCATTACTTACGTACGCTTGTCCAGTCTGGTGCAATGCCGCCCCTACAACCATCAACAAAATCCAAATATTCCAAAATAGATTCCCCAGAACTGCAGTTAACGCACCTTGGTTTATAAGCAACACTAACCTTCACAAAGACCTAGCCATAGAGTCCGTCCTAACATACATCAATAAACTTTCCTCATCATTCTTCCAAAATCTACCCTCAGTTACCGGTGCTTCCCACTACAACATAGGTAAAGAGCATCCCGTAGAAACTCGTCTCCGCAACCGACTCCCCTTCCACATCTTCCTCCGGAAACTCGCTGATATAAGATAATGAAATAAATAGTCCTTCCATAAAAAGTCAACAATATGTATTCCTCCACTTTGATTGATTGATTGATTTTTTCGTGTTTCCGGGCGCGTGAACTGCTTCGATCATTAGACCCGTTAGTGCAGTGCATATTTTTTTTCTCGGGAATGGCAGTGATCTTCCCCCGCTGGATGGCGAGATCCAGCGCCGACCTACCGTCGACTAGTGGGGTTTCCCCCTAACCAGAACTCTCCCACCAGCGGGACACCGCGCCAGTCGGGACAAGCTCTAAGCTCCCGACCGATCTCCCGGAAATGTGGTAGTGTAGTGCATGTTAATGTAAGTGTGTGTGTAAGGGGAGAGGATAGGACAAGGAAGAGGAAGGACAGATCGCGCGCGGTCCGTGGCCCGTTTTGTAGGGTACTGCTCCGGCATTCGCCTGGTGTTGATCGGAGAAACCACGAAAACTACCGATCAGAGCAGCCGGCCTCTAGAATTCTCCTCCAGATAGCAACTCCACTTTATCATTCGCACTACTTCAATCTATGTTTAATGGGAGGTGGCCGTAGCCCCCCCCCCCTTCGCATACTTCCGTCTGAAAATGCTCGCTCCTAACAACTGAAAAGCCATATGGCTGAGCTCACTCTGTTAAATAAATAAAGGGCGTATCCATGTTCGTACCTGCGCCGGCCTGCCCCCTGGCGGCCATCTGCTGCTTGTGGTGCTCTGCGAGTCGCTCGGCCAGCCGCTCCGTCACCGACTTCTGCGGCAGCGGTCCGCGCTCCGGGTGCTGGAACTTGCACTTGTTGCCGTAGGTGCACTTCTTGCCGTAGGGGCAGCGCGGCTGGGGCGGCTCGCCGGGCCGCCGGGGCTGGCCGCCCCCGCCGCCGCCCCCGTCGCCGGGCAGCGCAGGAAGTGGTCGAGGGTGGGGCCCGCCCGGCCCAGCGGGTCGTCGGGCGGCATGAAGCGGTCGTTCACGAATGAGTACATCAGGATGCGCTCCTCAACCACGCGGCGGAACTCGGGGCTCTCCTGCGGGACAAAACACACACACACACACACGTTTAATTTATTTTCAACCTTCAATTATTACTTACTAGTGGACCAGCAAAGTGCTTCTCTACTGAAGTGTATTACACATCTCACTACTGGTCACGAAATTGCTAATCATGTTTTACACTACTCTGTGCAAACATTCTAATATTTATTTATTTATTTATTTATTTTACGTCAAAAAAAGTTAAAACTGCGTATGACGTGCTAAGGGGAAAAGTGAATTGTGTGCACATTTTCAAAATTCTGTGATCCCTACACTAAGTCATATACTACTTAAATTTTGAAAAAAAACAAACAAAAAAACACTCTCATGTAATAAAATCTATTTTCAAGGATAAATAAGCAATAAATTTTGGTTCTTATCATGTTGTGCTTCGGAATAATACTTCCTGCCGCGACAACATGGAAACGATAATTTGAATAATTGTATTTCCCACTGAATTCTAGTTGTATTTTGTAATAGATTAAAGACTTTCTCACAAGTATGGGTTTGTTCTATGTACTGGTTTGGATATGGTTGTCAAGTATCCTACTGGTAAAACGTCCCCCCCTAGTTTGATCATGCATTCGTTCTGACGCTGTCTGGGAGAAATTTAATTTACTTGTCTGAGATAACGTTCGAGTAATAATTCCGGCCGATGTTTCACAATCGCAGGGGCAGAATATGCAGCGAAGATGAGCTTAATACTTGAGTGTGCGGCGGGTTGCGTAAGCTTCTGTTCAGGGGCGCTTGAGTAATCGTAAATAAATCATTGACGTCCCAACATGTTCGATTTAATTGAAACCATTCTTTAAACACTCCCATTACTAATAACATTAATGTATGAGAATTTCAGCAAAATCGGTCGAGTAGTTTTTGCGTCTATGTGCGACACACATTCGCACATTCCCTTTCATTTATGTATAGATTTAGATTTACGTAGAAGGTTCCATAAGTTTCCGGTCTCACTAATTTATATTTTTGACAGAAAGGAAAACATAATGTAACTTCTCAATCACCCTTTACTCCAACACTCTTTCTACCTCTGTACATTAACATTTCCAGGCCTTTGAAAAGATACTTCAAATTTTTTTCAAAATGGTCAAAAATTGCTTCTATCACCTCACACTCTCTGAAAATTTTCATCCCCGAAGTTTTTGATAAGTGGTAGATGTCCTCTTGGTCCCAATCTGGATTGTAGAGTGAATAGTCCAACTCTCTGAAGCCAGCGCCTTTCTCAACTTTCTTTCCAATTTAAGCAGTAAGCGCATATGCGTTGTCGGTCGTGAAGAAACTAAACACCAGATTCCACCGCATTCAGATCAACTCTTTCTTCCCACAAAACTAAATGAGATGTCAGCTGCAAACTTACAGCATTACAACAATGAAAGACAAGGCTATCTTTTGCTTTTAAGGTTTGATGAGCGTTATCTTGATCAGGCCGGAAACGTATAGAACACACGCCTACAATTTAACGTCAATACAGTTAAAAACTGTATGACGCAAGAAGAACTGCAATCCGTGCACGTTAATTTTGGCTCCAGAGCTATTTCAGCTCTTTTATTAGTATACTAAGTTGAACAATAAGTATAAGTGACATTTTTGACATCATTTGATAAATATTCGTTCCCGACTAACAGAAACTATTTCCTTCGGCAAATGAGTTACGGATTTTGTCACTTTTTATCATGCCCCATGTAAAGGAATCGACTTGGCAGAGTATTAAGCATAGGAAGGTATCGAGTTATTAAACGGACATACACAGTACAAGATCAATACAGACAATCTTGTGTAAATTTCCATTAAGATTGATAACAGTATTTCCGTTTAATTAGTCGATCCTTCTCAATGCTTAATTTATCACGATAAAAAATTAAAATTTAATGTGACGTATGAGGGAGAAGAAAATTTGCGCGTTTTCTTGAACTCCAGAATCCCCACTCCTATCTTTTATTACACACAGATGAATTACATATTATTATTAACGAAATATATTAATTATATTACCCTTCAATTTCAAGTGACATGAAATCTCCCTCTGGCTCGACATTGATAAATCAATCGGTTATTTCGAAAAAGATAACGTGCAATCTTCGCGAAAATGAGTTGAACTGGTCATTTGACACAGAATAAGCTTTACGCTTCGTTCCATGTGAAAACGCTACTTCTCCGCACATTAAAATAATCTCACCAGAAAATATTCTTTGTTTACTTTGAATGAATGTGTCACCTCCACTGGAGTTGCCTCGTTTTTTAACAAAGTACGCGCGCCGAATAGTTGAAAGTCGATGGAGGTGTGGTCTTTTCGACGAAACGGTTGTAAATACAGGTAGCAATTTTCGCCTATTATTGGTATTTTTGGTTTAATACATCGCGATGTGCTTTTTCGTAATGGCTAGGGATTGGTTCTCAAAGACTTGCACAGCGCAGCATTATGGCGCAAAACGACTCAATACAGAAAATTTGAACATGTAAAAAAAGTTAGTATATTATTTATTAATTTTGAGAATCAAATACAACCCAATGGTATTACATTGCTTCCAAGCGTTTAGATTAATCAAACATTTAAAAGATTTCATTCCTCTTACATTAGGAAGCAAATGGTGAATTTCTTTCATTTATTCTCAGGCTCTCATGCCTCTTCTATTCGTTCAAACTATCTCTACCATCAGGGTTTCAGTGTTATATTTCTCTTTTGACATTTCCCTTCCTGATATTAAGTTTAAAAAACGTTTTGGAGATCTGTGAATCAAGAGAGTGGTGCGCAGTAAATACTTGTCGTACAAATGTATAAGTTTTCAATCGTTAAAATTCCGTGTATGCCCCAATATCAGAATACATAGTAATTGTACCAGTAAAAGCATAAATAATTGAAACCAAGCTCAGGTATTCTGGAAATAACCATACTTGGCACCAGAAAAATATACATCTCTTGTACAAAACGCGCATTTAATTAAAAAATGCAACGAAGCAACACGCAACGAGAACCTTCGAACTCGCGTGGTAGTTATTAGCACAGTAAACGCTTTTTAACAAGTACTTCAAACTTACTAATGCCGCGTACGTACCTCATACCGACGATATACTTATGACTTTCACGGAGCAATGGTATTCCACGAACTTATTGAGATTTCACAAGAAGAAATTACGCAAGGTTCGACGAAAATCATTAACATTTCTACCTATTAGCGGTTTATTTACGAGTATTTATCACAAGTTAGGCTAACTACAATAATATCAAAATGAGTTTTTTTTAAATCTCTGATGGACTATGATAAAAAGAAAAACGCGAAGAAAATAAAGAATGTATTACCAAAAATTATCGACAACAATGGTTATTTTTCTACATAATAGCCGAAAAGATTAATTCATTTATTCATCTGTGGATCAGTTTTTCTATTCCGTCTTTGCGGAACATTGCCTCCAGTGATTTGAGATAAGCCTGAACTTCTCTTTAAAGATCCTCATTGGTCCACAAGCTTTGTTTTCCCAGTCAATTATTCAATCCGAGGAGATTATTCAATTAAAGAAAGTCCCAGGTCGGGACTGTACATCGAGTGATCCAGCACGTCAGATCGGTTCCAGAAGTTTTCTACGCGAATAAAACTACGAATGCATTTGGTTCTGAGGAAGGTCCCAACCTGACTGACGAAGCGTTAGCATCTATCTATCGCGAGCTCAATATATTGCCACTAAACGAACACATAAGTAAAATAGCCGACCATTTCTTTAAAAATCTTTACTCTTCACCCTGTTTCACAATATTTAATCTGGGTCGTCGAGCTTCATGGCCCCGTATCAAATCAAGGTTCCCTAGGGATAGACTCAGACCACCGTAATTTATTACTTTCTACACCTTCCTAGCGCTATCCTAACTTCCAGCATGACACCTCAGAAAAAAACCTTAAAGCCTGAACACCCTTCAAAAATAGATCATGTTCACGAGTAGGAATGAATACTCCTTGCTATCCAAAATGTTATAGGTATATGTACTATTATCAAACTCCTCAAGAGACAGAAATGTCGAACGAGAAGAAATACATTTAAAAAAATGAAATTAAAATAAAAGCATCTATCTACAACGCGGCGTCTCCGGGACAGTCGAGTAGATACCGACTCCGGCTGCAGAAGTGTACGCTTTCATTCCCCCCAGAAGTTGTTTGGTTACACCAGCAAGACGGGCGTAGTCATGAATGCGGACTATTAACAGAAGCCGGCATTCCTCTTGTATTTCAAACTTTACACCGCATACTCGGCTCATCCTTTGAGGAATTTCTACTGCACTATTCCGTTCATGAAGAAAGCGAATAACACATCTGTGGCGGCGTGGGAATGTCAATTGTACCAGCCATCTTCATGATTCTACAGCTCAGCTCAAATTGACGATATGGCGTGATAATAGCAGATGCTATGGTGAAAAAGATGTGCAATTACCCACAACACATCCTAAAATTCTCATCATCTAGCGGATTAACTGTTAGTTCGGAGGTCGAAAAAAAACTGCCTAGGTACATTTGACTCGACTGGCAGACTCCAATTTGAAACATTCTCAATAAATCTCGGTAAACATGAAAAAGGCAATTAATGTTCCGAGCTCCACGTTCCGTTTCACAATGAAGGTCACCGTTTTATTAATATTAGCACGCCATCATTCGGTTCGACCGGCAATTTTCCATTTCGTGCGGCTTTCGGCGGTGTAATAACCAATTCTGTAAACGGCGGCACCTGGCTACAACGCCTATTACACAGGTCGGCGCCACACATAGCGGAGAAACCGATAAAATCGATAAAAATGTCGACGCGAAAATACAGCCTTTTTCTGCTAAAGTGGCTGCTGTCAGAGGAAATTATTACCGAACTCGATGCCCTGCGGCAGTCGATATGGTTCAGTGGTCGATACGGATTACATTAAGTAGTTCTCGCTCTTTTCACTTGATTTTTACCGATCACGCAAAGCCAGCTTCTGAGAAAAACGCGGAACCTTCTCGCTCAATCCGACGATTTTTTTTTCGTTCGTATCCTGTCTTGCATAACTTTGAAGAGTTCACTTCGCACGACAACACGAACTTTTTCTGTACATTAAAAGGGCTTAATCGAAGGGTTCATGTAATTCCAGGAAAAGACTATCACAACCACACCCCTAATTATTATTGGGCACAAGTACGATGAAATTATATCAGCTCGAGTCTACAGCAAAAACGAATTTTCTTACAGAATTAAAATTCGAATTACTACCTTAATCTTCAATTTCACTATTTTTTTATCGAAAAAAAAAATTGAAAATGCATGTGACGTAAGGGGAGCAAAGTATAATCCACGCTTGTTTTCTTGAATTCCAGAATCACTGCTTCTCTTTGACTCGAGATTGTTGTATTATCAATAAAGATATCAATGAAGTGATATTAGCCCCATTTTAAATCTAGAAATTTCCCCCCTTGAGTACTAGGAAACGTATTTGCATCATCAAATAAACTACAGATTTGATTTCACGGTATTGTTAACACAACAGTAACCCACAGCCTTGATTCTACTCCTATCACAACTCAACAGAACGAGTGCAGATAGTGAAGCTACATCCAAGACCAGAAACAAAGGAAGACGGCTATTTCTGCATTTGTTCTATGGATCAAGGATTGGGCAGCTACTCATTGCCTGAAACAAATTTCCCTGACTTTTCCCGGTTTTCCAGAGCACTTTTTAAATGTTTCACTGATAAGATTTGTAGAATATTTCATACTTTTTAAAGAAAATATTGAAGTAACAATGAAACTAATTTGTTAGTCCGCTGATTTCTACGTTATAAAGTACAAATTTAAAAGAACTTGCAAAAAGTAATGCATTACTACATTTTACGAATAATTTCTGGTTATATAAACATCTCAACATTTTCCCTGACTTAGTTCTTCCACAAATTGCCAGATTTTTTTTTTTCCATAAAAAAACAAAAACATTATTTTTCCCTTTGTCATAAACTCTACGGTAGATGCCTTCCACTTGTCTGTCTTTGGCATTTCTTGACCACGTGTTTCCAAGTTCGCTTAAATATATCACTCCATCTGCGTTATCAACCTGGATTTCGCCAGCCCGCTCTTGGGTCCCATACTGTTGTTGCGTGAGGCCATCGTTATGGCTGTTGCCTCATAATGTGCCCACACCAGCTTCATTTCAATCTCGCTGCTGGAGCAGCTGCATCCAGTATCCCAATCCTCTTCCGAGTCTCCTCATTTCGAATTCTGTCTCTGGGGTTGACTCCCATGATTTTACTTTCCATTTTCCTTTGACTTCTTTGTAATCTTATTTGAGAATTTGTTTATGACCAGGTCTGAGAGCCAAAGGTGAGAGCACGGAGATCGCATGAATCCATTACTATCTTTTTAATGTGAAAGCTAACATTTGTGCCCGTTAGGATGAAAGCAAGACTCCAGAATTTATTCCGAGCTAGGGATATTCATCTGTTGATTTCCTGATTGATTCTGTTTTGAAATGAAATGAGTTGTCCAAGGTGTATGCATATTGTGTTTAAATTATATATTACTAGTAAAATACCCGGCATTACCCGGGTTTCCTTCTTGTTCAATCCTTGCGAATGAGAGAAAAGATCAATTTTATATAAACCACGGTGTTTAAGATTATTATTTTTAACGAAATTGCTTCAAATTTTAATACAATACTATAATTTTCTTTCATTTTATTCTACAATTCATTGCTATTAGATGAACATTTTTTAAATCCATCGCACCGCTACTGGCCTCTAGCGAATAAAGTAGGTACCAGTTTTGCCGCAGCACTACTGGGCTCTGGCGGAATATATTAGGAACCACGTGCTCTAAGCGAGAGGCGAAAAATGGTCGCAGTGCATCTACAAACATATTATTTAAATTATTTATTTTCCGCATTTGGGTTGTGTTAATCGAAACCAAAATTTACACTGCAACAATACTGAAGGAGAGCCTGTAAACATTTCATATCTATTCAAATACTATTTTTTGTGATATCGATGTCGGTTACACGTCGTTGAGTTCACTTTTGTTAGTATTGACATTATAATATAAATCCCGGTGAATAAGCTGATAAGTCCTAAACACTTAATTTTACAGGAGAGCAGTAAACAACGTTTAAATTATTGAAAGAAGGGATTAATGATATTCAAACGAAGGTGCTATTCAAACAAAACTATTTTTATGTAGGTTTTGTTTGAATATCAGAAATCCCTTATTTATAGCATTAGTTTAAAGTTGTTTCTTGCTGTCCTGTAAAATTAAGTTTCTTTTGACTCATCAGCTTATTCAGCGGGGTCAAAGATCCATATAATATATATATATATATATATATATATATATATATATATATATATATATATATATAATATATATAATAATAAATATATTATATAAAGATCTATATAAATAGATGGAATGACGCTCACCTGCGCGAGGTCGCGGTAGTTGTCGTTGGAGACGACGACGCCGTCCGTCTCGGCGGCCAGGCGCAGCACGTAGCGGTCGTCGTAGCACACGATGCGCTTCCCGCCCACCAGCTTGGACGGCGTGAACACCAGCAGCCGCTCGCGCTCCAGCTCCGTCAGGATCTCCTGCTCTGCGCACACACGCACACCACCGCACTCACTCACAGCGTCCTCGGCAATTCGTTTCAAAGACATTTGCGACCGCTGATGCGCCGCGGTTCGAGACAACCGCGTCCTAGGCACAGGTGCCAATGGTTCGGCCGCCATTCTGCGACCTTCCTCAGGGCAAAACACCCAGCTCATTGCCTGTGCCTGGGATGCGGCGTCTCCCGGACAGCCAAGTGGTTACTTTTTTACAATAGTTAGCTTTCATACAAGTTTAATATTTCTGTTCTGTTCTGTCAGGCCACCATAAGAGCCCAGTTAAAAGGACCAAGTTGGCAGTATTATTATAGACAAAGCACACGGTGAAATCGATTCAAACTCTACAAGAACAGAGAAGAACATCCTCTCTTTCGATTAACGCTATGTTAAATCTAAGACATGTTAAATATAGCACCTCTCTTTCTCTCTCTCTAAGGAGGCACTCAGGCTCTAGCGGTATCAGGATATCCTACTCTGCAAACACACGCCACTCACTCCCACGCTACGCTAGCATTGGCATCTTCTACCCTTCTAACACTTCAATTCAATTCGATTCAATTCGATCCAATTCGATTCAATTCGATCTAATTCGATTCGATTAAATTCGATTCAATTCGATTTAATTCAACGGTGCCTTTTATCATGAGTCGAGACTCAGGCCATCAGCCTTGCTCTTCCGTCTGACAATGCAAATTTCGCTACCATCTAGCGGAAAAAAACGTATTACTCAAGTGACGAAACAGGCGATTTTGAATTTAGTTTAGAGACTTGAGGAGCTTTTACATGCACAAAATCTACAACGAGGGTTAGCCGGCTTCACTTCCCCTCCGAAGGAAGGCGAACGAAGGAATGTTTGGCGCTTAGGGAGGTCGAATTTTACCGTAAAATCTAATTTGAACACACTTCCAATCAACGTTCATCTAACTTAAATTAATTCGTTGCGCCTTTATATTTATTCAACACATTTATTAACGAGTGTACTTCAAGAATAGAATGATTCAAAGAGCGAGTTGCTAACGCACCAGGTGGATTAAGATCCACGCCGTTTTACTTTCTACGTAACGGTGAAATTCGATTTCGTTGTGCACACACACGCGCCAATGACTTGTGGAGAATTTGCGTTCATTGTACTCTGAGCAGTCGCAGAAAAGTTGCGTGACAAGATGACACTGGGAGGGTGACACAGTGAAGACAGCGTGATGTGGCCGGAATCTGAACATCCGCAACCGAGAGACCTGCCAGCAGCAGCGGTAGATGCAAGTATGTAGGCGTGAGTGTGCGTGGGGGTAGTTACGCCCTCGGTGTCTTTGTTGGTGGTGTGGATTTCGGTGTGGTAACGGTGTCGATTAGGGCCGTAACGGCGGTGAGGCCTGCAGAAATCGGGTCAATGCCCAGAGCAGGTCGTCTGGGTTATTGCCGGTGTTTGGGGCGATGTGAATGTCGATTTCAGCGTTCCCTTGGCGGTGTTGGCGAAGAAGGTGGTGGCGGTCATTACATATTTGATTAAATGCCAGACACATTTTTACACAATTCATTGTATTAGAAATCTTAATATTTAATAAAAATGTACAGTGCCCGATTTATAAGAGGTATATTTTATGGAATATTACGACTTTTTAATACAATAATTTTTTTGAAATTTGTTCAAAGAATCGTCAGCCCGATTGGAAGAAGAACCCGCGTCTTCTGCTTTACGCCCAGTCGCTCTAACTACTGAGCTACCGGTGACAATTCTTCGATCAAATTGAATTATTAAAATAAACTGGTTATTCGGTAACAAGGACACAGCTCGCGTACATTTACTGTTGCCGAACATTTTTTTTTCGGCTGTAATTGCCTCTCCACTAAGGTGACAGGGTGGTGACAATACATTTTGTACACATTTATGTCTGTTATGAGGTCAAAAAAATTCTGGACATAAATGTAAATTCATGCTCTGTGCACCTCTTCCAGATTTCTGTGAAAAATCTAGTTATTTGAATTATCGTTCTCCATGTCACGGCAGGAAGTATTATTCCTTGACAAAGGACATGATGAGGAATAAGAGCCCAAATCTATATCTGATTTACCCTTGAAAATAGATTTTATTACATCGGAGTGAATATTTTTGTTAACACTCCTTGCAAAAAACGCTAATTTCTTTCTGTATTCAAAATTCAAGTAGTATATGGCTTAGGGTAGGGATCACAGAATGAAGAAAACGTGCACGGAATTCACTTCTCCCCGCAGTTAACCGTTTTTGACGTAAAATAGACAAACAAAATGAACGGGTCATTACTAGGTGGAGGCTGTGCTGCCCGGGGGGTAGCGGTCGGGTCGGGGGAGCGGCGGGAATCCAGTGCGGGAAACGGTGCCGCTGAGGATGTAACGGAAGGCCCCGATGCGGGCCGGGCCGGTCGCTGCCGGAGCTCGAACCGCGTGCTCGTGCGCGAGCGAGCGGGCTGGCGGTCAAGGACAGACCGACGCGGAAGCACTGGCAGCGACGGGGCTACGGTGGTGGAAGACATAATCTACAGCGCGCGGTCTTCTCCACTACACCTGCCTTGCATGGTTTTCATGGATGGCTGATGATGATACTGATGTTTTACAAATGATGTTGGAGCGTTGTTTGGAATGCGAGTGAAGGGAAATGAGAGAACTCGCCACAAAACAGCATGGGTCCACAAAATCCACATAGGTCGATTGGTGCTTGACCTCTTCTACCCTCAGGTAGAAGGTATTCACTATTCCACAGGTCGCCCTTTAATCAATCGATGGCGGTGTAGGTCTTGGTTGAGGTTCTGGCAGTGGTTGTGGTTATAGCGATGGTTGTGGCGGTAGATGATGTAGCGGTGATGGTGATATTATCCCCGCACGTTTTCTTGAGCTCTCATTTCGCTAGATGCGAGAGGAGTGGGGGGGGTTACTATTTTGTCGACAGCGATCATTATATGACATCTGTGGCTCATTTTTTGATACAAAATGGTTTATATTACAAGGGGGCAAGCATTTCTGGTTATTAGATTTTGTCAACTTGTTGCTCTCATTTGTTCTGAATTCAAAGAATGTTAGTAAAATAGTTGCGGTAGGTATTCCGGGGCTCAAGAAAACGTACTGGTGATTTTACTGGTGATAGTGATAGTGGTGGTGATAGTGATAGTGGTGGTGATAGTGGTGGTGGTGATAGTGGTGGTGGTGATCGTGGTGGTGGTGATAGTGGTGGTGGTGGTGATAGTGGTGGTGGTGGTGATAGGTGGTGGTGGTGGTGATGAGTGGTGGTGGTGGTGGTGATAGTGGTGGTGGTGGTGGTGATAGTGGTGGTGGTGGTGGTGGTGGTGGTGGTGGTGGTGGTGGTGGTGGTGGTGATAGTGGTGGTGGTGGTGGTGGTGGTGGTGGTGGTGGTGGTGGTGGTGGTGGTGGGGTGGTGGTGATAGTTGGTGGTGGTGGTGGTGGTGGTGGTGGTGGTGGTGGTGGTGATAGTGATGGCGGATGCGGCGCCGCGCTCTGCTTAGTAGCCCACTTGGCGCCGAGGCTTTTCCGCTCAAAGGAGCGCCGGCCCGTTCTCTCGCGCCCGAGTAGCGGTTCGCCCTCCGGAACCACCGGCGCTCGCCACGCGCCCACTTCCAGGACTCACCCAAACCCTGCTCTCACGCTACAATTTACATAACAAATTTTAACCCAAAATATATCCCAAAAATGATTTGTACGGCTAGTGGATGAAGAAATGAAGCCAGATTGCAGATACTCGTACTTTATGAACTTTGTATGAAAATGATCCGTTTGACTACCGCATGGAACGCCGCGCCGATTTGGCGAAGTTTACACATCAGATATCCGGTATGACACATATATGATACATCAGATATCCGATATGACACATCAGATATCCGATAGTCTGATTTCAAGGTGTGTCGTAACACCTATGTATGATTTGCGTTTATTGTTCTGGTTGTGTCAGCAGAGATTTTGCTCGCAAAATCCAATCGCCAATTTCCAACCCATACAACACTGACCTAATCTAAAAAAAACGACTTTCAAGACAAACATGTCATAGTGACTTCAAATATTCAGATTCTGCAATTGTAAAAACTTGACGATAAGAAATCTGAGGCAACGGATTATTATAAGTAGATGAGAGTGGGGGAAGTCTATTCAAGGAACAGGAACCAGGAAGGCTATTGGAGAATCTCTTATCTGCAAAGCACGATGCGTGAATGTCACGAGCAGGCATTGAGATCGACGGCACCATAGCATTTTCAAATGAACAGAAATCTTTCATTCAGATTAAACGAAATTCAATCACAATTTCCGAAGTTAAATGGGGTTCATTTAAACAAAATAACACCTTATTAGCAGAATAACACCTTGTTTTTGAGGTGACCTTTTCTCTCAACATTATTACCCACGTGTCCGTCATTCCCGCAAAAGTCATCGAAAAATTAATGTATTACATTGTGCGCATCAAGATCTTTAATTATCATTGATGTAATTTTTATGTTTATGTTTTTGTTTCCATAATCATCATTGTAAAGTACCCTCAATATTGTAAAAACTTAATATAGTTAAAGTAAAATGTAATATATTGAATATATTTAGTCGCTAATGGCCTCACTGTTAATGCGACTTAAAATAAATTTTAAAAAATTAAAAAAAGATCTTTAAGACAACACAATGAGAACGGCATTGGATCGTTATCCTTGTTTGCGACGAGATAACTGCGGTCTGAAAGCCAGAGAGGCAATTCCCGTCTATTTATTCTGCTATTTGTACGCCTGAATGGGCGGGAATCCCCACGGCGTAGTTGGTAAACAAAGTGCAATGCCGCCTATTACAATTGCAAGTGAAGTAACAGCGTGTTTCCCGTTACTAGGAGAAACCATTTCAAGGAATCATACGGGCGTTCGGCAGTAGGAAGTGCATACGGGCGTTCGGCACAAGACTAGAAACGCTGTAACTCAATTGGTTTTTGAAAGTCATTTCACCAACATACACAGAAAATATTGTATGAAATGTGATAAGCAAATGTACGAAGTTTTGTTTGAAATTTTCCTTTCTCATCAAGTTAATGACATTAGTTCGTCCCAACACAAACTTAGAAATGATATGAAACTGATGAGTGTGCGCCAAACACTTATCTAAAACTGAAACATATTAAAAAAATACTTCTACTCTTTATGACTTATTGCGTGTGGAGAGAGTTCCTTCTGAATGCCAAAACAGTTCAGCCCATCCTTGCGCGACTGGTGTCTTGACAAACTCTTCAGCAAAACATTTCACCAACTTTTAAAGTCAGCTGCGATGAACAGACGTAGTTTTGATTCGACTTCGGTCATCCGACACAAAACTGTTAGGAATTTGAATTTGTTTAAAATGTGACGATAAGCATCTCACAGCGTAAATTACAGAGGAGGAAAAGAAATTGAATGAGCAAATTAGAACTGGTGTTTTCGGAGTTAGGAGTCTGTGTACGAATTTGAAGCAGATGTTAAATGAATGCTGAATTGTCAACACTACGTGCGATTGCTTCCTTGCGATAAACGCAAGGGCGAGTTCGATGGATAAGTATTCGTGAAGATTGCAAAATGCAGACAAATCAAATCTGCAGTTCGTTTATCATTGCAAAGAGTTTTTCTATAACTCGGGAACGAAAATGTCTAGTTTTTCGAATGTTGATAATCTCTCAGTTTCCTAAATTTTATTATTATTATTATTGTTATTATTATTGTTATTATTATTATTGTTTTAACTTTCAACTATTTATCGTAAAAATGTTGGGCTGGGGTTCTGGTATTTAAGAAAACGCGCGCAAATATTCTTCTCCCCCATACGTCATATAGAGAGTTTTTACTTTTTTTTGACCGAATAAATCAAATCAAACCAGATTTTTATTGCTTACGTAGCAAGGAATGCCTACTCCTATTCTGAGGACCTCAACCTGGACTCGCACGTAGGAATGCACTTGTTGGGTCATTGACCTCTGGGCGGACGTCAAATCCCGAGAGCCCAGTTCGCACCCGAGGCCGCGTGGGAGCGTGCCAGCCGCTGGCTTCCGCCCTAGCGGGACGCCGTTCGTGTCCCGGGGAGGGCGGACCTCGACCGCACAGCGGCAACGGCACGGAATAACGACTTGGCAGCCCGGGACACGCCGCGCCGCGTCCTATGCACAGATGCCACAACCTTCCACAGGGAGAGATGCAGAATGGCGTGTGCACCTGCGCCCAGGACGTAGCGTCTCCCGGACAGCAAAGTAGCAGCTGACTCCGGCTAAGGAAGCCTACGCTCTCATTGGGAAAGGAATAACTCCGCGCCGAGAAGGCAAAAGAGGTGCGAGTATTCCATGGAATTGTTTTGGAATAGGCACAAATTCACTTTTATTGGAAATTGGTGTTTTGTTACAAGTACACTCTACGGGGGTATCAAAGTCTAGAAAGGACATGGACTTTCTGCTACTGAATATCAGTTGTTTGTTACACGTACACTCGACATGTTTTGTACACTTTCAAGTATACTCTCATGTTCTGTTACAAGGACACTCTACGGGGGTATCAAAGACTAGAAAGGGCATGCACTTTATGGTACTCAATATCTGCCAATCTTCAATTTCAGCTTCATAGTGCTTTCTAATTGTTTATAATGCTCCCATCATAAAAGTATGTAGTCTCTTGAATCCGATTCTGTTAGATGTCGATACGTTTCTCGAGATTTGGTCCGATTCCGACCCACCCTTTCTGGAATCGACTCTCAAATTTCGATGCCATACTTGATGACGTAATCGACACTTCAGGAGTCGCCTGTTCCTAAGCCCGTGTGTGATCTCGCGCCTGACCGCGAGCGCTGGCGGCGGCGGCGGGCGGTGAATGGGAATCCCCGGAGGCGCGGGGGCGGGGCGGGCGCGGACCATCCCGGGCGGGGGGGTGGGGCGGGGGGCCGCGGGGGGCGGGGCGGAGCTGCTGGCTTTGACTGCGGAATGAGTCCTGCCGCCGCCCACCCACCAGCCCCAGGGACCCATTGTCTCGCCCACGGCCCCACCCCCGCCCCGCTGATGTCACTCCCCGAACCGCTACTGGGTTTCAATCGGGGCAGCGTCGAATACAATCCAACGATTTTTTTTAAACCCGCCGATCGTCACAGCCAAATAAAGTAGGATTACATTTTACCTCAGACAAATCATTAAAGAAAAGTATTGCACATCGGAGAGTTACAGAACGACGGCAGATTTTTATACTGATAAACAAGAGGTGTTTTTGAGCTATCTGCGATCGATGAATGGAAACAATAAAGACGATCAAGTGGGTTGTGTGTTGCGGAATTGCATTTGTTTTCCCTTTCTAGATTTTTTTTCAATAAATATTATTACTTATTAAGTGAGAGCGAAATTCTTTACCTCGCTGGGAAATTTGCTTTCTATTAACACATCATTTTGTGAGGGTGAGTGAGTGGGTGAGCCGGAAAACTGATCACAGAACCACGAAATAGAAGTAATTAGTCAATTTTCCTTCCCAAACTCAAAAATGAAGATTTCTCAGTCGTGTATTTTTCTTGTGCATCGACGATATGGTATAGGACCCTATTCAAAAGTGTCATTTAACCCCGTCTCGGCGAGGATTTTCGCCCATTAATCGTAATTCAGTGAACAAATGACGAGATGGCCCCTGGTTTTGCTTCTCGACATAAATGTAGCTTCACTATGCGCACGTTACGTTGGGCTCTCCTGTTGCTAGTTGTGGTAGGCGTAGAGTCTAGGGTGTAAGACACTATTTTATAAGAAATATTATAAAATCAAATTTGTAGTTCTTTAAACGATGCAAAAAAGGTTCCTGCATTTCGCAGTTATGTTAATAACCAAATGTTAATGGACTGGCAAATTTGATTAACTTCCCTGAAAAAACATGTATTTGTTGAACGGATAGAAAATAAATTTTAAAAACAGATTTTACTTCTTCTCAATATCAAATTCAGCTTTTTTTCGTTTTAGACAATAAATAGTTAAATAAATAAATAAGTAAGTAAGTATTTATAATTTATTTATAATTTAATTATTGAGTGATTGGAAATTACACAGATCAGTACTAAATTACTATCTCATGTGCATTTGCTGGCTTACATTGTAACTTATATTAAAAACTTAACTAAACTTAACACTAAAAACTTAAAACTAAACTACCTTACTATAGGTGTAGGAAACTACAAGAGCCCCTACTGTGAACAATTAGCAGAGAAAATGTTCAAGAACGCTTCGGAAGGAAATCTATTCTTAATTCTAATAGGGAAGTCAATTATAGTGGCCAGGTTGTAGTGGACGGCTCGGTTAATTGTATTTAGGTTGGAGTAAAAATTATTGGAAAGATGGGCAATATGTTTGGTGATATACTCAGTTCTTTATGAAGTTGGGCGTTTGAGATGAACCATGGGGCATGTGTTGCTAAACTGAGGAATCTATTTTGTACAGTGTTTGTAAGTTTACTAATGTTATTGTAAGTAAGTAAGTAAGTAAGTAAGTGAATGTGAGAAATTTCATTCAGGCGGGCGGGCGGGCGGGCGGCGTCCACCTGCGTGTTCAACCTGGCCACGCCCACCGCGCGGATTGGGACACAAGGCGGACGGCGCGGTGCGCTATGACCTCCGTTCCTCGCCCACTACCCCCTCCGCGGCGGCGCGCTCTATCGTGCGAATATCGTCCTTGCTTTGTTCGCGGCCCAGCCCGTCAGGAAGTGGCGCGGACACAGCGCGACCCGCGCCCAGCGGCACAAGGTGCGAGTGAACGCCTTCTTTTGTGTGGGCCACCACACGGGAAGGGTTTGGCCCATTACGACCCCCTTTCTTTATGTGAATGTACAGATTTCCCTCCCCTCTTATATTTTACTACTCTGTATCAATGTAGACTCAGTGGTTAGGCGGAAGAGCAGACCCTATGTCCTGTGCCTCTCCATTAATAAAGACATTATTATTATTATTATTATTATTATTATTATTATTATTATTATTATTATTATTATCATTATTATTTCTTCTCGCTTTCGATTTTCGAATAATTTCGCTTCATTCATATTTTATCCATTACAGCTATTTAAAACATCTTTTGTTTCGTTGCCCTTGGCAACATAAACAACACAGGAGTGAATTAAAACATCGTAATCCACTTAATCCAAGTTTGAAATTTTTCTCCACTACCAACTCGCTTCACATATAAACTAACGATTAATTTGTTTACGTCTCCTAGGCACCGGTGTCATTAAAATAACGGAGGATGCATTATGTTACCACATTCATGTATTGAGCCCATGACAACATAAAATGTATGATAAATTATCTGTAACATTACATAGCTAAAAGTGTTTGTGTAATATATTGTACAAATAACGATACAGCCGGGTGGAACGTAATAACATTCGTTCAGAAAGTTTCAATGTTTCAAATAGAATAATTCTATTTCACTGTTAATCATTCCCGAAAGACCATTTCCCGGGAAGACGAAAGTCGCACGGGAAGAAATAAATTTAAAAAATTGTTAATCGTTCAATGAGAAAAACTGATGGCACCGTATTGCCCATTCGTATACGTCATTAGCACTGTGTTTAACCTCCAATCCTGAAGGCGCCTTCAGTTCTCGCTTTGCATCAACTTCACCGCCACCAACTGGCCCGGATAGGACTTCCGTGCGTATCATGGGGATGGATTTCAACCTCGTGCTTCCACCTACAGGGTCGTTGGATGTCACCTTACGAAACGTTTACGCTGACGTCAGCGCCCGCTACACACGACAATGCCTCCCGCGACCTTCGAACTCGACCGGACTAAATCGGATTACTCGTGCGGCTGCAAGGGGCTTAGGCGAGCAGGCACAAATAAATATGGCGGAATCGTCGACGTTGCCAGATTGTTTAAACAGATTGTCAATGAAGGAGTTGGCAGTGCATTCCACACAGAAGGCGGTGACCAAAATCTGGTAACAGAGTGAAGAGGCTTTCACGAAAAGAGAAACCATTTCAAATCGAGAAAATACACAGTTTTTAAACAACATTCACTACGTAAAAATGTATATCTATGTTTAATCAAAATGCAAACAATTGTTCACACAATAAACAAACATTCTCGTGGTAAATTCCAATACATTCACACAAAATTTCGTGTTGTTCATTTCTTCAACTTCTTAACTTAATATTAAATTTTTAACTTAATATTAATTATAAATATTTAAAAGTACTGATAATATAAAAGTCGAAAAATCTACTTTTCCTGAAAACTACTTATTTCAAAATAAAGCATGTTGTACATAAAACTTGTTAAAATCGGTGTTTAAAAATCGGAATAATTAGTGGTCAAAAGAATGAAACCTAGCAATGCAAAACACCGAAAACAACGAATGTTTTTCATCACTGCAGAAACACGGATATTACTCGTCCTGAAAGTAGCGCATTCTGTTTACTAGCGGAATTTCGTATCTTGTCTTTCTAGCGAATTGACAGCCCTCCCTCGGGCTAATTTTAGTCGGACAGCTGAATCACGACGCCGATGTAGGCTTTTCAAGTAGAAGGTTAAATCCGCTTGTTCTGCTGAATGCCAACGTCACCATCAGCTGACGAGCTATTAAAACTTTTGCAGGCAGGTGGAAGGAGAGAAAGCGAGAACACCGTCTGCCAACAACGAGCGCGAATTCATTCTTGTAGAAAGTCTAATCGATATTCACTTCGTAGAAAAAAAAATAGATCGAATTCATGGAAACTTATGAACTCCGGGGATACCGTGTATACTCATGAACTTATGAATACCGTGTATACTCATTGAGCTATGAAACTAGGCAGATAGCATAACGTTACAAATTTGAAGCCACCTCCACCATATTAGTAAGTCCAGAAAGCTTGTAGCGTAGACAAACTGCGTGTGAGTGCTCTGTGGCTTGTACCGGCCCTCCCGTTCAATTGTATTGTTTGGCATCTTTTTAATATTTAAAAGCCTTGTTAAGAGTAGCTAGCTTTTTGTAACAGTTCGTTATGGTTACTTGTGTGGCATATGGCAGTACAAACCGTACGGGAAAACCGGAAATTACTTTCCACAAGAATGTAGATACTCCATGTAATTTGGATATTTCGTAACTTTGTAAGTTATTCGTTAAGGTTCTAGTAAGGCTCTAGAAGTTATTCGTTAAGATGAATTTTTTCTTAAAGATTTCTTGCAGATACAAAGCGGAGAGCATTGTGAATTAAAGTTGTACGAAGAGACAATTGGCAGCCTTATTTTTATTTATTTTTTATTTATTTTATTTTACGTCAAAAAAACAGTTAAAAACTGCGTATGACGTGCTATGGGGAAAAGTGGATTGTGTGCACATTTTCAAAATTCTGTGATCCCTACACTAAGTCATATACTACTTAAATTTTGAATTTTGAAAGGGAGAAAAAAAAACAAAAACTCCCATGTAGTAAAATCTATTTAAAAAAATAAATAAGCAATAAATTTTGAATTTTGAAAGGGAAAAAAAAACAAAAAAACTCCCATGTAATAAAATCTATTTTGAAGGATAAATAAGCAATAAAATTTTGAATTTTGAAAGGGAGAAAAAAAAAAACAAAAAAACTCCCATGTAATAAAATCTATTTTAAAGGAATAAATAAGCAATAAATTTTAATTTTAAAGGGAAAAAAAAAAAAAAAAACTCCCATGTAATAAAATCTATTTAATAAAAAAATAAAATTTTTTTGCAATAAATTTTGAATTCTAGAAGACGTACAGGAAATGAAGTTACATTTATGTCCAGAAGCAAAACAAGGGGCCATCTCAGCATTTGCTCAATGGATCAGGAAACTGGACGAAAAACCTGATCGAGATGGGGTCATTGACCCGGAAGTTGTAGTACAATAGTTGTTACAGGTTGTTTATACTCATTTATACAGTCCAAATGGTAAATAATGCATTATGTATCATTGTTAAAATTAATGTTACTTTTCTTGTGATGCTCAGTATAGTCTCTAATTGTATAGAAACAGTTATGCAGCAGAAACGATTTCACTTGGGATTTAAACTTTTCTATTGAATTTAATCGTTTAATGTCATCTGGCAAAGTGTTGTAAAATAATGTACATGTATTGTATGTGAATTTTTTGTAATGAGCTGTTGATACTGTCACCTGATGAATATGATTTCTACGTCGAGTGTTATAGTAATAGACTTCGGCATTTTCTGAAAATATATTCCCGCCCTTGAGCAAGTCATTTTTTACAAAAATCACTGATTCGTAAATAAGAAGACACGGTAATGGTAGAATTCCTAGATTAATGAAGAGAGGCTTACATGAATCACGTGGGTGGGATTTGGTTATTATTCGTACAATTCGTTTTTGTAATCTAAAAGTCTGGGAGCTATAAGATGTATTTCCCCAGAATATTATGCCATATCTCAGGCGGGAATGAACATTCGCGAAGTATACACAACGAGCAGTATGAAGGCTGACTGAATTTGCAAGAAAACTTTATTTTTATTATTTGCCTTAAACTTTATTTTTCCGTACGCGTACTGAAAGAAACATTTTCCAATCAATAAACAATGAAATTAATTACTATATATGCATGAGGACTGAAAAAAATGATTTCACTGTATTCAAGAAAATAAGGGCAAGAACGTCTACTCCTGGGGAATCGCGAATTATAGAGAAAAAACAATGCATTTTATGCAATTTGATAATGTGTTTACTTGTTCACGCAGCATGCATGAAAGTACGTTTAATAAGCGACTATTAGATGTGAATATGCGAGACATAGGTTATTATAAATATTGTGCTATGATACACAAATGATAGCAAAATCCTGCATTTGTATCCAAGGAGGGAGTTAATTCCACGGTTAAGCAATTGGGACAAGTGTCAGTTTCGGACATATCTTTCGGTTTTCTTCCAAAAAGTTAAAAGACGACATAATTTAATTTCGGAACGGAACCTAGCAGCAGACCACACTTTCCTGAAGAGGTAGTTTCTGCTGTTAAACGATTTATTACATTCCACCTAATGTATTTTATTAGATACAACCTGAGGAATTCCCGATGTCCTCATTCCGATGCCTCAGAATCCATCGCATGACTGGCATTCAACTGCGCTGCTGTTACCAGGATATTCCCTCACATCGACACGTGGACGATTTAATGCGGAGAAGTCAAACTGAAATAACATGTGTCAGAAACTTCTAAGCACCGTAATGGATGTTTTTCCAACAGAGCTCTAGAGTGGTATTATTGAAAACTAGCAGATTACACGGCGTTATCCAGAATTTTACACACACTCCATCCCCGAATACCTGCCCTGTCCCCTCTTTCCCCTATATAGGATAATATAGTCTTCAAACTTTACAATGAAAACTGAAATATGTGTCAGCAATTTACACTTCGACGATTAAATTCCATTGACCTCCTTTCTTGGATATAAAGAACAGCGTTTCGCTTATAATTTTTGTATTATTGCACAATACTTACAATAATCCCGTGTCTTGCGGCTTCGCATCAGTCATTTATTTAACATACTTCCATACATACTACATATAAGGATGGTTTTCTCAGTTCAAACTTTCCCTTACATCAGGAATAACCAATGATTTAACGAGTAGATGACACTCATGAGGTTGGGAAGTAAACTCGTTAATAAATAAATGGAGCCTAAGTGGAACGAAAGGTACGAGAAAAGAGAAAACCCGGAGGAAATATTCTGCGAATCTTGGAACAGACCGGAGTTTCCAGATCTCCGGAAATTAAAAAAAAGAGGTCAATATTCCGACAATGACGTCAGGATGAATCCTAGGAGGAGTCGGGAAACAGGGCAGAGGGGGGGAGGGCAGAGGACGCTACCGCGAACTGCCTTTATCTCCCGCAAACCGCACGGGGTGACCGACTTTTCAGCAGACACCCCAGCACTCCACGGTCCAGAGGATCCAAGCCAATTGTAACTGGACTGCAGCTCCCCCGGTCGTTTAGCGCGGCAGCCAACATGTCGGACGTCACGGACCAATAAATTCATCGTGTTAAATCCTGCGGACCACTAATTTCCTTTTTTTTATAAAGGTAAATACATTTGTAAAATAACGAAAGCAATAACTCAATTTTATTAATATAACGATAGAATTTCCTTTAATTACAATAAAATACAAGACCTATTTATATAACAAATGTATCAATACTTTATGAAATATAACCAAATAACTTTTTTTTCTACACGTTTATAGTCGTTTTCTTCCTGCACGATTGAATATGTTTATGGTATCTCAATAAATAAAAATATAATTGTGTGTGGATGTGTGTGTGTCGATGTGTGAATATTTCATAATGATTTTTGAATATCGGGCTGATTGTTCCCAAATCTTGTACCAACTCTCTTGAGTAAAAGAGAAAAAAACAAGGTGAGGTCACGACCCAAAATGTTACCTCACATTTGGTTTGAGAAAAATGTCAGAAGTTACGCAGTTAGTGCATCCAGGCAATATTGTCACCGGGCGAAGCCTGGTAGGGTGAGCAAAGCTAATGGAATGGGCGAGATTACACATAGATCACTGTGATAAGTAAACTCTCAGACGCCGGTGTATTGACTGATTATTTCCGAGTTTCTGAGAGTTTCCGAGAGCGTCAACTGCTATGTTCATTAGTCCCGTACCGGGATCGGGAGCTCAGTGCATCAACTGATGTCACTGCAGCGCATCTGACCGGGAGGACCTAGGTTCCCACACCCCACGGCGGCAGGATTTTCGACACTAGCTTCTCAGCTAGGTCAAGTTCAGTCGCTGTCTGGAGGAGAATTCTAGTGGCCGGTTGCTCTGATCGGTAGTTTTCCGTGGTTTCTCCGATCGACACCAGGCGAATGCCGGAGCAGTACCCTACCAAACGGGCCACGGACCGCGCGCGATCTATCCTTCCTCATCCTATCCTCTCCCCTTACATACACACTTACACTAACATGCACTACACTACCACATATTCCGGGAGACCAGTCGGGGGCTTAGAGCTTGTCTCGGCTGGAGCGGTGCCCCGCTGGTGGGACAGTCCTGGTTAGGGGAAACCCCACTAGCCGACGGTAGGTCGGCGCCGGATCTCGCCATCCAGCGGGGAAAGATCACCGCCATCTCTCGAGAAAAAACATGCACTACACTAACGGGACTAATGACCAAAGCAGTTGACATGCACAGAAACCCGAAAAATCAATCAATCAATCAATCAATCATTAGTCCCGTAAGTATTCTACATGCTACACTCCTAGAGGTGACCGCGTGTTTCACCCCCCCCCTAAAACGTGGCATTTGGCGCTGCCCTATTCGTCGGCTTACAGGGGTTTTTCCTCTCCAGGTATCTCCGTCAGCAGCCCCAGTTGGAACGAGCTCTGAACTTCCGACTGGTTTCCCGACATGTGCTGTAGCGTCATGCATGTGAGTACGTGTAAGGATGAGGATACAAGAAATATGAAATAAAGATCGGACGGGGTGCCTGACCCGTTTGGTGGGGTACTGCTCCGACATTTACATGGCTTTGATAAGAGAATCCACAAAAAAAATCCGCCACGGTCAGAACTCGAACTTAACATCATCATCATCATCATCATATGTAAGATCATAATGTAAAAGTCCCACAAACATTGTAAGTATTATGAAACTAATGTAGGTAGTCGCTAATAACCTCTGCTATTGATGCGACTTAAATTAAACGAAAAAAAAAAAATCTTTCTCTTTTCTTGAAGTGTTCGCCTCCGCCCTGGGGGCGTGGTGGCGAAGCGTGCCGCGTCCGCGGGCGCCGGATGCGGAGCACAGCGGAGCAACGCTCGGCCTCGCCGTCGGGACGCCCGGCGCCGCCACCGCCGCCGCCGCCGCCGCGGGTTCCCGTTAGCCGTCCCCAGCCGCTGCCGGCCGACGCCGGCTCGCACCCATAATGTGCGGCTTCGGTGGTGCAACGGTTAGCGTGAACCGGCTGTTATATCAAAGTTTGCCGGTTCAAACCCGATCGAAGCCGTGGATTTCTAAGGGCAACCAAATCCTTGGTAAGCCTGCCTTCGGAGAGGAAGTAAAGTCGGCTGTCCCATGTTGTAGATTTACAGCAATGTAAAGTATCCTCAAGTCTATAAGAAGCCTCTGAGCTAAATTGAAATCGTAGGTTTCGTCGTCCACGTGATACCTTCCTTCTCCTCTAAAGGTAAAAGGGGCGTAGCGAAATTTGCGTGGTCACACGGAAGAGCAGGCCAGATTGACTGAGATCGCTACGTAAAATAAGGCAAATTGATTGATTGATAATGAGGCACAAGCCTATACACTTCTTCTAGATAATATTAATAATATAAATAATAATAATAATAATAATAATAATAATAATAATAATAATAATAATAATAATAATAATAATAATGCTTCATTTGAAACACCCCACATTTTGCGCAGTGTTGTAGAGGCACTGACTGTACATAGATATGCTCTTTAGGAAGCTAGTTGCAATCCTGAGCATATTTTATATTGAACCGCCTCATAACATCTTTAGTCGTGAACTATTTCTCTCATCTATAGTCGTCTTTATTTCTCACCAGGCTCAGGTCAAAAGGCCAACTCTTTCGCATAACCACTTACAATATATTTACATTGACATAATTACATTTGAGGAGTTGGGCGCAAATAATGATTACTGATGTTTTAGGTTACGTGTCTAAGTGTCTAATCTTTTTTCTTTCTCTCCGCCGGTGTCTAATCTTTTTTCCGGCTTCAGGGGTGTCTTTTTTGACTATCCGCGCCGGGCACCCACTATGTCCCTCATGGGGACACATATTAACCTTTACACTAGACACACTTGCCAACTCGGACTGTCTTCTCGTCGGCCTAGTCAAGGGGCAAACAACCATACGGGACTCGAAACTGCGACACTTCCGACCGAGGCGCTGAGTCGACACACGCTCTAGTCACCTCGGCCATCCAGGTCGGATAAGTCTAATCTTTATATTTCGTTCTTAATTACTTACAATGCGTATGTATTTAATTTGTTACAAGGTATAATGAATTTTTTCATCAATTCATTTGCGTATATACGACGCCATGTGCATCCTGAATGTTGTTTATCTAAATATTTTTTTATTTAATAGGTAATTATTACAGACAAATTAGAAAACTTGATGTAATGAGGCTAGGCCGAAGGCCTTTAAGCCATTACAATACCTACATTCTACCGCGTTCTAACGTTTCGAATTCTGGTATTCACCCCAAATCTAAATAGCTATCTAAATAGCTGGAAAAGACTATTAATGGCAACGTTACACCAATCTTCTTTCAACTTTGATTGAAGTGTCAGAAGAAGGTTGCATTATCGCATTATAATAAATTCCACTTAGTAAGTACGATGCATCACGATGACACATCGTGCAGGTGTACTATAGAGAATCGATGAAGAAAAACATTTTTTTAGAGTTATGGCGAAATGACGCACAAACAATCATATTGCGTTCGAACTAAGAAAATATGATACAAGTAGCTATTTTTTGAAGGCCAAAGTAAGCGAGGATGTTGATGAAACTGACCCGGACACAAAATAAAACGGCGAGTGATTTGTGGTGATGAAGTTTGAGGCGCTCTAAAAAGGCGAGTGGTGATTGGATGTGATGGCAGGTGCACTGGCAACGGCCAGTTTGCCGTTAGCGTCTGCAGCTCCTTTCTGGTTTTAAATCTCCGTCATTATATCGGTCACTAGCACCCTGCGATCCACTGCACCCAGACAGGTTTTGTACCTTCTGGTTCTCCCGACATAGACTCGCGTCACGTAAGTGATCTCACAAATAAACTATGAAACTTCGATGTAAAATCGCCCTACTTCGAGTTCCTTTCGTTACTGAAGTAAGAGGATGGAGAGAGAGAAGTATAGAGATGATTCAGGAGATATAAATCACCAAAATATCTGAAACAGAAAGGTAGTAATAAAGGAAGAAGAAGAATGAGATGTAGCTTGATAAACGAGCAGAAGACAAACACATTATCTAAAAAGAAGAAGATAAATTGTGTAGGAAATGTATGAGAGAAATAGAAGGCTCGTTGCATATAGTTTGAAGATGTACGGTGGTAGGAACTGAAAGAAACCGGGCAGATTGGAGGTTTCATGAAATGTTAAAATGATATTACAATAGTCAGGAAAGGGGTTGGAGTTAATTAAGAGGTGCAAGAGGGGAGAATGCAGATAGAGAAGTTTGGGATTACAGGAAAAGTTCAAATGTAGTATGTATTTGAGCAAATCCAACTGTGATCCCGCTAGGAGAAAGTTGTAAATAATCTAACGTGATTCCTTTCGTTACAGAGGTAGTCGTTTTGTTTTATTGTATGGTGTTCTCACTTTCCAGGCACAAAAAATTAACTTCGTAAGTAGTATTTCATTTCATACACATTGCGTTCACTGTAATAAAATCTCCAATCAAACATTACTCACGTCCTTCAACGGAGCACTTTATAGTTCTATTAGCAATATTTGTGAACACTGCTCTTTACTTTTCCGGCTGCAAAACAGTTTGTGCAGCGCCACAAAACATTCTGATTCAGTCACAAAAATATCTATTTTACACAAAGTATTTTCGTATTCTTTGCATCATCATTCCGGCTATAATTAGGCCGGTTGATATGCTTGTGACGATAGAAAATATTTTCGTCCTCCACAAGAAAACAATCCACTATGAGAATTAAATCTTTGGCCTATTAGCGTGCTATTGGGCGTCTCCCAATTAGAACAAGCAAATAAGAGCGTGACATTATCACATTTTTGTCATCTACAAAATAATAATTGACTTTGTGAATTATCTTCCGTCTTTTGTTCATACACACACACACACACACACACACACACACACACACACACACACACACACTGCTAACTAATATACATCAAAGTAATGATTGTGACATTTTATGCTTTCCTTTCGTAAATTTTGTATCACCAGATCGTATATTACCATTTATAATAGTTTCGACGAAAGTTAGGTAACTTAGCCTTTTAGTAATTTTTTACGTGATAACAGACGTAAATTTCGTTCCTAATCATATCAGTGCATTTTTTTTTAAAAAATTCTAATTTCTCTCAATCTTCATACCCTCCTTAGTTTATCTTTTTTTACTACAACAATATGTAGCGCTGTAAGCTATTTTCCTCGAGTCGAATACCCCAGCCAGCGACGTCTATTATCGTCCCGCCGCACAATCTGCGAGCGAAATAAGGCCAGCCGTATAAGGCCGCGTCCGGGAGCGTCCGCCCGCAGACCAGGGGGCCGTGCCTGACCACGGCCGCCTGCGCCGCTTCGGGGGCTCGCCTCGCGACTCCGGAAGAGGCCGCGGCGGTCGTGATGCGAGGGGATGGGCGTGGCATGGTACGCACTCCAGCAGTCAAAAAGTTTTTGTACTTGTATTCGGCCATTATACGTCTCGTAAAGGGCAATTGGTCTCGGCGCCGTTAGATCCCGGGGTTCCTAATGGTTCACCCAACCAGGAACCTGGGATGCCTCGAATTCGCTTAACCTTCCTGACATCACGTACTTGAGGAATTCGGCTAGCGACGTCGATTTCGCGGTCGTGGCCTTTTAGCAGAACCACCTCAGCATTCGCCTGGATAACCGCGGGAAACCACGAAAACCCCGGTCAGAATTCCCGGTACGGAGACCGAACCCGGGTCTCCTGAATGTGAAGTCACGCTACGCCCTGGGCCACTTCGCTCGGAAGTCAATCAGAGTAGATAACTCAGTCTAATAAGGGAGTACTTGGACAGCTACTGCTTGGCTACCATAACTGCTTTTGATGTCCATGTACTCAATTTGCTAACGCGTACGTTTACAGTTGGTTCGCTTGTAGGTGATTTCGACACAATCTCTTGCAATGCAGCAAAACTTTCTTTTGTTTTCCGACCCGTTGAACTGGTTCCTTCTTAGACAAACTTATCTCTACTCGTGCACTATGTGGCACGTGAGATGTAGCTCGTTTCGAATCTAGCAAGTTGCACGTTCTCTCTAAAATTGAGTTACCAAGAAACCAAATTTAAGCGATCGCTAGTGATTCCGGCAAAAATTCGCCGTTAATGGAGGTGGCCTTTAATTTATGCAATTAAACAGCACAAAAACAAAGAGCAGAGTGCTAGTGCTAATTGAAATGAAATAAAAATATATTTTCAATAAAGTAGTTTTAATTTTTTAACTACAAAATACAACGTAAACAAAGAATCTAGCGTCATTTGCCTCCTCTCAGCTAAACGTAATCACTCCTTGACCTGATCAGCCTTCTACGCGGGAAATTCACTTTACGCCGTAATCGAAATCATACGCAAATTCGACTTCAACACTTCGCGCAGGGCAATAGCTTCCGCAGAGGGGAAGCGGGGGACGGCAAACTGCACGAGAATGCTGCGGAACGGGTGACGTCAACTGTTTGTTAATTCCATAAAGCAGCATTTACTAAAAGCTTCTGCTGGAGCTTAAATTAAGCTAATCTCCCTCAGAGATACACGACTCTAGATTTCAATTTTGGAAGAAATCTGACATTGCGTCCAGTCACAGGAAGATCATGAGGCAATAGGTGTTCACTTTCCACGACTAACTCTCTTACAGTTCAAAATGACTAGAGGTGACCGCTTAATGCAGGTCATTTTACGAAATGTGGCCTAGCCATGGGGCCAGATGGCCGTTGAAAAGAGGAATAAATTTACACGTACGGAGAAAGCAATGGGTTGCACGAAAGAATGACCGTTAATAAAGGTGACCGCTTCATGAAGGTGGCACTTTCAGCAGTTTCCCAGTGTATATTTGTATTAGGTGGTGTAAGACGCGCCACCTGTGGCACTCCCTCGAGCGGCGTGCAGCGCAGCACGCTCGGAGAGGCAGCAGCCACCGCGCGGCCGAAAGGAAACACCGACTCGCTCCAGATTCCGCCGCCACGCCACGCCGTATTCCGACTATTCCGGCCTGCATCGAAGCATCGGCCGAAGAGGAGGGACAGAGAGAGGAGAAGGAGAGGGAGAGGAGAAGGAGAGGGAGAAGAGAAGGAGAGAGAGAGGAGAAGGAGAGGGAGAGGAGAAGGAGAGGGAGAGGAGAAGGAGAGAGGAGAGGGAGAGAGGAGAAGGAGAGGGAGAGAGGAGGAGAGGGAGAGAGGAAACGGAGAGGAGAGAGAGGAGGGAGAGGGAGGAGAGGGAGAGGAGAAGGAGAGAGGAGGGAGGAGAGGAGGGGAGAGAGGGAGAGGAGAGAGGAGGAGAGGAGGGAGAGAGGAGAGAGGAGAGGGAGAGGAAGGGAGAGAGAGAGGAGAGAGAGGGAACAGAGGAGAGGGAGAGAGAGGACACTGAGAGAGTGAGAATAACTCAACTAATGAATCGTTTTGTTCATGCCACTACAGGACAATTACAACCTAACAAGGGCGGCTTTAGAAGAACAGCTCGCAATTATAACTAACGCTTAACGGTTGGAGAAGAAACGGAAATACTATCTCTGCACTGTCGAATGCAAATACACATTCCAAAATCTTTGAAAATAATGCAACTTTTACATTCTAATTATATGATTTGCGTCGTATCTTCTCATTTTCACTATTGTTTTATTTTTGTCATTTAGGGCGATCGCTTTTACTATCTCGTATACATACGTACATACGGAGTAATATACGTAGTATAGAGAAGGTTATGTAATGCTGCGGAAAATCGATTTCGAGATTTCAACGGAAATTCACGTTTTGGGGTCCTCTGATACCGAATAAGTGTTTGTTTCCTTTTTTTTTAAAAAACGTCCGACTCTCCGTCCGTCCGTGAACACACTAGTGCCTAAACCATGGGTACGATCTTTTCCAAATTGAAGAAACCCCTGTCTATATGGCCCGAGTGGAAGCTATGCAATTTTTTTATTTTCTTCTTGTTCGGCAGTTTTGCCTTTCAGGGGTTTGAACATTTTTATTTGTAATACACAAATTTTTGGGCATTCACGTTTGAGCATATATAATCTCTCACTTCTTGTATCTTACTACTAACTAATTTACAGGATTTAATACTTAATGGTGATGATAAGGGGTGAAAGGACGAACACAAATACAATCATGCCCGAGACGGGACTCGAACCCGAGACTCTTCGGTCCGAGATCACTACGACACTACTGCCCTAGCGATCTCGGCCACCGGGCCGACTTATGAAATTTTGAAAAACATTCTTTAAAATTTGGGGGTACTTTATATTATAACGCCCCGAGACGTTTTCAGAACTTTCTCAACAACCACTCCATTTTTTATTTTAATTTATTTTCGTTCTGAATATCCTTTGTTTGGCGCGTTCGTCCCCTGGCCTTTGGACAGCAGCGCAGCGGAGCGCGGGCCGGCCTTCGGCGGTCGCGCGAGGAGGCCTGGACTTCGGCCGCCGCCCGGAAAGCAGCACCACGCGCGCTTGTCTCGCTCGCGGCGCACAGAACAAAAGAACGCGGAGCGGCGTCGGCCCGGTGGCAGAGATTGCTAAGGCAGTAGTGTCATATTGATCTCTGACCGAAGGGTCGCGGGTTCGAGTCCCGCCTCGGGCATGGTTGTACTTCTGTTCGTCCTTTCACCCCTTATCATCACCATTTCGTTAACTCCAATAGTGGTCGCTAATGATCTAGAGGTTGATGCGACCTAAAAAATAAAAAAAAATGCAGAGTGGAGTCGGTTGAGTGCGGGCGTCCTGAAGAAGACGTCGCGTCGCGACGTGTCGCCGAGAACCGATATTCCACTCTTCCGGATTGACTGATTAGTGTTCGCGGGTGCGTCAACTGCTAAGGTCTTTAGTCCCGCCAATGAAGGGCGTGTTTGTTCTACGAGAGATGGTCGAGATCTTCTCCCACTCGATGGTGATATCCGGCGCCCACCTGTACGTTAGCTAGTGGATCAGGGGTCTCCTCAACAAGGTATCTCCCCAGCCACGACAAGCTCGAAGATCCCGACTGTTCTCCAGTCATGTAGCTAGTGTAAAATACTCAAATGAGACTGTCGCCCACAATGAATGACCCGAAATAGTTTAATATAATTTCTACCGAGAAACAACTTCTAATGCGAATCACACAAAAGTCGCATCTCGGTGCTTCATGAAAACTTTCTATTACCTACAGAAAGGAGTATAGGCCCATCGATAAGCCTTAAGGATGGGAATAGAGTCAGGAAGGGAAAGGAAGGATCGAGCGCACGGTCCATGGCCCTTTGTTAAAGTACTGCAACGGCATCCGCTTGGAATTGAAACGGAAAAATATTAAATCAGATCAGTTGCCTCCATAAACCTTATATAACTCTTTAGTGCATGCCAATGACCCTACACAGTCGGAAGTCAAACCCAGGAATTCTCAGCCAATGAATCTTTATTTGCCAACTTACAAATACTCTAACAAACCCAAAATATCATGTCCACAGAAACTGTATATTTCGGTTCACGAAGGTTACCCTTTGGTCATTTGTGTAGGAGCACGCTCGGTCTGTCTAGAGAGCATTTTCCGTGGTGTGCCACAAGGTCAATATTTCGGCCAGGAAACGGGATTCGAATTTAAGATTTCTCGGACGCCAAAGCTACAGTTGCAAACCGGCAACTACATACATCATCGTGACACACACCTTCACACGTCAAATAAACGGAAATAAAAAAAGAATGAAATCAACCGCGCTTGAAGCTTTCTGAGAGGTGTTTTCCTACCATGTCGTAAACGAAGCTCGGTTGTCGAGTTGAGAGCTTGGGCGGTGAAGGCAAACGGCGGTGGCAGTTGAATAGCCGTGGGCGGGGGAGGGTGGAGGCGGGGATGGCGGTGAGGGTAGGGGCGGGAGAAGCAGCTGGGACAACCGACGGCGGACGGGGTGGAAATTGCACCGAGAGGAGGAAGGACGGTTGGGGCGTCATTGGCGGTAAACAAAGCGGTGGCGGTGGCGGTGGGGATGGGGTTACAACATCGGCTTCTGTTGCGGGTTACCTAAACGGCGTTCCGTCGGCGTTCGTCTCGTCGCGGCTGACGTTTGCGGCGTCTGGCAGTGGCCTTTTCCGACGCTCCCATCCCCTGCAACGGTCACTGGTTAGCCTTTCTCCCGGGGCTCTCGAGGATTAAGAGATTAAGGCTTAATGCGACGAAAGCAAATTACTGCAAGCCGTAATTCGGAGGAGGAAATCCAAATTACTGCCAAGATTCACGAAAACATTAAAACAGAATTTGTTGCATGTACACAGCTATATATCTGGAAACCCATTCGTAACTTAAAAATAAGGAAATCCCCGAATTTCTAGTCTTTTATTATTAAACTCATTTACTTGACTTGCACTGCATGGACTTACGTAACAGTTACTGAGGTCGTAAATAACTTCGATGACGCAATATGACTTTTTTAAATCTGTTCTTCATGCATCCCATACTCTATTGAAACCCAAATACCAAAGCAATTATATATCCAATACCAAAACTATATATATATTGTTGATTTTCTACATATATAATGTTTTTTGTTGAGTATTTTAAGTTAAGTTTATGAAACTTTGAAGACGTGTAACTTCGATGAGAATACACTTTGATGTTGAAATCAGGGATTTCGCTTACATAACTGGCACACATATGACCTGTATGATTCTCCACCAGACAACGGCTGACTTGACCTCGCTATAGTGTCGAAAATCCAGCCATTATCGGGACTCGAACCCCAGGCGCTCCCGGTCAGAGGCACTGCAGTGACATCGGTTCATATTCTGAGCCACCTAAGCTGCTACACCACTCGAAATAATAGCTATACGAGCGACAAAATATTTCTCCCGTTTGTTTCCCCCAGTTAAAAACGTGCGTATAAAACACACGTGGAGCCAACCATCATCAAAAATGAATCGTGGCGTGGACATGACACGACGCTGCCCGGAATCTCTGCCCTCGGCCGAAGCCCATCGATCGGCGCATCGACTTGACCTTTCCCAGCGCTCTGCCTTAATCTTCGCAAGCGGAGCGACGCGGAACAGAAACGAGTCGAGTCGCGCTGCGCCGCTCGCCAGCCGAATCACATTAGGAGAACAATGGCGGCGGGCAAGGCCTCCTGCCAGGGACGGCGGGCGGCCCGCAGGGGGCCGGGGAACACACGCCGGCGGTCTCTACAAACGTGGAAGGCGCACGCTTGAGCAAATGGGCGTGTCGCTCACTCCGGAAAAATGATTAAATGGGGTAAAGTTCATCGCCAGGTAGTTGTTTTAACGTCTCTGGCTACCAAGAGTTCTGTGTGTAATTCTGCCAAAGAAAAACATTATCATCACAAATTGATACAGTCATCTTAGAAAATTATGAGCTCAGCACCTAATATTTCGTATCGATTGTGAAGCCCGCAGATCGATGATTCCGAAAGGAGTAAATTGTTAAATTCGGACTGCACCTCTGCGGCCAGGCCGCCCGGTTTTCACCTAACATATAGTACAGAGAGTGTAGCCCCCAGACCATCTGCAGATGTCGGAAAAGACTCAATTGAAAGATTCGGGGCAGAGTAAATCTTTGGAATTGGAACCACGCCCCCTATGGCCAGTCAGGTCTCCCGTAAAATTGATTTTTTCTTGAAATATTTTATTATCATTTACTGTGCTCTCAGTTCCTCCAAAATTAGGTAGCATTTGTTCAAGTGTTTGATCCAATAACACACAACTGCGTTTCCTTTTCAATTAATTTGCATGTTTTATTGACAAACAGGTTTCAAATCCCAAAACGTTTTCGGCATTTTTTACCAAAATGTTGACCAATGCTTTGAGGAGAAACAAAATGAATTTTATTTGTTGTTGAAATCAAATAAAAATAACAACAATCAGATACGACGTGAATAAACATATGAATGACGTTCAGAAATATTCACCCAGATGCTGCATCATCGCTTTTCGTTTAAACAAGACGGAAAATTTTGAATAATTGTAAATATGCACGAATTGCAAATACAGAATAAATTGTGTATTTCTAGATACGTTTGCTTTGGAGATTTGTAGTTTGTTTTTACTGCAAACAGGCGGCGAGTGTTATAGAACGCAGCGGGAGCTAAAGATGTGAAAACAAATGACGCACGATTTTCAACGAAATGAATTCGCGGGAAAACGTCTATGCATACACCTCCATACACTAAGAATGTCTTCCCCTCGTTTCTTTTTGATCAGAAAGTATTTTTAAACCGCTAAAATACTATCTATGACGTACTCATTTAAACCTTCCGACACTCGACAGGAACAGAATAACGTCATCAACACAATATTATATTTTTTTCTAAGACTTCTGGTTCTTGTAGACGCCTCAAAGGGAAAGAAGTGTCACTTAACCTTGGCTGTGAGACAAAGACCTGCATCCAAACTGATATTTGCAATGTTTGCCCACTTCAAGGAAATCTGCTGTTTGAAATGATTGCTTTCGCACGTGCTCTTCAAACACAATATTCAACTTCCACATTGAAAGCACGTAAGTTACGTCCCACAGTTTCTTCGAAATAACTACGATATCAAGATTAACTTAAGCTCATTCTACTAACGTGGACCGTAACAAGGTTATTTTCCGAAATGTACAGGTTGCTTTCCAGTTCGGCCGGTCTCCAGAACAAAGTACAAATTGCGAATATTAAGAGAAATTTCATATTGTGCCATTAGTACTGAAAATATAAATGTGCATCTATGTATTCCGTGTGCTTTAAACTATATAAACATTTTTACTGCTGAACTGAACACAGAGGACGTTTTTCACGAGTAAAATACTGTTATAAGTTCACTCATTATTACTTTTAAGGCAAATAATAAGATAATCTGGTAAGATTCTATTGCATAATTTTTCTCTAAATTTTACGATAATAAATAAGTACACGAGCCAAGCATATTATTTGCAAATAATCTAGGACATTGGGTGTACTGTAGACATATAATCAATACTGGGGCCTTGTTGTTGCATTACGTCAGCTGTGTCGTGTACGGTGAGTGTGAAAATTTTATCGGTACTCGCAGTATTGCCAGAAACACAATTATTCATTATTTGCATTTTTCAGTGAAAATCGAAATGGTTTCATTGCTTTCGCATTTTCCACGTTCCTTGGTAACAAATGAAACCCTGAATCTCTCTCACATGACCGGAAGCTGCTTAGTTTTCTTTCAATATCTGCGCGCAACGGAAACCAGTAAAGTAGATTACCGCCTTTTCACAGCTACTGTGAAGGGAAGACATGCCGATAATAAAGATCATGTTTGGGAACATGCCAAAACATAACTTCTGGACGAGAACCCAGCCTTCTAGGAGGCGAATGAGCTCGTAAAGGAAGATGCGTATCAGCAAACGAGGGCTCGGGAAGATTCAAAACACACCGCTCAAATGACTGAGGCGTACGTGACCAGAGTCTCCTCACGTAAACACTTCGATTCTGCAACCAATGTTGACAAAACGCATCGGACATTCCACCACATGGGGCGTGTTCCTTTTCGGAGAGGAAAGACACAACATGTCATTAGGAGTTGTGCGTTTATTATTTCCTGCATGAACGCACGTTGGGCTCAAATTCGGAGGCGAGTACTGGTGATTGGGGATTGCGGGTTTAATCCAGGAAGGGTATCGGAAATTTTCTGTTTAGATGGTCACCAGTGAAAATGGTTACTTTGAGAATATACACAGCGTGTTTAAAGTTCACTTTTGAGCACTAGTGCTAAAAGTGAGACGGAGCTAAAATGTTCAGATAAAACTGTGAGTGTAACAAAAAAACTTTTGTCTGATCAGCTACAACTGATCTTAAAGAAACCTGCTACCCAATAAATTGATTTGTGTACTTGATTTAAAATAAGTCAGTAAGACTGTCTAAAAACAGTGTATAACACAAGTGGTAAAAATGATTTCAGTTTGCTCATAGTATTGAGTCCCTCAGTCTACTGGCCTCGGGTCCCAACATTTTCTGCAAGCAAAATCAAATGTCACTTTTACCATACCACTTCTATCATAAATAACTTATGTTTAATCGCTTTCTCAGTGAGTTTATAACGCCTTCATGACTCGAATCAGTACATTGACTATGGTTTCTGAAATCACTTCCAGGCACTCGCCGAATAGCGCTTTATATTACAAATGCGCGCGATCTTATCTTTCTATCCCGTGCCAATGATCCTACCGGATGAAGAGTGTTTAAACCACAATCCATTAACCGTTTACTTTTCTACTTCCTGAAACTTTTTCTCGGATTATCTTCAGCTGTAAGATGACCAAAGTGAAATGTTTATCGAACGTCAATAGTAAACAATATCCATTCGTACGGTCGAACGCAAGGACCCAGGACAAAATTTCGCCTTCCTCCTGCCATACCTTGCTGAAGCGGAAAAGTGTGAAACTGGGTGTTTTATTTTTGTATCGTCCCACTAGCATTTCATTTGACTGTCCTATGGGATTTCCAGCAGGCAGAATCCTCAGTGCACGAAAGCTGAACAAATTACCGAGAATACAAACAATTCGATGCTTCCGACTGAAAACGCAACGTCATGTTCAAGGATAAATACCGCGACTACCATCACCCAGAAAACCCAAAGACGACGTTCACACAAAACACACACACACACATGTTCTATCAACAGTCAACAAAGACGAGAGAGATAAATGACATTTTATATTCCGCTAGAACGGTAGCAATAAACATCGTTTTCCGGCAAGTTCCATTAAATACGCCTCGGCACATCGGGTATAAAACATTGGGGGTTTATGCGGCCGGTCGAAAATATCAAAGTAATGTAAAAATCTTTTACGATCAGTTATTTATACAACAAAATTTATTTAAAAAATAATTATACAAACAAACAAAATGCCCTTCAAAGGTTTTTTAATCACTAAGTTGTAGTATAAAAAAGGACAATTGATAAATCGTTATGATATCCTCAAAATTTTCAGGTCACTCGTTTCGACCTTAATCTTTACAGTCCTCGTCAGACCTAACCCATAATCCTGAAGTCTTAAAAGGACATATGCACGTTCCATTGAATAAACATAATAGTTCCAATTGGACCTTAGACCAAACATGAAAAATTCATAATGATTTATCAACTAGTAAGTTCTTTTTAAACTATATTTCTCAGTTTTTACCGACATTTGAAGAACATTTTACGAGCGTTTACATAATTCTTTTTAATACAGTGTTCATTATATATACATAGCTGCTAGTAAAAAACTTTGACACTACTAACACTACATAGACGTAAATGATGAATTACTGAAATGTCAAAGACACGACGTCGAACGCGAATTTTCGCTTCGGGAACATTCCTCGTCCTGTTCCTGTTCTCTGACGTAACCTTCGATCAGTTTTCGAGCAGAAGGCTTCCTTGTGTATTTTCATTCACGGTCTGGCGGGCGTCTGCGGATGCAAGGACGAGCAGCGCCCGGATGGGGAGAACGAAGAGTGATTGATCCGTGCAATTTGCGACTGTTTCCGTGGACGCGTGCGTAATAGTCTGTTCTCAAACTGGCCGCACTATTGATTGATTGTTATTTGTTAGTGATTCCGGGCGCGTCAACTACCAAGGTCATAGTCTCGTTAGTGTAATGCATATTTTTCATCTGGAGGTGGCTGCGATCTTTCCCCAGTGAATGGTGAGATCAGGCACCGACCTAACGTCGACTAGCCGGGTTTCCCCAACCAGGTATCTCCCACCAGCAGGGCACCGCCCGAGCCGGAACGAGCTCTAAGTTCCTCACTATCTAGGCATGTCTGATAGTGTAGTGCATGTTAGTGTAAGTGTGTGTGTGTGTAAGAGGTGAGGATAGAAGGAAGAGGAAGGAAAGAACGCGAGCGGCCCGTTTGTTAGGGTACTGCTCTGGCATTCGCCTGGTGGTGATCGGAGAAACCACGGAAAATATCGATCAGAGCGGCCGGCCGCTTGAATTCTCCTCCAGACAGCGACTGAATTTGACCTAGCTGAAAAGCTAATGTCGAAAATCCTGCTGCAGTCCGGACTCGAACCTAGAACCTCCCGGTCAGAGGCAATGCAGTGACATTAGTTAATGCACTGAGCCACCTCTCCCGGTGGCTACCCTGTTAACATGTTCGCATGCATTCAAATAAAGTTGGTAAAAGTAACAACCCACTATGTCAGAAATCAGTATTAAAGATGGATATATCCTTATTAGTTAAAGACAAAGTTTTCTTGAAATAAGGATTATTTTGATTGCATCACATTTGAAGCTGGTGGGTATGCGCGAATAGCGAACCATTTCTTTCTCCTAATCGTATTACTCAACAATTACTGAGATATTCAGAAAATCATGATAATGGCTATTCACTGTGAATCCAAACTCCCACTTATTACAACTAGTTGCAAACGCGATGTAACAGCATGACATATCGCATCTGAGACCCACAGCGTTGCGAATGTGATTCTTATTCAGTGGCGACGAGAAAGTTGAAATGCTACAAAAAAAGAGAATGTCTCGCACACACAAGAAGCATCAGCGAGTCCACAGTGAAGTGAAGAAGCGGTCAGATGGATTAAAAAAGGGTTCGATCAAAGGTCGAATCTGATTAAATAAACGTTTTGCCCTATCATTCTTCTGGCAGCTATACATCAAATTCTCCATAGCCTAAAACATAATTTCCGTACCAAGATTTAAATTTTCATCGAAATTCGTGAATGTCCACACAACTTGCTCACGACCGATTTCTCTAAGATTCTTTGATTTTCTTTTTCCTTGTTTGCTACACTTCATTATCACGAACATTTTCGATTCACTTATCAAATGTTGCCATTATCATCGTATCATTAACTTACAGTATTATCTCTCCGTAAGTGCATTTACCGCTCCAGGAAGGATCTGGCAGGGCTTCGCGTATTACCTGTTTACAATAGATTTGCCTACGGCAGAATAAAGGACTACATCAGCCCCCAGCTCTCAAAATTATTGCAACTTTGCATTCCTGAATGTAGAGTTAGAGGCAAATACGAAAGAAACAAATAAAATGATTTAGAAGCATTGTTTTGGAAGCACACATCCAAACTCAGAGTTCATAACTCCAGAACACGGGCAAATATACATACATACACTTATTTGAACTGCAATTGGGTATGACCCGGTGGAAGTTAAATAATAATTACAATAATAATTACAATAATAATAATAATAATAATAATAATAATAATAATAATAATAATAATAAAGGAGCATAGTACAAGACGAGGATGCCATAATCATACTATCACTAATATTAAATATTAAAACAATTATTTATATTACTATTACTATTATCATTTTATTATTATTATCATTTTTTTTTATTATTATTATTATTGTTATTATTATTATCATTTTATTATTATTATCATTTTATTATTATTATCATTTTATTATTATTATTATTATTATTATTAATTTTTATTCTGCAGACGAAGATTTGTCTCAATGCTACCCGCTTCTTTCATAGTCGACCGCGAGTCCCAGTGTGATCTCTAGTGAGGCACGCCTACGAAACGAAGACCCGATGTAAACAGAAAGCAGCCTTCGCATTACCACGGGCAAACTCGCAGCGAACGAGCACCCAGCTCAAAGGTCGCGTCGAGATGCGGCAACGCGCAAGGTGGCGTGTGACGCGCGCGCGGGCTGCAGCACGCGGCAACCGAGTGCGCGTGCGCGCGTGCGAGAGGCGGATGTGTGCACGCGCCTTCGCTCCCACAACACTGCACCTCCGCGCGCTGATAACTGCGAGTCACTGACATCAGACTCTCGCTCGCCCCCCCCCCGCCCCGCCCCCCAGCCGGCAAGGACACGCGCGGCTATTTCGGTTGGCTGCTGTGTCGGTTGGTTGTGATTCCGTCAACTGCGAACTTCACTGGTCCCATAAGTGTAGTGTTTTTTCTCGGGAGGTGGCGGTGTTATTTCCCCGCTGGATGGCGAGATCCGGCCCGGACCTACCGTCGACTAGCGGGGTTTTTCCCTACCAAGTATCTCCCACCAGCTAGGCAACGCCCCAGAGGGGACAAGCTCCAAGCCCCCGACAGGTTTCCCGACATGTGTGGTCGTGTAGTGCATGTTAGTGTGTGTGTGTGTGTAAGGAGAGAGAATAGGACAAGGAAAAGGAAGGAAAGATCGCGCTCGGCCCGTGGCCCGTTTGTTAGGGTACTGCTCCAGCATTTGCCTGGTGTTGATCGGAGAAACCACGGGAAACTACGGATCAGAGCAGCCGGCCGCTAGAATTCGCATATAGACAGCGACTGAATTCGACCAAGTTAACAAGTTAATGTCGAAAATCCTGCAGGTGACGAAACTCGAACCTAGGACTTCCCGGTCAGAGGAACTGCGGTTACATCAGTTGATGGACTGAGCCCCCTCTCTCGGAGCTATTTCATTCCGCCCACGTGGTTCCGGAATACATTCGCTTTCTTTCATACCTGAAATTGACATTCCACTCCTTTCCTTACGAATCTTTCTGGAATCGATAATTTTAGGCTGGATTTGGAATACATACTTCTTCGAAATAACTTCTTAACTGTTACTTTTTTCGTAACAACGTTCTTTTAACCATTTACAGATGTCGAACGTCGAGTTAATCAATCATCGTCACTCATTGCATTTTATCCCTTCGGCCAGGGGCTCGGCGCCTTTAGATACCCAGAATTCCCAAACGGTCACCCATCCAGGAACTTGCGATATCTTTAATTTCTTATCCTCCGTGAGTTCTCGGAGGGTAGATTGGCAATTACGACGGTAGTTACGCACGATGATAATGTTTTGCCAATGAACATGTAGTGAGAAATTTCGTATAACGAAGTAACAGAAATGTCGCTTGCCCCTGCGTTGTAGGCAACTTATCATACACTGGTGTTTGGCAGGCACACTCTTACGCAGTCAAAGATTCAGTGTTCCCGCCAAACAGCACTGCAAGTTAAGTTACCAAACAAGTAGGGAGAAATGTGACAAGTGTAACATCACATACATCACACTTGTTTATTAGAAAACAGATACCCGTCACGTGATTTTGAAGATTGACAAATTTATTCTGAGACATTTGCAGACTTATTTTCTACTCGAGATAAAGCGCCGACCAACGCGATGGCTTGTAGGCGTTTCCACTTCTAAGTATCTTCCAGCCAGGCACCGTCCTACCTCGAATAAGTTCCAAGATCCCGACTGGTCTCCGGCATGTGGGGCAGTGTAATGCATAAACGTGTAAATGTAAGAGTTAATGTAAGTGTGTAATATGTTTGTGTGTGGGGGGGAGAGGAATAAAGAAGGAAAAATGGCGTGCGATCTCAAGCCAATTCATTATATGTGGATTTTATGCAATGTTAATTAATAACATCCAGAAGGCGCAAGTGTAATATTTTACCCCTTAAGAGATGAAAATATAATATTTTATCATGTACCAATTATTATCCCGGGTGACAAAAACCAATTGATTTCATTCTACAGACGCGTTTGACGAAGCGCGTTGCTGAGCACGCCGCGAATGAACAGTTACTCGCCAGTCGCGTGCAAGACGCGTTAGCCGACACAAGACAGGCGGCCCGCTGCCAATGATCGTAACGGCATCGACGGGCAGTTGGCAGCCCTTGCGGTCGCTCGCTTCCGCGCCGCCCGCGTAACGATCCTCGCGACTCAGCGGTCGCTCCCGCCACGCCCCGCCCATTGTTGTCGCGTCACCAGGGAAGCAGAGGAAAAAAATACACGGGGATACAATTGTTGTGCTGTATTGTTTTGCTAATCATCGATATTTTTTTATAAATATGCCACACTCTCATAGCAGCAAAAAATGGAGAACATAAAGTCCTGGATGTTTGCTAAGTCGTTACCAAAAATAAAAATGTTATAATTGGTGCGAAGTTTACACAATTTAAAATCAAAAGTTGTTTTTTTAAACTTTCAGTAACATCTTATCAACATTGATGACATAGCATTTTTTATTGAAGTTTTTGTCAGTAACAGAAGTGAATTTGGTTTTTGAAGAAATAGTTTAGCTCCTTACTTTTCTGTAATGTTTTTATTTTAGAGGCAATATTTGAAATTTCAGTGAAAAGATTGATTGATATGTTCATGTTTTTTCCGATCTATACCGGGCGATTGCCGGAACATTATCTTAAACGTAGTATGGATAGCGCGATTTTTCCTTCCTCATCCTTGTCCCATCCTCTCCCCTTGTCTTGTTTAGTTAAAATGCACCTGGAATTAACTGACAACGCACCGGGCACGATCTTTCCGTCTTCATCTTTGTCCTCTCGCCTCATCTTAAACCCACATTACCTTACGACACTCACTCGAGAGACCAGCCGGAAGCTTATAGTTTATCACGGCAGGGACTCCACCCCGCTAGCGGAGATACCTAGCGAGGGAAACTCGCAAGCCGCCGAGTAAATCGGCGAAAGATGTCACGTTCCCGCCGTGGGGCACCACCTTAAATGGGCTGTAACATTCATCACACTTACGGGACTAATAATCACAGTACGTGACGCACTCGGAAAAAACTAAACACGGCCTGGCGAACTGCAATAAACTGCATTCTCGAACTTCCGCGCTTACGCAGATACGAAAAAGTGGTGAGAAACTCTAACTGGGCATGCGCAGAACATCGATAAAGCTGTAACGCTATGTCGCGCAAAAACTCCCTCATACCCAATGGTACATCGATTTCTTTTTCAATCCCTGCCAACTATGCACCGGACTTCGCGCGGAGGTGGCAGTGTAAGTTCTCGGCGCGCGGGGAGTGGGGGGGGGAGGGGCGGGGGCGTGCGGGGCGGGCGGGACTGTGACCTTCGGAGTCCCGGCGTCCTTCGCGCGTCTTCCTGCACGCCCCCGCCCTCTATTTACCAACACGCGCCGCGCCGTGCAGCGCCGCTAGGGGGATTCGGGGAAGCACGGGCCCCGGGCGCCCGCCAACGAGGCGGCCCTTGTCCCAGGCGAATGCTTGGGCAGAGCCTTAGCGTGCTCACGGCATCAATTGATGTCACTCGGTGCCTCGCACCCACGCTTCCACTCACGACGGTGGCAGGCGTGGCAATACTTGCTGCGGAGCTAAGCCCAGTTCAACTGTCGACTGGAGGACAATTCTGGAAGGCGGCTGCTCGGTGGTTTTCCGAAGTTTCTCCGAATCAGATGAATGCCGGAGCCCACCAAACGGGCCGCGGACCGCGCGCGATCTTTTCTTCCCATTTCTTGTCCTATCCACATTTACACTGTTCTGATTGGGGCGGTTTCTATTAAAAGACGTCTGACGTTATATGACGTATATAAATGAATCTTTCCCTTTATCATAACATAAAATGGATTTTTATACTAAAAAGCATTGTTCTACAGTGAAAAGAAAAAATAACATCTCATTAAAATCCGCCCCCTAGTAATTAACAAACTTGATTCGTAATCCACACAAAATATGAAGAGGCGCGTTCATGGAATAAACGTTAATAAAAGAAACGCGTTTACGGAATCATTTTTATGGGCGGTCCCCCAGCGCCGTCTCACGGCGGGGCGTCCGGGACGCGCTGACGAACCGACGAAGTGTTCAGACAGGAAGAAAGTGCAGTTGTTGCTCACCGGTGACGGGGTTGTCGGGGCGCGACGCCTCCTTGCGCCACTTGGGCACGAAGACGGTGATGTCGCGGTGGCCGCGCGCGCGGAACCAGTCCACGCAGATGCGGATGCCGCGGCACGAGAACACCTCCTTGTTGCCGTGGCTGCGACACACAGCATTGCGTTACACATAGCATTGCATTATGTTACACATAGCAGTACATTATATTACGCATAGCGTTACATTATATTACGCATAGCGTTACATTATATTACGCATAGCGTTACATTATATTACACATAGCGTTACATTATATTAAGCATAACATTACGTTATATTACGCATAGCATTACAATATATTACACATAGCATTTCGCATAGCATTACACTATATTACGCATAGCATTACAATACATTAAACATAGCATTAAATTATATGACACATAGTATTACGTTATATTACATATCACATTACTGATTACCGTTGCTATAATCACATGCATTAGAATACATATATGAATGGATTGATTGATTGATTGATTAGTTATCCCAGACGAGTCAAGTGGTAAGTCCATTAGTCCCGTAAGTGTAGTACACGATTTATCGCAGGAGAAGTCGACGACCTTCCCCTAGAGTTGCGGCGCCGACCTACACGTCAACTTGTGTCCATTCTGTATCAATGCACTCACTTTTATTTTCGAGTACTCAGAATGCATGGCTGCGTGAACTCACGCGTTTGGGATCTAACACCCCCGGAAACCCTGGCCTGTTGGTTTACGAAGCTTCGATGTGGTTATGCAACACACAAGAGCGCTGTGCATATTTTCTCAAGCTACTCAGAAACGACATGTTAATACTCAAATAACTCTTTCTTCCAAACATTTACATCTTCCATGAAATACTAAGAATTTGCAAAAATGTCAACGACAACTTCACAGTTTAAATCCCATTCTTTAAGGAATCTAGGATTTTTTTCGTGTGCGTGACCATCAGGTGCGAAACTTTCCGGGAATTCCGCTCGTTCCTGTGTATTTCTTAGTTTGACAAGGAAAAGACAGAAAAATTCCGTCTTTTTCTCAGAGAAAAATGCATACATTTTATCAACACCAACATTTTTATTCATCTCACGAAGAAAAAACATTTTAAGATACATAGAACATTCGTATACTCTGGGGATCATTCAAAACACGCGACATGGCAGTCAAGTTGATTCACGTCGCCGTGACTAATTTGCGGAACGTTTGATTCATATGTCTGCGACTACTTTGTGGCAAGTCTCCGCCAAAGAGTTAATGCGCTAGTTTTCCGAAAGTACAACTCAAAGAGCAGCATTCCAACCAATAAACTGTTGAAGAAAGTAGCGGTTTCCATGAAAGATATCTGAAATATTTATTTATGTAACTAGTACAAAAAATCAGAAAGCGGGAATTATTTTATGAACGACATGTGGAGTATTAAAGTTAGTGTGCGAAAGACAATTTTGTACGAGTTGGGTATATTATTTTTTAGCCCGAATCCAAGGAAACTTGGAAGTAGACACTTTTGGGGTAAGTTTGCATATGGGAGGTGGCAGCACTGCTGATTTATACCACCAATGTTTCTGTTTACCCGGAATCCCCTATTTTGTCACGACTTGCCTGCGGAATGCGTACCGCAAAATGGCGCTGCAGTCGACACACGGTGGAGGTGCGTACTAGCTCGCATGCCCGAGAGCCGAAAGGCGAGTGCGGTGGGCGAGCGCCGCAAAAATAGCCAGGAGGAAAGCCTCGCGCGCCGCCGCGCCGTTCGAATCTTCTTCCGTTGCGTCAGCCGCCGCCTGTCGCGCTTCCTGTTTTGAAGAGCGCGCGCCGCCGCCGCGGCCGCCGCCGCCGAACGAGGCCGAGAGCGCGCGCCAGATCCGGGAGAGGCGCCCGCCCAAGGGGGGAAGTTCCCGCGACGGATGTGGCTCGCAAGAGGAAAGGAAGCGCTCTCGCCCAGACACACACGCACGCGCGCGCACGCATACAGAGACGGAGATAAGAGAGAGGCGGGCGAGAGGCGGGCGAGAGGCGGGCGAGAGGCGGGCGAGAGGCGGGCGAGAGGCGGGCGAGAGGCGGGCGAGAGGCGGACGGACGGACGGACGGACGGACGGACGGACGGACGGACGGACGGACGGACGGACGGACGGACGGACGGGCGGGCGGGCGGACGGACGGACGGGCGGCGGACGGACGGACGGACGGACGGACGGACGGACGGACGGACGGACGGACGGACGGACGGACGGACGGACGGACGGACGGACGGACGGACGGACGGACGGACGGACGGACGGACGGACGGACGGACGGACGGACGGGCGAAGACACAGTAGGAAGATAGCCAGGAGAAATACAGCCAGAATGATGAAGAGTGAGACACTTAGAAATACAGATCAGGGATGTAGAAAAAGAAATGAAGGGAAAGAAAGATCAAACTAGACGTAGACAAAAAGGTAAAAAAAAACAACAGAAAAATGCAATGAAAGACGGGCAAAGGTACTAAGAGGATCGAGAAACAGGGGAGCTGCAGTAGTAAGCCATACCAGTCAGAGAGACTGCACAAGTGGGAAGGAACAAAACGCTGCGAGGGACAGGCGAAAAGACAGGGCATGCAGACAGACTGAAAGGCTTAGAGGGAGAAACGGAGAGACAGAAACGCATGGTCACACTGACAAAACAGAACAGACGAGGAGGAAAGGAAGCAGAATGTGTGTCAAAGACGTGCAAGGTCACTAAGAGAGGGATGAGAAATCGCAGACGACGAGGCAAATTTGAACTATTAAGTCCAAGAAAAAATTCTCAATTTCGATAGAAGGTTCAATTTGAAGGCCGTATACAATGTCATATGCGGCAATTTTCCAAACCACAAGTCCTTACCAAGATGTGATCACTCGTTCAAAAATACAGCTAACACGGAAATTCCACGAGAATAGATGGTCACGGGTTTTCCTACATACGAGTATCTTGTTCTGTTCTTGCATAACATTTTAACGCTTGATAACGTGAACATTACTTAAGAATTCTCATAGTGAATACGTCGATTATGGATGCTTCTTTATTGAGAATTATCAATAAGCAAATTTCAAATGGCAAATAAAGACTTCTACAGGAATTTCAGAGTACCGTAAAGTGGGCACTGAACAACCATATTTTAATTCAATAAAATTTTACTGAATTACTATTAAAATGATAATGTTTATCATTTTCTTAACATTAAATAATTGTTTTTTTACAATGAAAGAAAATTCATAAACACTGGCAAGTCAGAAACTTCAGCGGTTCAGTATGCAAGTACTAGTTCTTACTTCCAGGAAGTACATTGAATCATGCCATAAAAACATCTTAACGGGCACTTCTTAGCTGATAGGGCCTATCACTTCATGCAATGCCGCAAAGTTTCGTAACTCCATACGGAACTCCACAACGTGCGGCGATAACTGCGAAATGTGTTTGTGGTTCAAGCGGTTTGGCATTTCATGAAATTCCAAGCCACAATTACTGGCAGAGGAGATGACGCACATCTTGGATGGAAAAGGAACGAAACGTCGTCTTACGAAGAGTGATGAATCTCGTGGTTTGTCAATGAGTTATTAGCTGTTGAAATATAGTAAATACCATTCCCATTCATTCATGAAATTATCATTCCCACATTTTAAACAGTCGCTTATAAATTAAGTATCCGAGAATATAAACGTCGATTCTGTGAAGGGTGTGTGCAGGCAGCTGTCTCCCTCGAATACTAGGCTTCACTATCAATGTGAGTCCAGCTTCATACATTTCGTCATCGTTAATTTAAATTAATTTATTTCTTGTATTTGTAGAATTCATAATTACAAAAAAATCATTTTATTGTAGCATTCAAGTCGTCCAATACGCGACCGAAAATGTTTTATGTAGAATAAAACAATTATGATGAAATGATGCCTGGCTTTTCATAACTACATATTCCCATGATTAACACATGTTAGTGGCATTATTCTGTGTTTATAACTACCTTTCTTATAATAATATTATTTATTCGATCTATACGGAGATGAACGAATTTGTAATTTATTAATATAAGTTTCGTCACTATATTTCAGACAGCAATCAAGTTCATTTAATATTGTTCAAACTCAATGTGATTATTGATTTTACAGACAAGGTGCCGGTTCATACTCGGCTATTAAACCCCAATCAACACCTTGACCATCATTGATCCCCTTCAAAATTTATCGACTCCTAGGGGGTCTAACCGAGCCCGTTGGGAACCACTCATTCAGAACGAAACGCGTGCTACGTTTCACACTCTTAATGATCGCGTGGTTGCATCAGGGTTGTCCCTGCAGTGCCTCTGACCGGGACGTCATGAGTTTCGAGTCCCGATGGTGGCAGGATTTTCGAAACTAGCTAGACAACTAGGCAGAATTAAGCCGCTGCCTGGAGGAACATTCTAGCGACAAACTGCCCTGATCAGTGCTTTCCCATGGTTTCTCCGATCAACACCAGGCGAATGTCGGAACAGCACCTTAACACACGGGCCACGGAACACGCGCGATGTTTCCTTCCCCTTCCTTGTCTTTCTTACACACACTTACATGCACTACACTATTACATATGCCACGAGACCGGTCTGGAGTTTAGAGCTTGTCCCAGCTGGTGTGGTGCCCCGCTGGTGGGAGATACCTGGTTAGGGAAACCATCTCACGCCAACGTAGGTCGGCGCCGGATCCCGCCAATCAGGGAGGAAAGAAGGAAAAAGATGCACTACATTTACGGCACTCCAGCGATACCAGGAGAATATTACCGGAACCTCCCCGATAAAATCGTGGGGATAATGTCCTTAGCAGTTGACACGTCTGGAATCTCCAACCAATCAATCGATGTTGCATCTTTAGTGCAGTGTAAAAAGCGTGCTCACCTCATGGCGACGTTGCTGCCGTCGATGACGATGTGCCTGAGCTGGTGCGCGGCGGCGGGGGCGGGCGGCGCCGGGGAGCCGGCGGCGGCGGCGGCGGCCGCCGCGTCCCGGCCTCCTGCGCCGCCAGCGCCGCCAGGGCGTCGGCCAGCGCCAGCGCCTCGGGGTCGTCGAGCAGGCCCGCGGCGGCGCCGCGGCGGTGGCGGCGGCGGCGGCGGCGGCGGCGGCCGCGGCGCCAGCGTCGGCGCCCGCGCCTCCGCCGCCCCGCCGGCCACCGCCGCCGCCGCCGCCCCGCGCCGCCCGCCGCGGCCGCCGCCGCCGCCGCGCGCGCCCCCAGGCGAATCAGCTCCTCCAGCAGCTCGTTCTGCCCCGGGGACGGACCGAGCTTGGCCAGCGCCGCCTGCACCAGCCCCTCGGTGTAGCCCAGCTTCAGGCCGAACTCCACGCGCGCCGCGTACCCCTGCTGCGCACACCAAAACCCCCAACATCAGCGCACTGATCCAGTGCCCCACATCAGCGCACTGATCCCGTGTCCCACATCAGCACACTGATCCCGTGTCCCACATCACCCCCCCCCTCCCCCCTACCACCCCGTGCCCCACACCAGCACACTAAAGGGGTGGGAGGGGAGGGGAAAAACTTTTTAACATTTTATGCAATTGCCTAGCACCTCACAGGCCGTCGCGTCACCTAGTTCAATATAAACTGCTACCAGACGTGTCGTCTGCAACTGCGGAAGCCATCACTAGCGGCGATGATCGATGATCCGTCCAGGCAGTCTCCTGACTGAACACCTTCGATCGCCAGGAGCCCAACAGGTGTCTAAGACCATTGCCCCATCGCCGCTAATGAATGTCGCAGTTGCAGTCGAAACGCCTGGATTCAACTCGATCACGGCCTATTAAACTGGTGAACAATACAACTATTGAAGTTGCCGTGAAATAATGCATTATTTTATAAAATTTTATTAGTTCTTGACTTTCAAATAGTAATGTATTGTACAAAACGAAGAAGAAATGCTTTACGAGATAAATACCTCACGAGCGACGAAGGAGAAGTTTTATTCAGAAATATGCAAACAAACATGCATGATCGCCTGTAATATTTGATATGATTGTGCATCAGTAAAATATACTCAATTTTAAAATAATTGTATTTTAGCGAAATATATACATAAAAAAATGTTAGGTTACGTTCAGCTCAATTATTTCCTGCTCGTCAGCCGAGAGCACCTGCGGTGTCATCTGCTTGGTCTGTGAGAATGAATATTTTTTTAATCGCCTATAGTGAGGATTGGTAACTCTTCTTTGTTCTTTACAGTGTAAAATGTCTTATGTGTAGAATAGTTGCATTTAGTTTACGTACTGGTTTATTTATTATGATTATTTACTATTCTTGTTTATCATTATTATTATTATTTATTTTGATGTATTTATTTTCGTGGTTACTCATTTCATTGAGGAACGTGTGCGTTTTTGGGTGCACAGCGAGGGGCGTACCTGCTGGGTGACGGTGGTGAGCGAGGCCGCGGGCGCCGGAGTGGGCGTGGGCGTGGCGGGGCCGCGGCTGACGTACTCGGCGAACTCGGCGCCCAGGGTGTCGGAGACGGTGCGGCTCACGTCGGCGTGCTCCGCGCCCGCCTCCTCCTTGTCCTCGTAGTCAGAGTCGTAGCTCGAGTCGTCGCCCGCCCCCGCCGCCTCCGACGCGCTGCCGCCGCCGCACAGGCTGTCCACGAACATCTGCAACAAACGCACCCGTCAGCACACGCACTGGATACTCTCAACACGGTGAAAAAGAAATACAAGGGAAAACAAAACAAAACAAAAGAAACAATCAAAACAAAAGAAGTGGAAATCTGATGATCGAAACTTTGTTAAAATATTAATACTTTTAATGAAGTTTAATTTGACATTAAGTTTAGTTTGACGCAACACTATTTTAAAAATCGAAAAAAAGGAATTCAAAAGAACCACAAAAATCAGAAGTGAAGAAAACAATAGCATTAAAAGTAAATACTAAAGAATAGTGTACCAAATAGTATTTTAAACAACATCTCACCAAAGACGTTTATCCATATTCAATTGTAATTAAAATATAAATCGAATTACATGCTGATATTATGACAGTACTACTCGAGAAGGAATACGTCGCCATGGATCATCGTCAGCAACAATTTTGGGTAAATAGAACACAAATGCCGATCGATGTTGCTTTCAACTGCAATTGACCCAAGGATGAATTGAGAAAGTAAGATTTGAGCAGTCTCCATTGTCGAGGGGGGCTGCTCCGGCATATGCCTAGGAATGATCACGGACCGAAACTACTCACGGAGTAGTGGCGCTACAATTTCGATACCGGCAAGCATCAGAAACTCCCTCATGTTCCGCATAACAAGCAAATGTCCCTAGTGCTGCAGGGATCGAACCCGGGACATTCCAATCATCGGCTCGCTCATGGGCTATTGCCATAAATTGAGTAAACCATTCATCAGCAATCTATGCCTGAAATTTTAGGCCCCGACAAGACACAGAACATTACTGTAATTGTCTTCATGAGACTTGATTTTCTTGACCCAAATTCGTCTTCATTAAATTCTGACGGCGCCCTATTTTCTGTGTCGATAATAGATCAACAATACAAATCGCGAGACCTAAACCTTGGACCTGAACGCCCTAGAGGGGAGAACGTAAGCAGAAATCCAACTGGAATCTCAGCTACAATTCTAACCGGGAGGACCTACATTTCGAGTGTTGATTGTGGCGAATTTAAGACGCTAGCTACAACACACTATGCCGAAAACAGCTACTGTCTGGAGGAGAGTTCTAACGGCCGGCTGCTCTGATCGGCTTAGAGTTTGTCCCGGTTGGAGCGGTGCCCGGCTGGGGAAGATACTTGGTGGAGGAAAATGCCTTGGAATTCGACATGTCGGTCGGTGCCGAATTTCATCTTCCCGCAGGGAGAATCACCAGCACCTCCACGGATAAAACATTCACCACACTTACAGAACAAATTACCATAACAATTCACGTGCTCAGAAACTATCAATCTAACCGGAATCGCACTTCCTAGCGTCAATCAACTACATTTAATTATCCATAGATAAATAAAAAGAAGAAACAACCATGTATGTATGTCTCAAACAAGTCAGGAAAATACATTAAAAGAATGTTCAACAAGAAATATTGTTACGAGATCTCAGATATTGACTTACTCTTTCCTCATATGTGCTGTCGTATCGCATTACTGTCGGAATACTTGTTTGAACCGTAAACACGAGAGTTTGCTTCGTATGTCAGCTCTCTTCTGGCTAACATCCAGTATGCAGGATACGCTGTTATTTAAATGTCATGCGCTGACTGAATAAATACTAGTTTATGTTCATAGAGCAAGCAAGTTTCGCCACGTGCGGACTTCGCGGTTTTACGGAAAAGTAATATCACGCAGTTGAATCGACCCGCACTCCATTTGCTAAATGGACACAGACTTTAAATCAACAAACACTTCAACACGGATTGAACTACATTAATGTTTTTGACGTCATATGCGTAATAAATTTCATCTTATTTTACACCAACTTCACAAACAACAAAATCGCAATTTTTCTGAATTATTTCAGACTTTACGAAAACCTGAAATGAATGCTGCAATAAAGGCGATATCCTTTACTCTTTGAAGTTTGAAATTCAATGAATAATGTCATGCGTGAACTGATTTTTTTTTAATTTAAATCAGCATATCGAAAACATCATGCGTGTGGGAAGTTCTAGCTTTAACTTAATTTATCGCAACTCAAACAAAACAATTATTTCGGATTCCGAGGCAAATAAGAGGAAGAAAGGTTCATGAACACTGCGACGTTATTCGAATGAAGAAACTTATCTTGATGAACAAACATTTGCGAAGTTAAGATATGGGCTTCAGCATTTCGTCCATTGGACCTTAGTCAATGCATTTTTGTCAAGTATTATTTGGCAATAGTTATTTTCAAATAAACGACATGAACTTGCTTTCGTTTCCAGAGCTCTAAATTTTTAATAAATCGAAACTATTACATACTAAAGGTGTACTTATATTTTCGTTAAAATAACTCACTCAACCAACCGTTTATCATCACTACAGCCTACGAATAAACAATACATAAATTGCTAGAAATGAAATACAATTTCCTGACCAACAATGATTTCAGACGATTCATCAGAAAACAAGATAACACTAATGAACAGTTAAGGAGAAGAAAGAAAAAATGGACACACTCAATGAAATTACACGAAATTTCACCCATTACTTAGCCATCGCACCCTCACCAAATGTTTCATTATATTACGGGCAACACGGCAAGCAGAGAAAATACGAGTGGATCAGAGCCAGACCTGCCCAATTCACTATGTTGTGAAGTCACATTTTCGTAAACAGCATGACTCTGAAATGGCATGAAATGAAGTGATCATAGGAAATATGCTGTATAGGATAAAGTGACTTAACGACTTCGGGAGTTAGGCAAGTATGGCACTGAACCATTCGTGCATGTTCGCCTGCCCCGGTCCACTCCAAATGAAATCGCTGTGTGCAATTCAAAGAAATGTTTAGAAGGCTTTAAAGCACTTCAAATAAGGTTCCGGATTCATACAATATTTCGGTTTAGATTTCGACCCATGGTTTTGAAATTATTTTGGCTTATTTCGATTTTGAAACGGTTCCAAACAATTTTGAAGTATTTTTTATTAAATATTTTCGATAACGATAATGATAGATTTCCCGCCCAGTGCAAAAAACTCGATACTTTAAAATAAATAATATTAAAATGTCTTCTCTCTGTAAAACTGAGAGATCAGTTGTTTACATCATGAATCACTTCTCGAAACGCGAACCAGGCTATAAATTGAACGAAATAATTCAACTTTACAAAAAATCTAAACCAGATCTGAAATATTTCCATTCAGTTCCAATTTCACTAATACAACTTTACATGAAAGAATAACCATTTCGATTTCCCGCTCACTCTTGAAACTGTTTTCAACCTTTTCCTATGGAGGATTGGGCTTCGAAACACCATCGCGCCTAGCGAGCAATAAGAGAAAACCTTTGCACAGCGTTAACTCCACAGGCATACATTTGAGCGCATGTGCGGATCGCCCACTGTCCGCTAAGGCGATAGCGTTTTCCGCTATTCCACTAGAATTAGCGAGCGGCTTAAATCGTACGCTAACCGATCACATCAGCTGGACATGGAATTTGTTCTCAAATGCGTACGCAGATTGTGCTGATAAATGTACGTTCCCATGATACATCATAGGTGGCATTATCTCTCTATATAATATAAAATTATATATATATATATATAATATCTATCATTAAAATAAAATAATAATAATGTAATTAATATGGAGATCATTAATTGGTGAGCAGCTCCTGTCTCAAAAAATTCGAATAAAAAACTGAGGAATTCCGGGAATTCAGCGCACAACCACCACTGTTTGGAACCATTAAGAACAAAACGCGCAACAATTCTTTTCTGCACTGCACTCGGTATTGATCAGGGATGACCAAATAAGGTTTCACACTACGCTACGCTGCGCCAACACTCTATTTACTCCGTGGGCGGCTGCTGGGGTCCTCGTGAGCGCTCGCAGGCGCTGCCGCCGGCCTCCGCGCTCCATGGCCACCACCGCTGGCGACGCCGCCCCGCCCCGCGTCGCGTGGCGTCCGCGCGTAGACTACGGCGCGACCCAGTCACGGCGTCCGCAGAAATCTCCGCCAGTGAGTCTGCCCGGAGGAAGGGGCAGCCTTATCACGGGCGTTCGTCACTCGGCAGGACGCGACTGAGGACGTGGCAATGGGGCTATGGGAGGTGGGGCTGGTGGGAGCCATGGAGCGGCACAGAGAGACAGACAAAGAAAGAGAGAGACAGAAAGTAAGAGACAGAGGCAGAGAGATAGAAAGAGAGGGAACAAGAGGAACGAGGAAGAGCAGAGAGAGAGAGAAGAGAGAAGAGAGGAACAGAGAAGAGAGGAAGAGAGGAAAGAGAGGAAAGAGAGGGAACGAGAGAGAAGAGAGGGAAAGAGAGGAAGAGAGGAACGAGAGGAAGAGAGGAAGAGAGAGAAGAGGGAACGAGAGAGAAGAGAGGAACGAGAGGAACGAGAGGAGAACAAAGAGAGAAAGGAGGGAACGAGAGAGAGAAGTGAGGGAGAGAGAGAGAAGGAGGGGACGAGAGAGAAGAGAGGAGGGAACGAGAGAGAAAGAGAGGGAACGAGAGGGAAAGAGAGGGACCGAGGGAGAAAGAGAGGGAACCGAGAGGGAAAGAGAGGGAACGAGAGAGAAAGAGAGGGAAGGAGAGAGAACGATAAAAATAAAAATGTGAGGGAAAAGGAAAATGATATGCGTGCCACTCTGCATGAAAGGCGGTAGGAAGAGCGACGAGGGAGAGAGAGAGAGAGAGAGAGAAGAAGAAGGAGAGAGGCAGACGGACAAAGAGAGAGAGAGGGGGGGGAGATATTCCGTATTTACTCGCGGATGCTAAAATTCAAAAGGATCTTGATTCATCTAATGAAATATGAAAGGTATAGATTCTCCGCTCTTATTCCACCCAGACCTCACATACTTGTGTCCCTCTATAAATAAATAAATAAATAAAATCCATATGTACCAAATCAGACTCCCCCATTTCCGAAAAGTCAGAAACACCTTCCGTAGACCGCTTCCACCAGGACAACTGGCCGTGGCAATGGGGCAGTAAATCTCGAAATAGCAAAATAGAGAAGTCTTGACCTCCATCTAATCGCCTCACCAAAGTAGAAAGGGTGGCAAGATGCACAAGAGTCCACAAGTTCGTGTTTCGGATTGCAGACAATCGAGTCTCGTGACACTTTTCATGTATCGATAGTTGTTTCCCTGATTTTCAAATAAATAAAAATAATGATATAAATAAAAATAAAATAAATATTATGCAGCAAGGGCGTTATAAGGATTCTAAAGATCGAAGAGAATAAAAAAGCAGGAGTACCTTTGGCCTGAGGACCTTTTGTCGCCCCCGAGATCATTAGAACAAATTAACACCCGAGGTACGAACAACATTTAATTTTTTACCTAATTTAAATGATTCAGATTTACTTATTCACCACTTCACAAGCTATTAACTTGACTCAATTTACCTCCCATAATTCCCTCTGTACGAGAACACGCAGCATCATTCAGTTATTTTCATATTTCCCTCGTAACAATGATCCTGTCGATGCAGGTAAGTTAAGCAACGTACACTGACCTCCGTTTCGAAAGCAACACGCGATAACGTATCACTAAAACATAAATATATTAATTGAATTTCAAATAAGTAAATAGCGCCACGGAGTGGGGAGTGAGATGACGGTTGGTGCGAGCGAGTGCGTGGAGGAGCAGCGGCGGAGACAGAGGAAGGGGCATGGGCAGGGGGAGGGGGAGGGGGAGGGGGGCGCCTTCCGGGAAGAGGCGTCGCGGCGGACGTGGCCGACCGCCGACGCCACCGCTACCGCCGTCGGACATCCGGCGCCGGCGCCGCCGCCGCCGCCACCCGCAAAGACGCGACGGGCGTCACCCATAGCGCCTGCAGCGATGGTACACGCCCCCCGGGCTCAAACCCGATCCAAGCCGCGCCTTTTTAAACGTTCGTGCGCCTCCCTTCGGAGGGGAAGTAAAAAGCTGTTTGTCCCATGTAGTAGATTTACTCCCGACACCCGCTGCGGCCCGTTGGACGCCACCGACGCCACCCATGGCGCTTGCTGTGGTGGAACACGCCCTCCGCGTTCAAACCAGATCAAAGTCGTGGATTTTTAAGGGCGGAAAAATCGTTCGTACGCCTTCCTTCGGAGGGCAAGTAAAGAAGGCTGTCATATGTTGTAGATTTACTGCCGTAAGGTGTAACCCATAGCAACGATGCAACCCTTGCAACGATGGTACACCCCCCGGGGTTCAAACCTGATCCAAGCCGTGCCTTTTTAAGGGCGAAAAAAATAAGTATCACACAGAATTTCTCAACATTCCTCTTCCCTTTCATTACTACAGTTCTCAAAATTCGTGTGAGTAGGTTTTGTAAGAAAAATGTTGACGGTCGAAACGACAATAGGAGCAGAGTCCGATATACTGAAATAAGTACGCCAAAGATACTTTCATACGAGTTGCGTACATACTTTTTTTAGTACGAATTGAAGGAATCTTAGAATCACAAATACTTGGAATCACTCCATATACGTCCGACGACAGCCATGTTGATTAATATCAGACCACATGTTTTACGTGGCCACGAGATCTTTGCTGTAGGTATTCGGCAAGGCAACAGTTTGCAATCAACAAACAATGAAGGTAAGATCATGTCTCCACACATTAGTGCTGAAAAGAAATGAACAAGCTTTTCTTTGGAATTATTCTCCATCATTAATCGTGAGTAGTTCTTTACCAAGCCGCATCTTCTTACACCTTGCTTTCATTCATTCCCTTGCAGGGCACCTTCATTTCCTCCCCCCATCCCTTCTTCCTTTCTACCTCCATCCATCGCTCACGCCGTGGCGGACACACGGTTTTCCCCGGCGTCGTCTGCGCCGCTATCCATTGCCGCGCCGAGGAGTCTGCGGCGGCGTGGCCGGGTGCGTGGTTTCCCAGAGGCATCTCTGACGTCACATTCCATTCTTACGTGGCGCGGCGTGGCTGCGCCGGGCTATTCCGGGAGCCGGGCACGCGAGACGCATGAGTTCCCAGATTCATCGGAGGCGGAACACAGAACGAGGAAGGGGGGCGTGCGAAGTGAGGGGCGAGTGGATGCGCGAATCTGCAAATAGATCGGGAAATCTAGGCGGTGGAGAATCCAGCGAGAAAGTACAATAAGAAAGAAGAAACATTCGTAGATGTGAAGACCATTAACAAATATAAATGATAGAACCACTCAAGAAATGAGTAAACATTATTTTAAAAAGGAAAAAAAGATGACAAATTGACGAGTTAATTATTTGAGGAAAAAATGGTCGTGGTGTTGCTAAAGCAAGAATTGCGATTGTAGTAAGAAAGTTGAGGTTTTAAGAAGAAGGAAAGATGAACAGGTAAAGACATGCCAACACGTACGGTCTGACCCACGACAATTATAATTATTATTATAGTCCTCTGGGATGGCTCATGGGCAGCGTACTACCTTCCCATTCTGTGGTCCCGGTTTCAATTCTCGGTCGAGGCAAAAATTTAGTCGTAGCTTTCCTTCAAAATCGTACCAGTTTCTGTAGCTGTGTGACGAAGAAAAGCTCAAGCAGGCGGATCTTGCTAGGGACGGTGAAGAGAATACGTCATGTTCGCCTCATGTCACTCTTACCCCAAGCATGGGAATTTAACTAGGCCCAGACAAGGGGGACAGCGGTGCAGACCGGTGAAGTCGGACTACCGACCCAAAAGGACAAATACATAATTATTTTACATATATATATTGAGATATACTAAAATTTTCCTCTCTCTCTACATTTATATCTGCTAAAGATCTTAGCGTCCGGCTTGCTGGGTCAATGGGTCACGATATAATATAATCCTTATTACCTCTATAATGGATTACAGGATCCGCCGACTATACAGCGCAGCTGGGAATCTGAAATAGAATGATTCTATTCCTAGTTCATTACTGTTTGGATTGACTAATGAAAGATCACTTTCTTTTCTAAAGAACAAAATTCAACAAAGTTTATTTTTGCCTTTTTAGCAAACAATTTAGAGAATTTACCATTTTTTTAGGCCTTTGATCAAGATGTCTTTCAATTTACAATTTATACCGCGGTTAACTTATCTTTTCTTCGTTGATGTCCCTCGTAGACTTCTCAGTCGAAATATCTTGCGAGCTTGCCGTAGTCCAAAGTTCCAAAAAACATCCTCTTCTGCCCCTATCCAAGCTGGTCTCAAACTATCAAAATTATCAGTCCCGATTACGTCCTATGACATAGTCCCGAACTCGATTACCACTCCCGACAAAGTTCCAATTTATACTTCAATATTGCTTCCACATGAAAATATCTACGATCAGTTCAGAAGCGTGTTTCCGAGCAGAATCAAATCTTTCTGCATGATTCATCCCTCGAAGACTTCGTATTAAACTACCTTCATTTTTTTCATAACATTTGACCGTCCTTCTCTCACCCAGCCAATCCATACGTTCGTTATATTTTGGTGTAGCTGACCTTTTGATCGTCTTTTGAACTTCTTCGCCCAATCCCAAATTTTCTACTTTCGGCATCCAGAAAACTCTTAATGCATTTAGAAAAACAAAAACTACATTGTTTATTCACGGTCGTTGCTAAGCTCTAGCTCTCGTGATATTTCGTAATGCATGTTCCACCATATTGTCTACAAATAAATGTTAGTTTATTTTAACGTGACATATCGGTATGTCACAATATAATTATAAAATATATACATATATATTACAATATATAATTAATACAAATAATAATAATAATAATAATAATAATAATAATAATAATAATAATAATAATAATTGATGGAGAAAAAGAGAGAGAAAGAAAAGAGGGTAATTTACAACGAATAGCTAACGTACGACGGAGATACCAACGAAGCTTAGAGAGCTAAAGAAAATTGAGACACGACACCGAGTCTACAGAGTGTTTACTCCGTGTGACACCTACACCCAGTGTTGTCTGGTGCAAGCAAGGTCGCGAAAGTTTCGCCAAGCACATGGGAGCCAATGGGAGAGATGAAGTGTGGGCGAGTGAGCAAATAAACATCGGAATGAAGACGTCAACAAGCGAAGAAGTTAGGAGAAGGGATCACAATGACAGAGGACGCATTTGAGATAGAGGAGAAGAGAATAAGGAGGTCAGAATGTGAAAAGTAGGAGCAGGTGAGAGGAGAAACAAAACGATAGAGAACATGAGATATGTGGTGATGATTCGTGGAGGAGAGAAGATGTCAAAATAAAGGTGACGCACCGCAATTCATCGAGCAGATGGCACGCACCGCTAGTGGTCATGAGGGCAATCAGGAGCAGACAATGGCATTAAAAGATTGGGGTACTTTGTCCCCAAGTCGCGAACTGATATGCACCCCGAATTAGTTACCTATCTATCGCATACAAGTCAGTTTTGACCATATTATAGATGAATTCACTTGAATGAAAGCGTGCAAGAATTTTTAACATGAATGCCTAAATAAAAATTAATTTCCAAAAGCGCAGTTTTTATATTTTAAAATAAATGGTTGTAAATAAAAAGGTTGGAAAATAGCTTTTTTTAATAGTTTTTTACAAAGAAACGGAATTTTCGGGGACACGAAGGCACAGAAATAATACTATTAACTTATATATTTATCATAGAAATTTACATAAAGGTAAGGAAGGAATATTGTAGTATACAAAAGAAAGGACCCTTGTCATTCTATCACAAAACATTTGTTTTCTTTGGGCGCTCCTGGGCGCAGATGGAAATTTTGAGGTGCGAACACGACAGGAAAGCCACATCTTTACGTGCCTCTACTAGCCGACAGTTCCTGAGAATCGCCAATCAAGCTGCAAAACAATAAGAAACCCGGACAGGGCCGAAACGAGAGCAGTGTCAGGGTCAGACTAGTGAAGCGAACAGTGAGAGGAAGGAGAAAGGAGGGAATGAAAGGGCGCGCGACAATCCAGCAAGAAGCCATGGAGAGGGGAGGAGGAGTAAGATGGCTGGGTGGATTCATAGATGTAACTGGGGGGCCACGGTGAAAGACGTGGTTACAACCCTGTCAAAAGTTGGAAATGCACAGTCAGGAACAGGGCCGGACAACGCGGTGAACGGTTCCTAAAGGGGGGGGAGCACCTATTCATCCAATTCACGAGAAAAATTTGTCTCCGCGTTCAAAAGCTCTTGTCGAAAAACTCGCACAGGTGCTTCGCCCCGATTTGCGAGAGCACGCACGAACGGACAGAAATGGGTGAAAGAGCACGAAAATAGATGGGGCAGAGGCTGCGAGGTCTGCGAAGGGATGACACGCGACGTGGAACGGGCACGGAGCGGGCAGCAGCAGGGACCGGCCCGGGGAAAGGCGGACAGCGGGGGAGGCGGCGGGGCGGAGGACGGGCAGAGCGGGCGGGCGGGCGGAATGGCGGGCGGGCGGGCGGGCTGGCGGAATGGCTGGCTGGCGGGCGGGCGGGCGGGCGGGCGGGCGGGTGGGCGGGCGGAATGGCGGGCGGGCGGGGGGGCTGGCGGGCTGGCGGGCGGGCGGGCGGGCGGGCGGGCGGGCGGGCGGGCGGGCGGGCGGGCGGGCGGGCGGGCGGGCGGGCGGGCGGAATGGCGGGCGGGCGCTGGGCGGGGAGTGGGGCGTGGTGCGGGGCGCCTGGGTCGTTAGCAGCGCCAAGGCCGTTGGCTGACGGCGCGGGTGACCGGGCGATTATCGCGGCGCAGCGGGAAACCCGCCTGGGTTCGAACACCCCGCGCCGCCGCCCTGGGGATTTCCGCGCCCTGCTCCCTCCGCCGTGGCGTCGCGGCGCGTCGCGTTGGGGTTTCCGAGCGCGCGCGCAAGAACCTCCCGCTCCGCCAGGGGCCCTCACGCTCCCAGGGGCGGCGGCGCACCGACCGGCGCCGCTGGACCACGGAACATCCATGGGCCAACATCCACCGGGAGAGGTGGCTCGGTGCATCGACTGATGTCACTGATGTGCCTTTAACCGGGAGGTCCGAGGTTACCCGACGGCGGCAGGATTTTCGACACTAGCTTGTCAGCTAGTTCGAATTCAATCGCTGTCTGGAGGAGAATTCCAGCGGCCGGCTGCTCTGATCGGTAGTTTTCCGTGCTTTCTCCGATCAACACCAGGAGAACGCCGAAGCAGTACCCTAACAAACGGGCCACGGACCGCGCGCGATCTGTCCTTTCTCTTCCTTGTCCTATCCTCTCTCTGTCACACACACACACACACACACACACACACACACACACACACACACACACACACACACACTAACTACACTACACTACCACAGATGCCGGGAGACCGGTCGGGGGCTTAGAGCATGTTCCGGCTAAGGCGGATCTTCGCTGGTTGGAGATACCTGGTTGCACTCTATTTCTTATTAATTTTGGAGTAACGAAGAATTTATAGGAAACCTGTCAATTTTTTTATTATAAAATGTTTTAAATACTGCGCACAAATCAAAAAGCGCTTTTTTTTGTGTTGTACCAATGGTGCAGGTCATGAACGACATATCGTACGTATTGTAAACCTGGAGCTCGAGCATTGGTTTCTGTGGAGCGTAAGTACAGTGGCGTAGAGGTAGACGACCCCCTCAAGCCGACCTCGTTGGCCCTGCCATCCGAGCCCAGCACTTACCGCCGTTTGCCTCGGCGCCGCCTAAGTGGTCCACGACAACAAAGGCGGCCCCTCCCCCTCCCCCGCACCACGGCCGCCTGTGAATCGAGCGGCCCGCTGCGCTCTCACCAACCCCACAGGAGGCCGTGGACCGTTCCTCCTTCCTCCCTTCCTTCATCCATCCATACATTCCTTCTTTCCGTCCTTCGTTTCTTCCATTTCCCCTTCTTTCTCGGGACCATTTGAAAATAACACACGTGCTCACAGATTCCGCGCTATAAGATTTCGGAAATAAATTATTCTTTTACACGCATAAGGGCTGTGAAAGAGATAAGTAAACGTTGGCAAATGTTAAATGATTAATCGATACTCTTCGGTAATGTTTGAAAATATGAAAAATATTAGTGAATAGATTATGGATGAAGTGATATTATGTTGACACCATACGCACAATTTGTAAAATATTGAGAAAGTGGTGGTCTTTGACCACTAGTACGATCTCCATATCACTATATACGCACATTTAGTACAACACTTTTGTTCAATACATGTGCAATTATGTATCGACAATTCATGTAAGTTTTAAGCAGAAGAGCAATAAAAGTTTAAACAAAAAGCCGACAAAAAAAAACAGTTTCCCATTAATTCAAATACAATGACTTCAACATCACAAAAACATACTACGATAAGATGCAGATCAATTTAAATGATATCAGAATAGTCAGTTATTATTAAGCATTTGATTTGAGATCAGAATACCATACAAACAGACAAGGCTGACGCATTGAGTAAGTAATATGAATAACAATTAATTTGCCATGTTTAATGTTTTCAAGCCAAAAACGTGAACCGCCTTATCATTCCAGAACAAGAGAAAATTAGAGACTCATCAAGATACATGAACACACCAGTAGCGAATCCTGAACATCTTTGAAGTATACCGCACTTTATGGAAGCTACCTCTATCGTTGTCTTTTATTTTGAAGTCTCGATACTATGAAATTCCGTCCTTAATAATTATTCTATAAGACAATCACACAAACCACTAACTTCTACATCATTAACACACTCCATTTTCACAAGAACTTGAGACAAGCGTAGCTTACGAACGAGCAGAGAAGGACTGTTCACCGCAATATTTTGCGGTGCCTACCGACCGTCCAGACTCCGCATCCTCCCCTCTCCCTGCCCTTGAAACACGATGAGCCCTAGGTTATCGCGGCTGGCATGCGGTGCCTTCGCCTGCGCTAGCGAATTCTCAGAAAAACATTAAAAACTGTTCAAACCTCTCACTCTAATGCACTTCATAGCGCTTACGGATGCAGAAGACCGACTGACTCTCGGTAGCAAAACTAGTTATTTTCTCCCATCTGTTTTAAAGCTATCAAAATCTCAATAACTTTTCAGAGGATTATCTAACTTATGAAATATTTTTATACATTGCGTATTACTAGGTACATCGGCGGTGTACGCGGTATATCGGAGAATTCGCCACTGGAACACACGTTCCGCCATACGAAAGCTGGGCTCAATCCATTTCGAACAAAAGAGAAACGCCTCGCGCAGGCTGAGCCCTGAGAGGCGACAAACATGCTAATGATCGCTTCCATCCGCCGGCTGCAAATAAAAACAAACACATCGCGTCAGCTCGGAACCGCGCAGAAGGATGTTGGCGAGAAACACGTTTCGGTCCGTCATTAACTTACTCCTCGGCGCTCATTACGCAAGGCTTCCGTGCCGCCTCAGCTTTGCGATTCGGCGGCGCCAACCAGACACGAAAACAGCAGACGGCCAAGGTTGCGAGGATGTTTCCATAACACACACACACACACACACACACACACACACACACACACACACACAGCCATCCGGTCCTCTGTTGGAATACGGTGGGGTCCTAACACATTAGACTTGCAAGAGGGATTACTATAAGCAGGGACCGTATTGACAAGTACAGTCTACTCTGGTTATAGTGAACTCGAATATAGTGCACCCTCGGTTATAGTGAACTTAAAGTCATTGGTCCAGATTCACTTACATTACAAATAAGTATAAGTAGATTCGGTTATAGTCAACCTGAACCTCGGCTATAGTGCACGTAGGAAATGAGTCGCTGTAAATTATGTGGATCTCGTATGTTATATATGGGAGTTGAAGGGCCTTCAGAGAGTGGGACGGTGTTCCAACAGAGCATTGAAAGGGATCAAGACCGCATTTCTATATTACGAAGCAGAAGACAATGCAGAAACAAGCATGGAGAGAGCACGAACTCTGGAGAAGCATCTTGAGAAATTACTAATGAAAAATGTACGAAGCAAATAATTGAAACTAACTGATAACTTAAAGACAAAAAAAGATTTTGAAATTTTCAATTCATACCGCTAATAAATTTTGAACATGGATGTTTTAATTTTGAACATCGCGTTTTAATTTTGAACATCGTCGTTTTAATTTTGAACATCGTCCCTAATTTTGAACATCGTCGTTTTAATTTTGAACATCGTCGTTTTAATTTTGAACATCGTCGTTTTAATTCTAAACATCGTCGTTTTAATTCTAAACATCGTCGTTTTAATTCTGAACATCGTTGTTTTAATTCTGAACGTCGTCGTTTTAATTCTGGACAACGACCTTTGGTAACACCGATGTATTATTAACATGGAAGTGTTAATTTTGATCACGGATATTCGGTAACACGGATGTCTTGTTATCGGTGTGGGTGCAGAGGTGGGGTGGGGTGGGGTGGGGTGAGGTGAGCGTCCGGGGCGGATGCTGGGAAGGCGGCCACGTGGGCGGCGGGCGGCGGCGCGGCGCGGCGCGGCGCGGCGCGGTGGTCCCGATTCGCCAGAGAGAGAGGCGCGTGGCGAGGAGTTTCCGGGTCGGCGGCCGATGTGGAACGGACCTTCTCAAGCACCCGCTCGCGGCCACGCCCACCGCTCTCAAGATACCCGCGCTGCCCGAGGATCTCGGCATATTTCCCCCGTTTTACTTTATTTTTAATAGCTTTTCTTCATTTTATATTTTTTCTTGATTGTTGTTCGTTTTTTCTTGATTGTTATTCGGTTTTTGTTGATTGTTATTCGTTTTTTCTTGAGTGTTATTCGTTTTTTCTTGATTGCTATTCGTTTTTTCTTGATTGCTATTCGTTTTTTCTTGATTGTTATTCGTTTTTTCTTGATTGTTATTCGTTTTTTCTTGATTGTTATTCGTTTTTTCTTGATGTTATTCGTTTTTTTTTTTATCAACTTTTTTTTGTTATTCTTTTTTCTTTTTTTTTGTTTCCGTTCGTTTAATCCTTCAGCAACTTCCCCCTTACTTACACACACTAACACTTACATGCACTACACTACAACACTTGTCGGGTGTCCAGTTGGGAGCTTGGAGCTTGTACGGACTGAGGTGGTGTCCCGCTGGTAGGAGATACCTGGTTGGGACCCCCCTCCACGAGCCAACGTGTAGGTGGATGATGCATCCAGCGGGGGATGATGACCGCAACCTCCCACGGTAGAAACGCCTACTACAGTTACGGAACTATTGGTCTTATCAGCTGACGCGCCGGAATCATAAACCAATCGCTGAATCAAGAGCACACACGAGGATAGAGGAGATGAGCGAGTGAGCGAGAGCAAAGCCGAGTAGAGCGGTGAGGCGGTGCGGGGTGGGGCGGGGAGCTCGCCCGGAGGAGCCCGTCACTTCCGGGCTACTCTCTCGGCCTGGAACGCGGCGCTCGTTCCGGGTCGTCCTTCCCGCCCCCGCTCCTCTGCCCGCCATTCCAGGCGTCGCGACGCCGCCGCCGCTGCAGCCCACGAGCGGAGAAAATCACGGCCACCCCACGCCCCCCAGGAAAGATCATCGCATCCACGGGCGAAATAACCTACACGCTCCCAATTGGAGAGCTATCCCTTCGCTTGAGAGAGCCCTCATTCCGCATCGTTTCCGTCTCCATGCCGGGCGCCAATCTTCCGTCTCTACAGCAGTACTGATGCGACCTCACGAACAAAACATCGATATTCTAATTTTGAACATGGGTCTTGAAATATCGATGTCAAATATCACATCGCACAAAATAATGGATGTTTTTAAACATAGTGCAAGACGGTGTTAATGCAGAAAATGGCCAAAGGAGATTTGTGAGATTTAGTAAATTTGCATGGAACTTTTTTTTATATTTCCGGAAATTATTACCTTTTTATACGACAAATATTGTGACTTTCATCAAAAGTAGCAAAGCAACTAATAGGAAGCTCCTAGAAACGTCGTTTTGACGACAACACTAAAAGCTGAGTTAACACCCCTTCCTATGTTCTTTTCAACCTCGATGACTTCGCTGTGAATGGACGTTCAGTTTAGTGAAATGTGAAAAGAACTAATTTTTTTACTGTGATTACTTTTAATTTTAATACAAAATATTGATAACGCGAACATAGAGCACAAAACATGAGCACAATAAAAAGTCTAGTCGTTAATAATTCGATGAAATTTTTTTTACAAAATAATCTAATACTGAAATGGAAAGATCGACGTCGATGTCGCATTTGTAACCCGAGAACGAGTAGCCACCCACAACTCTTTCTCTCGGTAATCAATGGTTATCAATGTGATCGAAGTGTACTGATTGGGATAACTTGAATGTGATTCTTGCGTATTTAGCTTTCTATGAATTACACCTGAAAAAAATGCCGTAAAGCTTACCCACACCTAATACACATGTCTTTTACTTTCGAAGTTACTTACTATGAAACAAACATAAAATTCAGATAACTGGACGTCACAAGTAATATACCGAGAAAAAAACTTTCAAATGTCATTTAAATGCAATATTCAGATAACGAGGCTTCTCAACCAAACAATATTAATTGATTGATTTTTCCGGGCACGCCAATAGCATTTCTCAATAGTCCTCGGTTTACAGAATGTCATTGTCTCAGAAAGTGGCGGTGTTCCTCTCGTGCTGGATATAGAGATCCGGCGCCGTCCTGCACGTCCACTTGCACAGGTTTTCGCTCTTCAAGTGTCTCTCCCAGCGAGGCACCTCCCCAGCAGGGTGAAGCGCTAAACTCACGACTTGCTTCCCTCATTATATGATAGTGCATATAAGAGTACATGTGTGTATGGGAAGAGGGGGGGGCATAGATCACGAAGGAAATACCGCGCTTGGTCGGTGGCCCATTTGTTTCGGTACTGCTCCGGCATTCGTCTGGTATTAGTTGGAGAAATTGCGGAAAAATAACCATCAGAGCGGCCGACCGCTAGAATTCTGCGCCACACAGCGGTTGGATCCGACTTAGCTATGCAAATTCAGAGCGACATCTATCACCGTCGGGGCTCGAACCCCGGAGCCTCCGGATCAGATTCGCTGCAGACGTAGCGACAAACCTGGCTCCGAAGTAACTCAGTCCATCAATCAACCAAGAAAAATCCATCTCCAGAAAACATTATGGCTGTCAAAGCAATGGGACCGGAATGATCACGAAAACAAAACAAAGGTACTTGGCGAAGAGAATTGCGCCGGGTCAGGTTCCTCACCAAGGGTTCAGGGCCGCCAACATAGAGTGGGAGAGGGGGGTGTGACCTTTCCCGCCCTGCCCCGCCCCTCCCCTCCCCTCCCACCCTTCGCTTGCCGACGCAAAGGTCGCGGAGAGATCTTATCCTCCATGTTCCAACAATCGCTGAATGAACACCGCCATCAATAATTCGCCCTCTTACATCTCCCATGTCCGTATTTCTTACGGTGATCATTCAATGCATTTCTTGAGGTTGTAGTGGTGAAATTTCTAAGAATTGCATGTCATTCGTCTTAAAAGGATTCCAATGAGCTAACATTGTTGCTAACAACAGTTGATTTTGTGAGATGACATGACAGCACATCGCATTCATTGCTCAATCTCACTTGGATTTCTTGCCGTAATTTCACAGCAATTAAAAGCACCGATATTATCAATAGCGTACGGCGGCCTTGTGATTCCAAATTTGAAAATGCTCAACAATCGATTCCACGTCTGGGTTGGAGAATTGACAAATACTGAATGATCCCAGACTTTAGACAAGGGCAACACAAATGGGTATTTTTGTATTCCACATGTTAAATCTTGCAGAAGGTGGCGTATGCAGGTATGCTCCGATTACAATCACGCACTGTCCATTTTATGAGGTTTTGAAGTCCTGAAGTTGGGCACCGAGAGCGTGCCGCGTTCGTAGTGTATCATCACGGCGTATGCACTCCACGGACTAGCCTCTGATTGAACGTTCAAACGCGATCCTAGATCTCTCTAAAATCCGGATAGAGTAGAGCACTCCGCAGCTTGGTGCTACCAGCTCTGAGGTTGGCCGAGGGAGAAGATACACTAACCACTCCAAAGACGGCACAGCTCCCTAATCAATTTACTCTGGGCTTAAACCCTGACCATTCGTCTTCCCAATGAGCTCATGGCAAAAACGATGCCAATAAGCTCAAGAAACAGGGCAGATGAACAAATTTTCAATTCCCTGTCAGGTCTTTTACACAATGGTTCGACGTGGCAATCTATCTTTCGGATGATGGCAGGCACGCCCACCTTCCCACTAGTTTGACACTAACAGCGAGCGTTTTGCATAGACGCTCAGAAAGTCGGGTGAACATTTCCAATCCTGGAATTCCAGCCTGGCAATCCTGGAATCCCAGCGTGTTCGAAACTCTCCTCACTAACGACTGAGACACTAATAAAGTCGATCGTACGTTTCCAATCCTATATGAGGGTGTGGAGTCCCTGCCTGTTTACCCACCGCAAACCTTTTGATACTAATGACGTGGGGTATGTCGGAGGACCTGGGATCCCAATCTGCCTACCCACTGCTGATCTCTTCTCACTAACCAAGTATTACCGAGAAACTAAGGAAGTCAACATTTCCAACCTGAAGGAGGGCTTGGGATCTTCCATCTGTTTCCCCACCACGAACCTCTTGACACTAACAATTTAGGTTTCGCCATGACACTCAGCAAGCCGGGTTCACGTTTCCAAAACTGTAGGAGATCCTACCCCAAACCCCAAACCGACTCCCGCCCGACCCATACAACGACGTGGAATTCGCCGTGAAACGCCGGTAGAGCGTCTTCACTCGTGCAGCGGAGCGAGAACCAAGCTCCTAGCTCCCCGTGCGCGCCGCCCGTTGTCCAACAGCCACACGGCTAGCGCGCGATCGCTTCCTGCACATGCGGCGTGCCACAAGGCGGGATGTCCGGCCGCCGACGGGCTGGTGGGCGGACCGCCGGCGACCTTTGCCGCCGCGCCCCTCGCGCCTCCCGCCGCCGCCGCCACGCGCGTATTTTTATCCGCACGCGGTGCGATCGCCGCCCCGCACTGCGCGTCGCTCCCCAACGAGGAGAAAGCCGGACGAAGCCTTTCCGCTTGTTCGATAAAAATACTTGGCGGATTCGGTGGTATAACGGTCACCGTACCGGACTGTTGTACCCGATTTTGCGGGTTCAAACTCCGATCGAAGTCTTGGATTTTTAAGGGCGAAAAAATCCCTCGTACTCCTTCCTTCGGAGGGGAAGTAAAGCCGGTTGTCCCATGTAGTAGATTTACTGCATGTAAATATCCTCAGAACTGAAAGAAGCCTCTGAGCAAAATTGAGATCCGCCAGTTTCGTCGCCCAAGATAACACCTCCTTTCTCCGCTAGGTGGTGAAAGGAGCGTGTCGAAATTTGCGTGGTTAGACGGAAGAGCGGGCCTGATGGACCGAGTCTCGCCACGTAAAATAAGGCCTAAACTAAACTAAACTGAACTACTTTGGATCGGTTACCACTGAGAAGCTGGGCTTCGTTTATTATGAGGATTCAAAATGAAGGACACATCACTTTTCCCGAAAAGTATTAGATTTTCGATGTTCAAAGTATAACACAACTGTGTATAGAATTTGGAAGGAAAAAGTAACGATTTTCATAATGTTCTTCGTATTATACGATCATAATTATTTCCAAGTCAAACGAGATAGAATATGTTAATTACAAAACTAATAACCATCCAGTAAATTAATATTCTAAACAAAAGAAGGAACGTAATTATTGCAATTCCTGTTATTTCACGTTTGTCTAGTGAATCCATCTATATTTCTTAAGTCTCAGGTTCCCAATATTAAAGTTTCTCATTTTTGCTCTCCATTATTGCAGATCTTGTAAAATTCGCGACCAGGAAGAGTGGGGGTTCAGTTATTTACTATCTAATAAAATATGTACCTCGTTTGACGATTCAAGTAGAATTCATAGTACAATACCAATATTTCTTGCTATCAAACTTTGCCAAAACCCTGTTGCTAAGTTTTTTCTTTGTTTTTCATATTTGAAATAAGAATAGTAAAAGAAAGAAGTAGGGATTCTGCATGTTATGAAAAGGTGTGAAGATAGTACTTTGCCCTCATACGTCACATTCACTTTTCTTTTAGTGTTACAAGACATAAAACTAAAAATATTTTGGAGAATATTTTTCGTAACTTGAAATCATCAATTCTACTTTTAAAAAAACATTGAAGTTTGAGCTCCCATTCTCAAAAATTAAAAAAAATTAAAATATATGAAAAGCAACAAATGGGAATGTGGTGTGCTCGCTTGCTGCTCGCCCGCAGCCAGCGCCCCGTGCGACGGCCGCGGAGGGGCAGGGGAAGGCGTTACGTCAAGCCGGACGCGGCTATCGGACGCCGCGGCGCGCCAGCTCCGGGAGCGAGCCCTCGCCGACGCCGCGACGCTCCAGCGACGCCGACGCGACGCCCCGAATCTCACGCCACCGCGACAACGCCTCGCCACTCCACTCCACTCCACTCGACTCCGCCTCTTTGGATCTGCCTCTTATTGCCATCGGATTGTGAATAAATCATGCCTCTTATTTTTTTAGACAGTCATTTGAAAAAGAGATTATAATTATTTATTAATATACAGTACACAATTATTTATTAATATATACACAATTATTTATTAATATATAGACAGTCATTTGAAAAAGAAATATATATTATAATATATAATTATTTATAATATAATTTATTATAAATTTTATATAATTTAATTTATTTATAATATATAATTAATATAATTATTTATTATATTTATTATTATATTATAATTTTAATTATAATTATTTTTAATGTACTCGTACTATGCACGTTTAACCTGCTTAGGAATAGAGCATGTTCCTCACTTTCAGCATTGTTGCGATTACTACCCACTTCCATGGCCCTCTGTACACTTCATGTAACAAGTGACCCTTGTAGAGGGGCTTATGTCTACAAGTGGGATGAAGATGGCATGCCCGCTGAATATTATCTAATATTTGCATTAGGCATCGAGCTGCGGACAACTTAAAACGAAATTATACAATGGGAGAAGAAAAATGATGGAATGATTTAAAGTTCGATGAGATATGCCAGCAAAATAAGCATGATTCTCCTGGAATTAATTTTATATTTCGCTATTACGTCAAAAGCGTTTCCGACCCTCAATGACGCGCCCACGTCGTATAATCAATTAAATAATGATGAATTGATGATAGTTAGATACTGAAATAATGAATAATCAATAAAATATTTAAGAACTTATCAACGATCTGTACATTACACAACGAACGAGATTTTGTGTCAACTGTTGAACAACGTTGTAAGAATACACTGCCATCACGAAATGCTTGAGAAGAACTTCGCGTTCTTCCTGTATCACCGGTTAGAGAGGCGGAAATGCAAGCCTCCTAACCTGATTCTTGCCACTTACAACCGTTCACGTAATTCACATACAATTACCCCCTGAGGCGCGCTACCAAACCGTTTCAAATTACGAGCTTATTCAGAAACGTAGTTTGGCGATACACTTTCGGTAACATTAAGCAAAAATGTTTGAGGTATTTTGGCGGGTGGTCGCCAATTTGAAATAATACCGAGAAACGGTTTCGCCAGTTGCAAAAAAAAAAAAAAAAAAATTAAATAGAATAAAAAATGCTAAATTCAAAAACCAACTCTAGTTCTACCACGTTCATTACTCTTCTCTTCATATAATTCTTGTTGTGAAAAACTTAACTTTATTCGTACACATAAAAAATACTTCAAGAGTAATTGCATAAAATCGTATGTAATGCCGCGAAAATGCTCTTAGCGATATATAAATCCGGAAACAGATAACCCTACACAGATACGACGCCTTCCATTGCAACGTGAATCATCTTCGTTGCTCTTTTGTGTCCCTTCGCTTGAAAAATAAATTAGTCAGACGTCGCTTCAACTGGTACAACCGGATACACTCCAACTTCGTCGTCGCAGTTGCCAAACGCATCTGACCCAATCCTCGCTGGCAATGGCTCGAAGCACGCTGAGTACTTGTGATAGAGAAACAGACGTACTCATACGCCTCCCATACGTGTTGGATGACTTAGATGCTACGCAATTTTAAAGGAAAGTGTAGAATCAGCTCACTCTCTTTCAAATTAGTTTTTACAATCGCGAGGTCGTAATATTTACGTTTCGTTTGAAGCCACATTTAATTATTTCATTTCAAAATATGTGCAGTTACAACTTGAGAGAGGTAATTGAAACTCTCCCATTTTGTCACATATTCTCACACTATACTTACGAACCTTAGTATATCGACTTGTATTTAACGCTTCTCACTACGAGCCGCTGCTACGTGTTGCAACGTGTTTTGATTCTACACGATTAGCGATTCCTCAATGCCACGGTCGGTATGACGATGGGAATACTCTCCCTTAATGGGAAAATGGTCCGGGATGACGACGTGAAGAGGCAACGATGAGAAGGGGCGACGACATGTATGGTACGAATATGGAAGGGGCGACGACGTTAAGGGGGGATTAAGGGGCGACGTAAGGGGCGGCGCGTTAAGGGGGCGACGTTAAGACGTTAAGGGGCGACGACGTTAAGGGGCGACGACGTTAAGGGGCGACGACGTTAAGGGGCGACGACGTTAAGGGGCGACGATGTTAAGGGGCGACGATGTTAAGGGGCGACGACGTTAAGGGGCGACGATGTTAAGGGATGTTGCTTGCGAAGGTCACAGTGGCAAGTGATGCCGGTAGTGAACATGTCTGAGATCAAGTTAAAGGCCACTTCGACATTACATAAATTAACTGGAGATCATGGATATATTTTCACAAGTGGCGCCACCAACAAAAAAGGATTAGATAAAACTGGCAGTTGCGATAAAGTCAAAAGAAACAACTAAGATGCAGAGAACCACGCCTCCCAAACAAGGAAATGGCAACAGTCACAGGGACGACCATAGAGCAGAGCAAAGAGTCATGAATGGCATGAACACACGTGCAACAATCGACTCTGATGAGGATGGTATCTTCGCGATGGCAAAATCTGTGATGACGAAGAGAAAGAAGAGGCATTAGACAACAAGAATGTGCTAATTGTAGAGAGAGTCACAATGTCTGAGAGGGCAGTTGAAACAGGATGCAATGACAACGACGATGTGTTAGGTAATGTTGGGCAACTTGGTTAGTTGACAATAGAAGGCAGTTTCTGAAAGGTGTCAGCGTAGATCTGCGCGCCAGTAAGTGCCCTTGAGTCAAGGAGACGGAAACTTCAGGGCAAATGTCATGGAATACGGCATGCGCAATATGATTGCATAGAAAAGATGGAGCCATTGTAGGGACGATGCCGGATAGCAGCGAAAATTGCAGATAATATTGGCAAAGCCAGAGGCAGAGTCGAGGACGATGAACGAACAGTAGCAGATGTAAAGGTTTGGCGTGAATCAGGATGACTGGAATGACGATTGCAGTCACTCTTACAACGGACCCAATAGTAACGATGGTAGAGTGGTGGTCGGCGACGTAAAGGGAAACATGGTGCAGGCACATGGCAGAATTTGCAAATGGAAAGAAGACGGAATCAAATGGAAAGGGAATGAAGGCCAGCTGGAAGTAGAGTTCTCGAAGGCACAGGCGATGGCAGGCCTGATAGAAACAGATGGGGGAGCATAGATAGATAGATAGATAGATAGATAGATAGATTATTTAACTGATTGATTGGTGATTCCGGGCAACTCAACGGCGAAGGTCACTGATCCCGTAAGCATAGTGTTTATCTCAGGAGGTGGCGGTGATCTTCGCCAACTGGATAGCTAAAACTGATATACCTGTGGTCTTGCAGGGTGTCTGTCCCAGCCGGAACCAGCTCCCGACTGGTCCCTTTCCATATCTGGCAGTGCTATGCATGTTAGTGTCAGTGTGTATGTGTGTGTAAGAAGAGAGGATAGGACAAGGAAGTGGCAGGAAAGATCACGCGCGGTCCGTGGCCCGTTTGTTAGAGTTCTGCTTCGACTGGTGTTGAACGAAGAAACCACGGAAAACCACCGATCGGAGTAGCCGGCCGCAAGAATTCTCCTCCAGACAGCGGCTGAATTCGACCTATACTTGGGGTTTTCTAACGTGTCATCTGTGGGTATTATCTCCAAAATGGAATTCGGCACGACTGTTTGCGTCATTCTCAGTCCTACCGCTAGAGTCGCTTGATCTGCAGCACTGCTTGATACGATCGCGATCATGCGACATCTTGCGGCAGGACCAAGAAAGACGCAAAGCGTCGTGCCGAATTCCGTCATGTAGATACTACCCACAGATGCCACATAAAAAAAAATCAAGTATGTAGAAAATCCGGCCACCGTCGGAAGTGGAACCTTAGGACTTACCAGGCGCAGGCTTGCAGTGGCATCACATGCTGCCCTGAGCCACCTCCGCCGCGGGGAGTTATGAGAAATATCGAGTGGGAACCGGTCGGCGGCGGCGGCAGGTGAGCAGCGGCGCCGGCGAATACGCGGAATCCTCAGCGGCGGGGGCGGGGGCGGGGCGGGGCGGGGCGGGGCGGGGCGGTGAGGCAATCCTCGGGGCAGCTCCGGGTTCCCCGGCCTTCGCCCCGCCCCACCCGCGCGGTCCGATCGCTTCGCTCCGGCTCCCGCCCGCCTGCGCGCGGGCCGTCTCGCCTCTTCGCACTTTCCCTCCGCATCCGCGCGTTCGAAGGCTTCGTTCATTGATTGATTGATAGCGATTCCGGGCGCGTCAACAGCGTTGGTCAACAGTCCCGTAAGTGTAGTGCGTGTGTTTTGCTCGGGAGAAAGAGAGGTTGTCTTCCCCCGCTGGATGGTCATATCCGGCGCCGACCTACCGTCGGCTAATGGGGTTTTCCTCAACCAAGTATCTCCCACCAGCTGGGCACCGCCCCAGCCGGGACAAGTTCTAAGTTCCCCACCGGTGTCCCGGGATGTGTGATAGTGTAGTGCATATTAGTGTAAGTGTGTGTGTGTGTGTGTGTGTGTAAAGGGTGAGGATAGGACAAGAAGGAGGAAAGATAGATCGCGCGAGCTTCGCCCGTTTGCTAGGGTAGTACTCCGGCATTCGCCTGATGTTGATCGGAGGAACCACGCAAAACTATCGATCATAGCAGCTGGCCGCTAGAATTCTCCTCCAGGCAGCGACTGAATTCGACCTAGCTGAAAAGCTAGTGTAGAATATCCTGATAAAAAATTCTGCCAATTCCTCTTGAAAATCCCGGTCATAGACGTTGCAGCAACATCAGTTACCGCTGATTTCCACTTCCATGCACTACACTATCACGCATTTCGGCAGCTTAGAGCTAGTCCTGGCTGGGGTATTGCCCCGCTGGGGCTGGCATCTGAAGGAGAAAATTCAGCCAACCGACGTGTAGATCGGCACACGTTCGGGTGAGGGATCACATTTGTGAATGGTCAGTGATAAGAACGCGTTGCTACAGTACGTTTTTTTAAGACAAACGTGATAACTTTTTTCTCTCACGGTCGCAAAAAACTATTTAAATAAGCTAAAACATTCTTTTTATTTTCTATTTTACTCCTACAAAACGAATAAAAAACAAATCAACATTACACTGGACGACAAAGATGAACAGGCCCGAGTTGCTCCTTCGTCGCTAGTGCGCTAATACCTTCGTCTCGTAGATAAACTTTCCCTTTATCATTTGTTAGTGGGCAATATCGTGCCCTGCGAAACGAAGAAGCCGGGGTGGCAGGTGAAGGCTTTTCCCCGCGCGCGCGCTCGCGACCTCCTTTCTCCGCGTCTCCTCTGCCGCTGCGCGGCGCTTTCTTCTTCTCCTCGGCCGCCCGCTTTCCACGCGCGTTTCTCCCCGGACGCGCGTCCGCCCGCCCCAGCCCGGCCCGGTCACGGGATGCACCGGCGACCCAGGGCGTGGTGCGGCCAATCCGCGTTCGGGCGCGAAAGGTGGAGGGGGGGGGGGGTGGGGTGGGGAAGACGGGTGGGGTGAGGTGGGGGGGGAGTGACTGGGCGGTGTGTGCGTGGGTGATTGCGAGGGTATTTGTGCGGTGAGAGGGTGATTGGGTGGTGAGAGGGGTTGGGTGGTGGGTGGGTGGGGGTGGGGGGGTGGTGCGGGCGGGTGGTGGGTGATTGGGTATTTGGGGCGAGTGGGTGATTGGGTGGTGAGTCGGTGATTGGGAAATGGGTGGGTGATTGGGAAATGGGTGGTTGGGGGGGGGGGGTGGGGGGGTGAGCTGGGCGGTGGTCGGGTGGGTGGGCGGGGACCGCGATACGAGGTGCGAGGGACGTCCTCGCCTGGAAAATTGCCAATAAATCGTCATTTAGGGATCCGCCGATAGATATGGTTCAGTCGGGCGGCGGGCGGCGGGCGGCGGGCGCAAAACCAGTTGGCACGCGCGACTCACGGGCGAGAGCGAGTGAGAATCGATTATCGGCGCGGCGAGGAAACACCCTGCGGTTTCCTCTGGTGGCCGTGGAGGGGGATGGTATTGGTGGTGGTACTGGTTAATACTCGATTTCTCGTGAGCAGAACTTTTCGCTGACTTTTTTCACGAATACGTTTTTTTTGCATAGGTTGGAAATTCAATTCCCTGAATTTCACGCATATACGAATGTGACATAATCTAAGGCACGAAAATTGAAATTTCGAATTAGTTTCTGGACTTTTTTGATTTCTGGAACCTACAATCATATTTCCTAAATAAACCTACGTACATTTCTCCTCTTTTTATGACTAGTTATAAATAAAAAAAAAATTTCGTATAAAAATTACAGATTTTGCCTCCTCCTTTTGCTATATGTTGAAGAATATTTATGAAAATATCCACCTACTATGTTGTATTTTGGATTTCTATCGGTGTTCAATGAAAAAGTTTTCGATTTTATAGCATTTATTTACTTCTCGCTACGCACTCCCACTGGTTCAGATATTGCGACAAAACGTTCATCCGCTTATATTTGGGTTCATTTGAAAGGCGTATTCTTTACCTAAGAGTAGGATAAGAAAGATGTGATGATTTGAGTTTTTCGCTTGTACTCGTAAGAGTGCACAAAAACATCCTATAATAAAACAAGACGAATTTCTCGGAAGTTATTCATTAAAATCTTCAGCTCGATACAGCGACAGCCGCTGACCCTAATAGCGATAAGAAACGACTTGGAAACATTTTGTGGATGAATGGGCGAGATAGGCAGCGTGAGCTAGTATGATTTTTTGAGCTTCGTAATCTTAGAGACCGCACAAGATGAATTCTCGTACGATGATGAATTTGCAAATTCGCTAATCTAAAATGCTTCGCAGTGACTCTTAGATGCAGTGAAGCTTATTGTTTCCATGGGGATTTGGTTCAACCATTATTTATGTTTTTAAAACACATTTTAAGATTTTTGGAGTATCAATTTATTTGTCTCATATTGAGGGTATTAATTGAGCTACATTTGGTGTTTTAAATTCTTTTCTTTCTATCTACCCGGATTTTTCTTTCATCCGGAGGCTTGTTAGATCAATAAACACGAATAAATTATTTGGAAAGTCATCGACGTGCTACTGTAAGTAAGAAATAGGATAACGATTAAGAGCAAATCTATCTCAACGATCGGTCGAGAAAGAATAAAGCAAAAATCGGGCCGTCAGATTTTCTTGTAGCAAAAAAGAATAGCAAATTCCACTGAATCACGGACTAACTCGCAAAACCCGACGAGGAATGTTTGTGCTTCAAAAAAATGTGTTTCCTGCCGGATCTTACAGCCTCACCTTGAGCTCGAGACTTCGACAAGACTCTCCTGAATAGCCGACAACAATAAACGCGTAATTGCTTGATTTGTAACTGTAAATATCGAACGACCTTCGACCAGACAGTCACATTTTTGCCGGCCCCGATCGCAAAGTGTTGCTGAACCAAAGAAGTCGTGTCAAATATTTCAATAGCCATACGTATCCTTCAACATCCGGTCTGAGAGATCGACGTTTTACCGTGTGTACAGACCATAGGCCAAACGAACGCCCTGGTTCAATTGATTGTAATGTGCCACAATCAAGAACTGCTCAATGTTTGCAATACTCCTATAAGCGAGGGTCACGCAAACGAGGATACATTTTTTGTAAGCATGTTAGGTTTCTAATGTTCAATTAAAATTACGTAAAATTTACTCTCATATAAATTATTTTGCCTATTGCAAAATATCTCAGTTGTGTGTTAGTTATAAGCTTATTTAATCTGCACCTGAGCACAAGTAAATATCCATTAGGCAAAATCGCTCTACGAGTTAACTTTTGCGAAAATGAATCATTATTATTATTATTATTATTATTATTATTATTATTATTATTATTATTATTATTTAAAAGTACGCAGTTTTACTGCGTCCTTTCCTTTGTGGAATATTCCTTACAAAACCATACTACCATACGCCGGGAGCTTAGACCTTGTCCCGGCTGGGGGCGGGGTGCATCGCTGATTGGAGAAAAGCCACCGTAGGTCGACGAAGGGTCACCATCCAGCGGGATGTCACTGCAGCGCCTCTGACCGGGAGGTCCCAGGTTCGAGTCCTGATGGCGGCAGGATTTTCGACACTAGCTTTTCAGCTAGATCCAATTCAGTCGCTGTCTGGAGGAGAATTCTAGCGGCCGGCTGCTCTGATCGGTAGTTTTCCGTGGTTTCTCCGATCAACACAGGCGAATGCCGGAGCAGTACCCTACCAAACGGGCCACGAACCGCACCCGATCTTTCCTTCCACTTCCTTGTTCTATTCTCTCATCTTACACACACACTTACACTAACATGCACTACACTACCACATATTCCGGGAGACCGGTCGGGAGCTTCGATCTTGTCCCGGCTGGGGCGGTGCCCCGCTGGTGGGAGAGTCCTAGTTAGGGGGAAACCCCACTAGCCGACGGTAGGTCGACGCCGGATCTCGCCATTCAGCGGGGGAAGATCACCGCCATCTCCCGAGAGAAAAAAACATGCACTATACTAACCGGACTAATGACTTAAGCCGTTGACGCGTCCGGAAACACGAAAAAAATCAATCAGTCAATACAAGCTATTTCCCGGGAGGTGGGATATTCCTGCCCTGTTGGCACATGAGAGTCAACTGTACCTGCAGATCTGTTTGCGGAGTTTCTCCCTCCAGGTATCTCCTACAGGGGGCACTGCCCCTGCCGGAGCAATCTGTAAGACCTGCATTGGTCTCCTCGCATGTGTGGCGGTGTGGTGCATGAAAATATGGGCAAGGAAAGGAGGAAGAACAGGGGCCTGGGGCTTTTGATACACGGGAGCCCCTCATTTCAAACAAAAAATTCTCTCCTTTCCTGTCTCGTGAACAGAATTAATTTCTCCATGCACCAGAAACAACGTACTAACTAAAACACAACTTAGAAAATTTGGATATGAGAGGGAAAAACATTTTTTTTTAATCAAAACAAAATTCAGGGCCCCAATTAAGAAGGGGTCTGGGAAAAATCGCCCCACCCCACCCCCCTGGTCGCCTCCGGTCCATTGCCATCATCGGCACAGGAACCCCACGATCTTCGGGCCAGCGACGCTGCAGTCAACGACCATACTCCCACCGACCCTAGGCAGCCTGCGTGTGGGATCGATACAACCTTCCCACAATCCATCTCCTGGGCGATCCGAACCAAAAGCGAAACGTTTCCGCGTCGCCCGTCCAGATGGAAAGTTGACGAGCGTCGCGCCCGCAGACAACAGGGCTATTTCAGGCCTCGCGTAATCGTCCGCGGCATGCGTCGCGCTGTCAACAACCGGCCGAGGCGGAGGGCGCCAAGGAAGCCGACAAAAGGAAAACGCGGTGGGGCGGGACAGGGAGGGGCGAGGCGGAGAGGGACAAGACGAGGTAAGGCGGGACGGGACGGGACGGGACGGGACGGGACGGGACGGGACGGGACGGGACGGGACGGGACGGACGAGGACGGACAGGACAGGACGGACGGACGGACGGACGGAACGAGACGAGACGAGACGAGACGAGACTGGGTTGGGAGCGGCTAGGTGCATGTCACTGGTTGGGGGAGGACAGAGGGATGGGGTTGGGCAACGTAGGGCCAGGCACGGCCGGGCAGAGCAGCGAGGGGCGGGATAGGTTGGGACAGACTTTTCGGGTCGGATCGGATCGGATCGGATCGGATCGGGTCGGGTCGGGTCGGGTCGGGTCGGGTCGGCGGGACGGGACGGGACGGGACGGGACGTGACGGGACGTGACGTGGCGTGGCGTGGCGTGGCGTGGCGTGGCGCGGCGTGGCGTGGCGTGGCGGGGCGGGGCGGGGTGGGACGGGGGGCGAGGCGGGGGGCGGGGCAGGACGGGGCCGAGAGAGGATGGGCGGGGCAGTGCGTGTGTGACGGCGCGGCCCCGCAAATAGCGCCGCCAACGCCCCCGGCTTCGGCTGCCTGGACTCATGTCCGGCGCCGGCTGCCGCTCCCGGAAGCGCGGGCCCGCGCCACGCAACGCCACAGAAGACTCACGCGGGCCGAGGTGCCGTCACCAGAGCTCGCAAGGTTTGGTCAAATGCATTTTTGTCATCGTTACCATGTTAACGCTGTTATCAGTAGGAGTCACTTCACTGGTTTTGGAAGGTTTTCAATTAGCCTATTTTAGCTCGTTCTGCCAATAGTACGTTTTAGCAGTATTTTGACCTTTTCCTTTTTGACTTTTTCATTTTTTTCTCTAGGCACCAAACTAAATCAAGTTGGAAACCTATCTGCAAGGCTGGAAAGGATAACACGCACGCACTCGCTTGTATTTCTCTGCTAGTGGAGGCACGATTTAACGTATGAAGTGTTGCGTCTATGTTTAGGAAGAAAATGCAGCCAAAAAATGATTCGGACACATTTTTTCATTTCAGAGATTTTCAGAGATTTTAGAGATTTTATTCCGTCACGAGAAATCTCACCCCACGTTTGAATACGATATTTGATCCCTTTTATTTGGAACACACATTGTTTTCATAATACTCAATTGTAACATAATTCTTGTGTATTTGTATCCATATTTTCATTAGAATTATCGCCAGTTTGAATGATCATTTTATAAAAACTAAATTTCTTTTGGTCTATATATTTTGGCCAAAACAAATATCTGCAGGACTTAAGTTATTCTAGTAACCACTGAAAGTACTGCACCAATGTCGATGAGGCTTGTCGTTAGTTTCGTTTGGAGATCTCGAATGCTGCAGCTTACGACCAACAGCCAAGAACATTAATTACAAAATAATACCTTGTCTCAGTCTACAACTACTGTTGCATCAGAGACACGGGAGTTTATCAGTGGAAGGTGATTAGCTGGACGCCACCAGAGGGTGCCAAACCTCTAGAGTCACATCTACGACTGAGTTCAACAGTAGCCTCACCAGCGTGCCACTTCATTTCGCGCGCGTATGTGAATTTGTGTGTGTGTATCTGTGCGTGTGTGTGTGCGTGCGTGCGTGCATGTGTGTGTGTGTGTGTGTGTGTGCGTGCGTGCATGTGTGTGTGCGTGTGTGTGTGCGTGTGTGTGTGTGTGTGTGTGCGTGCGTGTGTGTATGTGTGTGTCTGTGTAGAGGGACGAAGCAAGATGGAGTAGACAAGAGGGAGTGGAGAGGGCAAGAAAATAAAATTACTTCTACTTTACACTAGAGATAGGATCATTTCCTTTTTGTGTCTAATAGGTGCTCTTGATAAATAAATGAACTACGCCATTACGGAAACGGTCGCCTCCACGGGGACGCTGTGTGTTATGAGAGGCATTGGGAAGTTCTTCACAACTACGGGGACGCTCCGCTCGTGGTTGGTGGATTAAAAAGACATTACGTGTTCTCGTGGCATAATGTTAAATACCGCACTCGCCACACGGAACCAACGATTGCAAAGCTTTGCTACGCTAACATTGTGAAGAGCTGGCTTCTTGAGAAATTGCCACAAGTGACCACTGAAAAGAGTGGTCAGAGGGTGTAAATACTGCAAATATCAATGAACATATCACAATGCTCGACTGAACGTAAATGAATCACAAGTCAAGATTTCACAAATATAAAAGTAATTCAAATAATCAGTTTATAATACCCTTAAGTCTGCAGTTGTTCCCATTATGTCGCATCACTTAACACACACAAGAGACAAAACATTTTTGCAACATGCAAGTCCGTTTACAATTAACATTTATTTCCATTCGAAGTGAAACAAATGAGAAAGACATTTTCTTCGAAGCATTCAACTTGGTTGATCTACTGAACCACCTTACAGAATATTGTACTGGACACTTCCAATCGAGAAAAATCATCCATTTACTGCTCCTATCTGATTGATTGATTTTTTCGTGTTTCCGGGCGCGTCAACTGCTTTGGTCATTAGTTCCGTGAGTGTAGTGCATGTTTTTCTCGGGAGATGGCAGTGATATTCCCCCGCTGGATGGCGAGATCCGGCGGCGACCTACCGTCGGCTAGTGGGGATTCCCTCTAACCAGGACTCTCCCACCAGCGGGGCACCGCCCCGGCCAGGACAAGCTCTAAGCTTCCGACCGACCTCCCGGAATATGTGGTAGTGTAGTGCATCTTAATGTAAGTGTGTGTGTAAGGGGAGAGGATAGGACAAGGAATGGGAAGGACAGATCGTACGCGGTCCGTGGCCCGTTTGGTAAGGTACTGCTCCGACATTCGCCTGGTGTTGATCGCAGAAACCACGGAAAACTACCGATCAGAGCAGTCGGCCGCTAGAATTCTCCTCCAGACAGCGACTCAATTCGATCTAGATGAAAAGCTAGTGTCGAAAATCCTGGCGCCGTCAGGTCTCGAACCTAGGACCCCCCGGTCAGAGGCGCCGCAGTGACATCAGTTGATGTACTGAGCCAACGCCCCGGTCTGCTCAGTGACTACGACAAGTGAGTTTCAAAGATAGCAATCCAGATACAGCACCACGGACTTCGGAATACAAAAAGTTCCGGGGGACCCTTTTTCAACACGACAGCGCTGAGGTCTTTTATGTCGCCGCGTCGTCGACACCGTTATTTGCCGCCTATCGCCACAGACATCCGGCCCCACCGCCGCCTGCACCGCCGCCGCCCCCTCAACATTAGCAGCTGAGCGTGAAAGGTGACGCAATGCCACTTGACGAGCAGGGGCTACATCCGGTTCGGGCATCGGGCTGTTGTCTTCTGGTACAATACAATAAAATTTCAAACAGTTTACGAATTAATAATTTATCTGTTATCATTGAAATTAAGGAGTAACTGTACGTCACTGACGAAATTCTCATCATCTATCTGTTCACCTTTAAATATCAAAATTTAACTTGTAGTAAACTTCATTGTTTATTTGCTTTTTTTTTATTAATTCAATTCTCTTTAAAGATGGAGACAATAATTTTCACCGGCAACGTCTTATTTCAACAGTCTGATTGTAGGAGATGTATACAAAACGAGGATACTTACCCAATATTAAGAAATACGTCTCGTATTCTTAGTTTCTGCAGGAAATAAGAACAGATATCTATAAAACAGGTAGCAAGTAGGAATGTATATTTTGAAAATTGAATTTGAATAATCTTTTTGAAAACTACCAAAAATACTTCAGAGTATATTTCATAACGGTTAAGATCTGTACTACACCACGTTTTACAGCATAAAATTGATTTAATGTAGCACTATTTTTACGAGACAATGTGGAATTCCTGGTCAATTCTCGATTTTAGACATCACGCTTTTTCGTTATTGCATTATTCTTTCATATCTAAATCTTCGCTTCAATTCAGTCGCTGTCTGGAGGAGAATTCTAGCAGCCGGTTGCTCTGATGGATAGTTTTCCATTTTTTCTCCGATGAACACTATGCGAATGATGGAGCAGTAACCTGACAAATTAGCCCCGGACTGTACTCGGCCTTTCCTTTCTCTCTCTTGCCCTATCCTCACCCCTTACTTTACATTCACTACACTACCACACACGTTGGTAGCCTACAGATTGTCCCGACAAGTGCGGTCCGTTGTTGGTGGAAGATACCTAGCGGGGGAAACCGGAAACCGTGCAGGTTGGCACCGGGTCTCGCCATCCAGCTGGGAAGATGATCGCGAACTCCCGCGACAAAAACTACATTTACGGGACTAATTACCTGAGCAGTTGACGCGCCCGGAAATACAATCAACGAAACTCCGCTATTTGTCAACCGACACCATCCAGAAGAATCGCGACTCACCCTTTAAAACTTCTGAGCTGGCTCGTGTAACAGGTCGAGAGCAAGAAAATAAAATTTAAAGAAGAAAAAAGGCGCGCGAGCTTATAGTTCCCATTCCCGACGCGAGAAGCGCTCTCATCGCGTTCGGGGAATCCCCATCACGTGGAGGCCCCACCAGAAGGGAGACAGGGTTCGACTCCGGGCGCGACCTTTCTTGGAATGCCACTGCCATAACGGCACAATGCCGGAGGTGGCGGTCGACCGGGAATCGATCTCACCGGCTTTATCACACTTTTTTTTCGCGCACCGAATGCAATATATTACGATCGACAATGCAGCGTTCCCTGTATTTGAGACATTGTAACCCAGATCATTCTTGACGCAATATACTCAATGGATGCACATACATAAAATCGATGTGTGCTGGCACGTTTCCTACGAGAGTTTATTTCCAATATTCGCACATTTATGACAGAATGGAAATCTAAAATTGTCCGAGGGGGTTTACGAGTAGGTCATTTTACAATTCGCAGGAGGAAGGAGACCAATGATAACGTAATTTTGCGTTTCCAGGAAAACACAAAAATACGTCCAATGATCCGGTGATGGCATCACCGGCTTCCTGGAAACCGACACACTAACAATCACCCGCGAGTGAGCACGGATGCAACGTAATTTCCACTCGGATAGCGTTCTTTGATACTTTGCACCGACACCACGAGGAAAGAACAGCAGCAGAAGGCAACCACATTTACGAAAGTTATCGCACCACATGGGGCAAATCCTTGAAGCGAAATCGACCATATGAAATTGTAATGAGGGTTTTAATACCTACACTAGAGCAAACTACGAAGGTCGGTCAGACAGTAATGCCCCACATTTATTTTCACCAGAAATATTTATTCTAAGAAACTGAAATTTGCGCACAATATTAACACATGTTTTTCTACCGGATCTATTTTTCTACAACATTTTTCATCGACTTGTACAGCCTCGTATGCAAGAGCAATGGATCAGGCCACAACTCATCCTTGTCATGCAGTCTAAATGAACATGTGTTTGTTAAAATGTTTTTTTTTTAATTAAAATAAAAAGTGTTCTTGACAACCAGGCGGATTTGAGACAAGCATGTCGTGATTCCTAAATCACTTTAGTTTTTTTAAATTTTGGGCAGGCGGAGAGGGGAATTGGTTTTTTTTTTTTCACAATAGGGTAACTTTTCGAAATTCTGCGAAAGTAAAGAGGCAGAGAAAGGAGATTTTGAAGAAAGGTCAGCAGAGAAAACTAATTAAATCGAAGAAAATTCACGCTATTTGGTAACTAATTTACAATTGCAATGCGTGTAGAAATTGAAAGAACACTATGAAGCCTCCGATCATCCACATCTTCGTTAGATACGTTGGAAATGGTGACACATCCAAAAATGAATAAATAAAGTAAAATAAAACTTTCAATTTTGATTAAAAAATGCAAATATTTGATTTCGTTAAACCGTCTATTCTCGTACTGCGCGTACCGACTGAATTGCCATATTGAGTGCGTCACTGCCTACGGTAAGCTGATATCATATGACAGCAAGGCTAAAAGTAAGAGGCCGCCCGCCATTAAATATTTGTTACTCACGTTTCTTAATAGAACAGCAACTTATAAATATTCGTGGTATGCAAAAATTGTTATGTTTATAATCTATTGTGTCATTGCAGTATTCGCGAAGAACGTTTTCGTAAAATTTTGACAGTGTTACACGAGAGTATTTTACATGTTGCTCTACAACAGAGTATGTGCTATTTCTTGGAAAACCATTTTGAATGGTTTGCTCAACAGCATTTTTGCTACTGCGACCACTAGTATACAGAAGTTACTCTAAGAAGGGTCCAGTTTGACAGGTCGGAAAACTAAGGAAAGTCACGTTGGTCGATGCCAATGCAGGAGGCAGTGTCGAAGCCATTTGCAATTAAGCCAGCATCTGCAAACAAACTCATTGGCAAATTGTGCACACGGAGATTATACACAGTTATGTTGCCTGGAGTAACCAAGCGTAGTTCCCGAAGCGGTCGCTTCTTAGAGTAATCTCCCTAAACTAAATGAATAACAAAGCACCGACCGGGAGCGGTAGCTCAGTGCATCAACTGATGTCACTGCAGCGCCTCTGACCGGGAGGTCCTAGGTTCCCACTCCCCACGGCCGCAGGATTTTCGACACTAGCTTTTCAGCTAGGTCGAATTCAGTCGCTATCTGGAGGAGAATTCTGGCGGCCGGCTGCTCTGATCGGTAGTTTTCCGTGGTTTCTCCGATCAACACCAGGCGAATGCCGGAGCAGTACCCTACCAAACGGGCTACGGACCGCGCGCGATCTTTCCTTCCTCTTCCTTGTCCTATCCTCTCCCCTTACACACACTTACACTAACATGCACTCCACTACCACATATTCCGGGAGACCCGTCGGGAGCTTGGAGCTTGCCCCGCTGGTGGGAGAGTCCTGGTTAAGGGGAAACCCCACTAGCTGACGGTAGGTCGGTGCCGGATCTCGCCATCCAGTGAGGGGAAAATCACCGCCATCTCCAGAGAAAAACATGCACTACACTAACGGGACTAATGACCGAAGCAGTTGACGCGCCCGGAAACACGAAAAAATCAAACAAAGCACCGACCTACGAGCAAGAAAGATTACGAAGCGCATCTCCAGAGGATCTCCACTAGAGCGTGGGCCTGTGACTTTTGCGTGACATTTCGGAGGCGTGACACACAAAGGGCCCTGCGGCACCGCATCAAAGGCACCGCCGCCACCGCCGCTTCCTCCCCGCGCTCATTTGTTCCCTGGCGCTCCAACGCCGCGCTCAAATACCAACACCGCCCCTCGTGGCAAGTTCACGACGTACGAGCGAGCTCTTTCACAGGCTGGCCACCCATTCCCTCAAAAGGAATTCCCCCACGTTTCCTTGTTTTCCAGAGCATTTTAAATATTTCACACTAATAATTAGATCTCTCACTATTTAAAGAAAATATTAAAGCACGCATGAAACTAATTCGTCGGTTCCATGATTCCGGCGTAATAAAGTACAAATTAGAAAAATTCAACAAAGAGAAATTGAGCAAAACATAAGGCAGTACTAGTTTTTAGGAATAATATCTAGTTTTACAACCATCGCAAAATTTTCCCTCACTTCTAATGATTCTTTTACAAATTCCCTCATTTTCACCTGTCTTTTCCAGAAAAAGCCACCCTGTATTAAATAGGAAGAACATGTTGGAATCTCCAGTCCTACTAGACCAGGTTTTTCGCTGTGTTTCCCTTGATCCATTGAGCAAGTATTGATGGGGCCTCTTGTTTTCCTTCTCAATATAAATGTAGCTTCACTACACACACGGTTTGTTGAGCTCTCCTCTTGTTACTTATGGTAAGGAAAGAGACGGAGGTGTAGATTCCTACTTTTTTAGTAATACTATAGAATAAAATTTGTAGTTAGTTTTTCGATGCAAGTTTTTTGTTGTTGTTTTTTTATTACTTGCACACATTACACTTCTGCCACATTCTTTATATTGAGTGTTTTGCTGATTTTATGACGATAATAAATATAATAAATCTAAATCTGTATTGAAATAGAGATGCTGTATCCGTCCGGCCACGCCGCCGGTAATCTGGACACCCGCAAGGTGTGTAAAGAGAGACAAAATACACTTTTAATGCGCTGCGTCATGAAATGTGAATGAATAATAACTCGAAAACACAAGAGAGGAGGACACATACAAAAACTCTTCAATGTGAATTCTTTGTACGTGCACCTGCGAGTTTTTTCCTTGAAGGGCTACTCAACCGTTTCATTCTTTGTTTCGGGTATCATTACATCGTAACCAACTACGCGTTTCCCACGGTAAAATTCCACAAATTGTTTACGCTTCTTTTCTGTTTCCTGTTAGCCACTTTCGACAAGACAATGTAGGATGGTTGTCCTCAAGATGGACAAAATTTCTTCCACCACTAGAACACTAGTTCATTAAATTCCATTTAAATTTTGTTTTTTATTTAAATGTACTGTTTATACTTAATAAAAAATATTTTAATAAAAAATATTTTAAGTGTGCAAAATCAATAGCCAATATTCCATCATAACTGCATTCACATGATTGTGCACCGAACTATCCATGCAACCCTCCCTTTACATATTCCTCAGTCTCTAGCTTTCACAGTCATACCAGGGATGAATGAATTCGACAAGGCAGCAAGGCAAATAGGCGAGACCCACTTGCCCATGCCTCTTTCCGGACCGCCCTTGCGTCACAACTCAGGGAACGGAAACTATTCCAATTTTTTGTGAAATTGAGATATTAGCAATAAATATACCTTAAAATATTATTCTTTGAGTGTAATGTGTTATTATTAGCTCTCTACGAAGTAGAGAGAAAGTTATGTAATGCTGCGTGAAAAAACGGCGAATTTTCAACAGAAAACCTATTACATGACCCTGGAAACGAAAAAGAGAATAAATGCGGTTGGTAAATTTATAAAAAAATCCTCTAACACGTGGTATTTCCAGAACACATGTTTTACGGGTGTCTGATACCGAAAAATCGAATGACGACTAAACGTCTGTTCATTCGTCCGTGTGTGAACAACGCTAGCGGCTAAACCGTTTAGTCGATTTTCTCCAAATATTGATACTCCCCAATCGATCTTGTTGAGGTCGTGGCTCCTTGAATTTGTAATCGATATTTTAATTTTGGAGCCTACTTACATGAAGCCCTTGGGAAATTTTCAAAAAATTGGTTCTATTATTTTTGATTAAGTTTTTTTTGGATAGTGTCAAGGACGTTCATAAGAATGGGGCATGTCTCATTTTTCTTGAAAAAATCTCATTTTTCAAAAATTACAAAAGTTCATAATTTTTTCGGTGTCTTTCTACAACTACAATTACGAAGACAGAGCTTCTTTTCCCTTAATGAAATCAGCTCCTTAAAGATAGAGTTTGAAAAAAAAATCATGTACAATTTTTCGAAAATGAGTACTTTTCACGTGATTTTGCGAGAATGTACGTGCTGTATTAGCATTACTAGTTTATATCTAGTAGTACTTGCAAGTCTTGTGTGTTTAAAAGAACTCAATATATTATGAAAGTCCTAGTAAAACTCGCAATATATCGGAACTAGATCAGTGATGGGTAGCCCCTTGTTTCACTGAGCCCTTGAATATGAAGTTATGAATTAACGATTTCGGGGAGCAAATGGTCGCCTGGCACTGCCCGCCCGCCCGTCCACGCGCGCGTCGCCTTTCCCGCTTGCATAAGCGCGGAGGCGTTGGCGAAGGCCGCGCCGCGTTTGGTCGCAGGAGCGCCCACCCAGCCCCCTCCCCTCCCCCTCCCCCTCCCCTTCCCCGCCCCCGCCGCAGGAATTCCCGCGCCACGTCGCTCTCGGCCCCCTATGACGCTCCGCGGCCGCCAGACACGCCCCCTGACATCCTCAACGCTGCCCAAGGCACGCGAACGCCCGACACAAGGACCTTCGACGACATTTCGACTAGCTCTGATTGATTGAATGAATGATTGATTGATGATGGATGATTCCGGTCGCGTCAACTGCTACGATTGGACGGTTGTTAGCGATTCCGGGCGCGTCTAATACAGAGGTCATTAGTCTCGTAAGTGTAGTGGATGTTTTTCCTGTAGGGTGATCTTCCTTCGCTGGATGGTGAGATCCGGCGCCGACCTACTGTCGGTAACTGGGAATTCCCTGAACTAGGTATCTCCCACCAGCCGGGTACCGCCCAAGCCAGCACAAGCTCTAAGCTCCCAACCGGTCTCCCGTTATGTGTGGTAGTGTATGTGTGTGTAAGCAAGAAGTGAGGAAATCGAGGAAGGAAAGATAGCGCGCGGTATGTGACCCGTTTGTTAGGGAATTTTCTGGTATTGATCGAAGAAACCACGGAAAACTACCGATGAGAGCAGCCGGCCGCTAGAATTCTCTTCCACTGATTAGCTTAGGCCCAGTGGCGACTCATGCGTGATTCCTGGGAGGAGGAAAGCAACGAAATCCAGATATTCCTTCAAATTGAAGTTATAACAAATTGAATTGCATGTATCGATGGAAGAAGAGAGACATATATTAGTTCGGTTATATAGCTTGGTATGTGCTAGTGAAAGCACCACTATTTCGTGATTTCATGAAATGATAAGTAGTAATACTTTTTTCTAGACAAGATCGCATTGTAGATTTGCCACAATAAAAGAACTCATTTAATGCAGATAAAAAGACCTTCACTTAAGTTTTAGTCATCGTACAATTGTTGAAATTCAGAAATTTATGCACATGCTTTCATAATAGTTCGAATTTTAGACTATCACAATGTGAAAGTCAACCTTTCCTGCATTAATTCAGAATCGTATTATCAGATAGTTCCCCTGGCTGTATACATATTTCTCATTTTTTCTCCATTCGGGCTTAACTCTATTTAAGATAAACCAACGTCATATTCATTACATGCAATGTGACTGGCTCGTCTGGAATTTTTCTTTCCGATTTTGGAAACGTTTGCCAAACACCACGCTCTCTCTTCCGTTACTCCCTCCCCAGGCCACAGGAACACCCAACCCGTGCATGTTTCCGGTGTCGGCAACATCCGCTCACCCAATCATCCCGGCAGCGGGGAGCCTGCACGGCTGTATTTTGTCTGCGTAGCTACGGCATGTCTAGTGACGTTCATTTCCGATATTGCGTTCGCTTGTGAAATGTATGCTCGATTTTGGTTGTAATGAACTTCTAAAGAGTAGCAGTTTTGCTTCACTACATCAGAGGTTCAGTATATCCAAAAATGTATTACAGGTTTTCAACTATGAGTTTATTCGAATCTACAGTAAAATATTCAATCGCCGCGAATTCAAAATTTCAATATCTTCCTGCTTTCATAACGCTTTATTCTATTTTGTCTACGGACTAAACGCCGCAGTACAGCAGTCTTAACTCCCTCAGTGTATGCTTGAATCGCTCTCTTTTTTTGCATCTTATTGGACATCACTCTTGTTTTATTCTCTTCTAGAAGATAATTTCACTGCAATCATGTAATCCCAGCTAGATAAGATTTCAAACTTGTGCTCCGGGTCCATGAAGTCCTAGTTTTCAAGTTGTGCTCCGGGCCCATGAAGTCTTCGGGCTGGACAGAACTACCTTTCACAAAAATTCCCTCACTACTCCCTTTCATTTGCCATGAATGCCAAGAAAAAAAATTCCCACTAAACCTATTAAGTCTAAGTCCATAGTATATGAATTTGCGGAACTGAGGCAAGTTTTTGTTGAATTTACTATGTGCATTGTAACGGATATCGAGAGATCACTATAATCGCATCTTCTCGGACTTATTTCGAGTGTATCTGCTGATCGGGACCAGGGACCTCAGTTCACTATAACCGACGTTCACCTTACCAGAGTTCGCTATATCCAGAGTCGACTGTATTTCTTTATGCCTAAACAATACTAGGAATAGGCATTCAGTTTCCATATAAAGAAACATATTTTCATTTTACATAATGCGTAATAGATAAAATGGAGATAAGTAAGCTTTCTAATCACACTGTTATATCACTGTTTACTCACTTCATGTGTAAGTGTTTATATACTGAGGAAACATAGTTCTGAAACTTGGCAATATCTGTGTTGATTCAAATTATTGATTTGCAGTAAGAATTGACAATACTTTTAAATCACGACACAAGAGCTAGGAATGTTTACTCTTGAAACCAAATAGTATAAAGCTTTCGATATGAAGCGATTCAAAACAAAAGGTGTTGTTCAAAACAAGTAGCGAAAGTTCCAGGGACGAAATACATTATGCAGTTGCCACAAGGCATAAATCTTGTGGCAGATAACTGGCTACAGTCAATATAAGTATCCCACGTCAAACAGCATCTATAAGTAATTTATACTGAGAGTTCTTTGTTTATTTGCTAACAAACAGCTGAATGGTTCACCGTGGAAGCAAAACAAGTTGCAACATACGCTTGGATATGACGGAAGCAAAATGCAAAAAACTCATACATACAAAAAATAATATTACTCTAGATTACTCTGCCAACAAACAAATCAAGCGTGCTCAAGAGTTACACTGAATGCTCTTTCCGTGCGTCACGGAGACTTTGCACTCTTTAAACGCTTTACGAACGCAAGACGTAAGCCTCAGGCTTCTCACATACGATGCAATGACGCCAAAGCACTATCATGGCTGATATGCTATTCATCCGACATTCCAAAGTCTGGTATTGAGAATGGACCCTATTTAGAGAAATATACAGTGAAATATCCATCTGGAGGTGCTATTTTCGGGTCGCTGAGATACAAAAAAAAAAAAAAAGAGTAAAACAATTCACGCGATAAATGCACTCCAATTATTCCTTCGTTACATTCTGAAAAACATTCTTTTACGTTTCAGCAACATGTATTATTATTCATTAAAACCACACATCTTACTTCAATATTCATAAAAAAGTATCATAAATTTTAAAAGCCATATAGGGAAATTTCACGAAATACCAATTAGAATTTCATATTTGGCTTTTCACATTACATCGGACATTTATCGACCATTTGATTTTCAATTTAATTACGCAAACAGCATCTAGAATAAATAATAAATTGTTTTACGAAAGATGAGTCGATACGGCATCCCTTTCTCAACTGTAAAACAATTAACATACGGTGGACATTAGTGTCGGAGAAAAAGGAAGGTGACAACTGAAAAAGTCGTGTTTAAGGTACGTGAAAAAATGTATTTGGAAAATAGTACCTATACTGTTAACATTAAAAATATTATGTAGTTTACAAGACTAGGTACATGTACCAGAACACACTCTTTAACAACGGCCCCATTCCGAGTAAAAGCATTCTCTTTCAAAACGAATTTAGAGATGAAAGTGATCTGTTGGTCTATTCCAAGTTCATATATATCACATTCACATATATTTCAGAACATTTCATGAAAATTGGATTATCGGTTGAAATATTTTTGCTTCACCGACATTGCCGCCATGACCCGGGTTGAATCCCTGGCCAATTCCACGTGAAATTCGTAGTGGGCAAAGAGAGTTGTCAGAAGGGGTTTTCCGTTTTATTGAGTGATTGATTAGTGATTCCGGACGCGTCAACTGCGAAAGTCATTAATCAGTGTCAGTGTAGTGAATCCTTAATCGCGGAAGGGGCGTGGACCATACCCCCCCCCTGGATGACGAGATTCTCTTACACAGATCTTATTGACGCTTCCGGAATTGAGAAAATGGCATGCGAGAGTCATGCTTCATGAGCATTTGTGGCCAATATTCACTGTTCATAAACCCAATAAATACTGGAACTCGTTTTGAAGGGAGGGTACACGGACCTTAGGATCACCCTGGTTAGGACCCGGCTCCGGATAGAATCCTCAACTGGGTCCACGGGGCCGTGAAGTTAGCACACGTGTGCCCGAACTACGCTATCACAACCACCCTAAACAGAAAAATAAATAAATAAACCGGCACATATGAATTACCTTGTAAATACAGTCGACTCCGGTTATAGTGAACTCCGATATAGCGAACCCTCGGTTATAGTGAACTTAAAGTCACTGGTCCCGTTTCATTTACATTACAAATAAGCATAAGAAGATTCGGTTACAGTGAACCTGAACCTCGGCTATAGTGAACAAAGGAAGTAAGGTCGGGAAATTAATTGGATCTCTTTTGTTATTAGGCGATTAAAAGGGCCTTCGTAGAATGAGGTGGTGTTCCAACAGTGCAAGAGATATTGAAAGGTGTCAAGACAGCACTACGATACTTAAGAGATAAGAGGACAATGTAGAATCAAGTACAGAGAGAACACGAGCTCTGGTGAAGGATCTAACGAAAAATGTGCGAGGCAAAAAATTGAAATTATTATTTTTTTTTTTTTTTACAAATAAAGATATTGAAATTTTCAGTTCGTACTTTTAGTGAATTTTGAGGAACGAATGAGAAAAATCAATCATTATGAAGAATTCCATTTAATTTTGACATCGGATATAGTGAACCACACATGTTAGTCCCCAGAAGTTCACTACAACCCGAGTCAACCGTATACCGAATCCCTTCACGTCACCTCTCACAAAGACAAGCTTCTGGGAAACGCAAATGCTACCGATAGAGATCGCGCACGTAGGTGCACAGCGTCGTGTGCCATGCATCATGCCACATCCGACAAGCGGCAACGGCCCAGACCGCAAGAATGCAACGCGAGGGCGAGGGCGGGTGGTCAGACAAGCCTTGCACGACCCCCCCTCCCCCCAGGCGAGAAGACCTCAGACCGTGATGGCAGCGGGCGATCAAAAGTTACGGAACTGCGCTGACAAACGCGACCATGAAAGCCGCCATGACTGCTGACCTCATCTGTGAAAGTACTAAACGAACGACTGTGGTGAAACTATGCGCAAAGCAGCACCGCCCACTACTTGGCTTGGATTAGACCAATTCATGACACATCACTATTTTACTAATTTCGATTATACGCATAAAATTATCGGAAAACTAATTAACCTTTGGTAATGGTATAAGTATCAGTGGTTTAGTTCAGACACCCCAAAAATTTAGAAAAAGACGTAGAAATAGTTTCAATTTTGGCAAAAAATATATTATGTAAATTCGCAACTTCTCGTGCCTGAGATGATTATATTCTCATATACAGTGCATCACTGCTTACGACACACGCGACAACATGAGATGAAGAAGAATCAAACCGGTAGCGGTAGCTCAGTGCAGCAATTGATGTCATTGCAGCGCCTCTGACCGGGAGGTCCTAAGTTCCCACTCCCTACGGCGGCAGGATTTTCGACACTAGCTTTTCAGCTAGGTCGAATTCAGTCGCTGCCTGGAAGAGAATTCTGGCGACCGGCTGCTCTGATCGGTAGTTTTCCGTGGATTCTCCGATCACCACCAGGCGAATGCCGGAGCAGTACCCTACCAAACGGGCCACGGACCGCACGCGATCTTTCCTTCCTCTTCCTCGTCCAATCCTCTCCCCTTAGACACACACTTACACTAACATGCACTACACTACCACATATTCCGGGAGACCGGTCGGGAGCTTAGAGCTTGTCCCGACTGGGGCGGAGCCCCGCTGGTGCGAGAGTCCTGGTTAGGGGGAAACCCCGGTAGCCGACGGTAGGTCGGCGCCGGATCTCGCCATTCAGCGGGGGAAGACCACCGCCATCTCCCGAGAAGAAAACATGCACTACACTAACGGGACTAATGACCAAAGCAGTTGACGCATCCCGAAACACGAAAAAAACAAAACAAAACAAACCAAGTCAAGAAGAAACAAACTTCAGGTTGGTTGCTTGTTAGTGATTCCGGGCACGTGAACTACTAAGATCATTAGTCCCATAAGTGCTGTGCATGTTTTTTTTATTTTCATCATTCATCCTTTTCTAACAGCAGTAGACCACCACAAATCAGTTGTATAATATATCACCAAAATTCCGCAAGGGGCAAGTAGCACTAGCATAAGAACATGCATGCGAACCTCTCCACTCACAACGGACGAAGTAATCACCGAAACAAATGAAGGTCATTAGTAAAAAAATGCACGTGGGTTTCGTATGGATACTGTTTTAATTCCACATTTCGCATTTTCTTTGCCCAGCACGCCGGAGCCAGCGATTTGACGAGTGACAAGACACTTTCCCTCGCCTTTCACAACCCTCGCGATGCCATCCAGCACTTTCTCCGGTGCAGAACGCTCTACGCAAAGGAACGGAACAGCACACGACCACTTCGGCAAGTGGAGTCGCACACCTTTGTGGTATGGGTGGGGTGGGGTCGACGACAGACTGCAGCGTTCTTTTTTAAGTATCTTTGTTTAGGAAATGAGTTATTGTTTCGTCTGTTAGAATTTATATTATTAGAAACATTCTTAACACTAAGTGATAGTTTCGTCTTTCAAAGCTTTTCGGTTGTTTACAAAACAATTGGAAGTCTTCACATAATCGCTTCGTGGAAACTCCTGCGATCTCTTACAGCCAGGCCTGCCCATAAACACGTTGAAAACTTATTTTAGTATCTGTCTCTGTAGAGAATAGTTGTGCAATCGGATCAACATAGTTAATGTTAAACTAGTTTTTAAAAAAAAGCTCGTGATCATTTGTGTCCCTGGGGAAAGAACCGCACATTCAAACAAAATATTCAAAATATTTATACCCAAAATAATTCTGAGTATCTGCAATTTTGAAGACTAACTTAATGAAAGGTATCAGTGAGAGTCAGTCAGAGCCCAATTTTGTCCGCTTAAATGAGCAAGATAAGCTCCTCTCTGAGCAAAAATCATTCTCACTCAATACTACGTATTCCTATTTTCTCCTCAGGTGGTAGGAGCATACGATTGTGTAGGTCTACCAACCTCTAAACGAGCGGTTACTGGAAACTGCATTTAGATACCTTATGTCTATCACCGAGGCACAGACGGCCATGATTAATACGAGGCCGCCACGAAACCATACTCCATTATTCTAAAAAAAAAAATGGATAATAAATTATTGTATTTTTCTTTCCGCTCATTTCACAAATTTTCTTAATATTTCCAACGATGTATATAAAAGAAACAATTAGGTAAGTTAAGTTTAAGTAAGGTTTACACAACACTTTGCTGCATTCCAGAGAATTCTGCGAATTCATTTTTAAACCGACCCACTCGACAAACTTACAATAAGACTGCAACGATGGCTACCCAAGGACGGCGAGCAATAAAACACGAACATCAGGTGTCTCCTCTTAAGCTGTACCTCCTCCATGGGCATTCACCAAAAGAGTTATCTTGGAGCAAAGAACATTCGAAAAATTAGAAAACTTGAGTGCCTCAGGGCCCCTGCTTACGAACGTATGTATCTTATTCACGTAAGACTATATCTTATGCCAAACGGCACATGAGCGCTTGGGCCGATCCGGTTAAGATACTGTGTTATTCTACGACGCGCGTTACTTACCGCGCGTCAACGCCACGCTCGTGTGACACAGGCCTAAAGCGGGATAACATGCTTTGCGATATGCACTGTCACAAATAACGGACTTGGTTGATTACAAATCTGGGTTATCGTTTCGATTTACTATCTTCAACGGCTTCAATTAACCGCTCTATATCGGCCCACTGACATTAACAACCACTCTCGGAAAATCCTTCCTGGTCGCCCCAAGTAGGGTTGGTTGATTGATTGATTGATTGATTGATTGATTTTTTCGTGTTTCCGGGCGCGTCAACTGCTTTGGTCATTAGTCCCGTTAGTGTACTGCATGCTTTTTTCCTCGGGATATGGCGGTGATCTTTCCCCGCTGGATGGCGAGATCCGGCGCCGACCTACCGTCGGCTAGTGAGGTTACCCCCTAACCAGGACTCTCCCACCAGCGGGGGCACCGCCCCAGCCGGGACAAATATCTAAGCTCCCGACCGGTCTCCCGGAATGTATGGTAATGTAGTGCATGTTAGTGTAAGTGTGTGTGTAAGGGGAGAGGAGAGGACAAGAAATAGGAAGGACAGATCGCGCGCGGTTCCTGGCCCGTTTGTTAGGGTACTGCTCCGGCATTCACCTGGTGTTGATCGGAGAAACCACGGAAAACTACCGATCAAAGCAGCCGACCGCTAGAATTCTCCTCCAGACAGCGACTGAATTCGACCTAGCTGAAAAGCTAGCGTCGAAAATCCTGCCGCCATCAGGACTCGAACCTAGGGCCAGAGGCGCTGCAGTGACATCAGTTGACGCACTGAGCTACCGCTCCCGGTCCCAGGTAGGGCATCTTGAGCGAACGGTACAGCACGCCCGACTCACCAACAATCGCCTCGGCCTTCTGCACCCCGCATCCCTCCTCCTCCTCCGCGAGGCGGTGGCGGCGGCGGCGGCGAGGCCACAGGGGGCCGCGCCTCCGGGTCAGCGATGAAAGTAAGCTCGACAACCTCCTCGGCGCCCGACCGGGCAAGTTCCGGGACGCGGGGGCGGCGCAGGCGGAGGCGGAGAGGGAAAGCCAAAGGAGCAGACGACCGTCCTCCGCTAGAAAGCCCCCGTGCGAAGGGGGACGCGACGGAGAGCAGTGTCTCTTTTCACTCCACGGCCGTGCACGGGGAGACACACGCCAGACAAGGGGTTCCCACATGCAGATACGCCTGCACCGGTGGAATTTCCGACGCCCGTCTCGATCGGCTTTTGCGCCAACTTTCCCTCGATCCATTGAATGAATGCTGAGATGGCCCCTTGTTTGCCTTCTATTCATGAATGTAGCTTCACAATGCGAACATTTTGTCCACGTGTCCTTTTACTAGTTAAGGGAGGAGTGGCCCAGGAGGTGTGGTTGCTATTTTGTTAATTATCAAGTCGACTCCGGTTATAGTGGGACTCTCACGTTTGGTCCACTACATCCAATGATGCTAAAAGTAAATACATTTTTCCACGTTGATTGATTTTATTAATGTAGAGAGACAGTAAATTCCATTATCAAAATGAACTGAAAATTTCAATATCTTTATTTGTCCTTAAAAGGGCAATTATTTGCAATTGTTTGTCCCGTACATATTTAATTAGGAATTGGCTCGTGATCAATTTCAGTGGGGCAGATTTGATGACGATGATTAAGCTAACGAAATATGCTCAGAGATTCAATAAAATGATGACACAGTTGTCATCACGTCAACACCTTCACTTTCATTATGTGCAAACATAAAATTAATTTAACAACTATGAAACGTACAATGAAGTAAACGTAATGAAGTTAGCAAAACTTTGCGAAACACCATTAACAATTACAATCTATGCAACAATTAATAAATGAGATTCCTCATCTGATGTTTATTTTTACTCTGAACAGTTTGCAATGTTCATTACACAGCAGTGCAAATAACTTTCACATGAGTTGAAAATCAAAATAATAAGCAACATTACAATTATTAGCTTATTTATCTCTCAAATACCAACACTACAAGTAAAATAATAAATTGAATTTTCTTCGAAGAAAACCTTCACCCATAAAAAACAGGTTAAGAAACCTGAGCTTCTAGAGAGTCTCCTATCGATCTTTCTTTCCACTATAATTTCCAGAGCAGTTTTCTGTTCCAGTACACATGTTCGGCGCTGTCGATTATAGTGTTCCGCCTCGTGATTATAATGATCGATATCTTTATTGCCCACTTGCACGCTATCAACCAGAGCCACAGGGCTGCATTTCTCGTTGGCAGCACTTCTTGCCCAGAAAACACACAGCCACACTGAAAAGAGATAAGCTCCATGTGCGAAATCTTACGCCAGACGAAAATGGTCGCAAGTTTAGAGCACAACTATTTGAGGACCATCCCTTACGAGAAGACGTAGATAGATAGGAATAATGCCTATTTACGAAAAACCCTAGAAAAAAATTGAAAATGCATCGGCAATTTTGAATCAAGTAAGGTAAAAGCAAATATTAATTCATGGAATTCATAATTCAAATGCCACACCTAGCGAAGTAATGTAACGGATATTGTACCTTACACTTGGGTGGCATCGAATAATCTGATTGTGGGTCAAATGCATCACAGAACTAAAATATCGAGAGGCAACATTATAAATAAATAACTTTTTTAGACAGCCATCAATAAAAGATCTTTCAGTGCGTGTGTACCGCGCTAAAAGTTCAATTTTCAGCACTAGTGCTTAAAAGGCCACGGTTCCTCCTGCCCTCCGCACGTGTGCACGGCTTACATACTACTCGTTTCTTCAAAAGTATTCCCGTCCCGAGATTTGTATGTTAAGGCAGCCGAAAGAATGTGAGTGATTTTCAGTCTCCAGTGACTCACTTCAGCACACACAAATGAGTTTGTCGTGCTGTCGGTGTTAAGTACTCCGGTACACGACCCAATGCCACCACGGCGTAAATCACGTGAAGCTCAAAAAGCAACGGCGAAGAAAAATCGTCTCGCCTCCATTTTTACAACTTACAACAACCACGAATATATACTTCTTTCCAGGAACTTGAATCTACCATGATTTTTTATATTTTTTCTATGGATCCATGCTATTTGATAATTTTCTAAATTCGAGATCTAATTAGTCAGCACAAATGCTGCTGAATAAAAGCACACAATATGATTATCCAAAAAGTATCACGCACACTGCTCGAGAACCAGTAGATACTCTCGTATAATACTGCAGTAAGTTAAATATTTTAACGAAAACCGTCTTTACGAATACTGCAATAACATACTATAATATGTGTTCACAGAACATCAGTTTTGATGATCCGATATTCTCTCGCGTTCTTGGGTAACAAACGAAACCATGCAAACCTTTCACTTTGCTGGGAAATGAATAGTTTTCTTTCATTTTCATCGTGCATTGGGAATTAGTAATTTAGAGTTTTTCGTATTTTTGCTGAGTTCGTGGGTATCTAACGAAACTATACAGACCTTCAAATAGTTGGGGGTATCTTGAAATTGAATGAAAGAACATTGAAAGGAATATACATGTGAATTGGGGATGAATCGCTCGCTTGCTCCTAGAGTGGGGAGTTGGGACAGAATTGGGAAGGAAAAATCGCGCGTGGTCCATGGTCAGTTGTCTAAGGCACTGTTCCTGTATTCGCTTGGAACTGATCGGAGGAAATCACGGAAAGTTCAATCAAAGCAACTACCTACGGAATACTCCTTCAGTGATCGTCTTCGATAGGGGAGTTTACGAAACGCTCAGCCAGGTGTATCACAAGGTCAGCATTTCGGACTGCGGATACGAATGGAACACACGACAAAGTCTAGAACCGACGAAGCTTGAATTGCGAATCGACAATAACGTGGCGACTATTACGAAACAATACCCTTTTCTCAAAAACTATTTTAGAGGAGACCAGAAATAATACATCCTTCCAGATAATATAGTCATATAATATGGAGTATTTAGTTTTTTTAAAATAATAAGACTTCTTTAACAAATCAAAGCCATTTTATTTTAGTTTGATGTTTAAAAGTGAAAATGAACTAGCCAGCAGGCTCATTATCGATAAAAATCCAGATGCGAGAATCCTCTATCGTTAACACTAACAATACATGACGGATTTTGGCGTTTTATAAGCAATCATCGTCACATAACCTCGTAAGTATATTACAGCGGGTAGGGACTTACCGCCTGGCCCTTCACCAACGAGATTGTCTCTTACGGGTGGGTGGACGCGCAATCGCAGCCGGTGACTCCTCCGCCAGGCGCCCAGTATCACCCGGATTGAGCGCGGAGGCGTCGCAGCGCCAATTGGGCGCGCCACGGCTAACGACGTCCATCGTTAGCCGCGCGAGCGCTCGCGACCATCATCAGATCCGGCAGAACAAAGTACTCATTCCGATCGGCAAACACCATTTCTCCCTCCCGGGTGACGCAACGGCGCGGCGCAGGAGGGAGGGGGGAGGGGCTCCGGTTCGCAGAAGGCGGCGCAGGCGGTGGTGGAGGGTGGGCGCACCCGGAACCGCCCGCCGGCCGGCCGGCCGCCGGGACCGCCGCGCCGTATCCGTGATCCACCCACGCCCTCGCACCTGACCGCGCCCGCGCCCGCTCGCCCAGCCGCGCCCGCGCTCGCTCGCTGCTCAGGGCGGCAATTGATGTCGCTGCGGCGCCGCTGACCAGCAGGACCTGGGATTTGAGTACCCACGGTGACAGGATTTTTGAAACTAACTACTTAGCTAGGTCGTGTTCAGCCGCTGTCTGGAGAAGGATTCTCTCGGCTGTCTGCTCTGATCGGTAGTTTTCTGACCGAGAGAGGTGGCTCAGGGCGTCAATTGATGTCACTGCATTGCCTCTGACCCCTCTGACCTAGGGTTCGAGTACCCACGGTGGCAGAATTTTCGACTCTACTCTACTCTACTCTACTCTACTCTACTCTACCTACCTACTCTACTCTACTCTACTCTACTCTACTCTACCTACTCTACTCTACTCTACTCTACTCTACTCTACTCTACTCTACTCTACTCTACTCTACTCTACTCTACTCTACTCTACTCTACTCTACTCTACTCTACTCTACTCTACTCTACTCTACTCTACTCTACTCTACTCTACTCTACTACTCTACTCTACTCTACTCTACTCTACTCTACTCTACTCTACTCTACTCTACTCTACTCTACTCTCTACCTACTCTACTCTCTCTACTCACTCTACTCTACTCCTACTCTCTCTACTCTACTCTACTCTACTCTACTCTACTCTACTCTACTCTACTCTACTCTCACTCTACTCTACTCTACTCTACTCTACTCTACTCTACTCTACTCTACTCTACTCTACTCTACTCTACTCTACTCTACTCTACTCTACTCTACTCTACGCAAGGATTTTCGACTCGACTCTAGCTAGGTCGAGTTCAGTCGCTGACTACAGAAGAATTCTAGCGACCTCCTGCTCTGATCGGTACTTTTCCATGCTTTCTGACCGAGAGAGGTGGCTCAGGGCGGCAATTGATGTCACTGCAGTGCCACTGACCAGGGGGCCTCGGGTTCCAGTCCCGACGGCGGCAGCATTTTCGACACTGGCTGAACTGATGGGTCGAATTCAGTCGCTGTCTGGACGAGAATTCTACCGGCCGCCTGCTCTGATCGGTAGTCTTCCGTGTTTTCTCTTATCAACATCAGGCGAATGCTGGAGCAGTACCCTAACAAACGGGCCTCGCACAGCGCGCGATCTTTCTATTCTGTCCCTTGTCCTATTCTCACCCCTTACTTATACACTTGTGATCGGTAGTTGTACTACACTGTCACACATGTCTAGGAGCTAAGACCGGCTGGGGCGATGCCCCGTTGCGGGAAATGCCTGGTTGGGGAAAGCCCCGCAAGCCGACAGGTAGGTCTTGGCCGGATTTCACCATCCAGCGGAGGAAGATCACTGCCCGTCTCTTCCTTCCCCGTCTCGCCCGCGCGGCTGCACCCGTTCTGTCCAGCCTTTTGTCGTCCACTTGCAATCAGCCCTGCCCCCGCCCCCGCCCGCTCCGCCCCACCCTCCGCTCCGCCCCGTTCCGCCCCGCTCCGCCTCGCCCCGCTCCGCCCCATTCCGCCCCGCTCCGCCTCGCCCCGCTCCGCCTCGCCCCGCTCCGCCTCGCCCCGCCCTCGCCCCCCCCGCCCAGGAGCACCGTGTCGTGATTCGTGTCGTGTCCCTGCGTTGTCAGTTCCTGCCCTTTCTCTCCCCGCAACACGAGCACACGTGCGAGTGGGCCTCGTCCTCCTTGCAAGTGCAAATGGTTTAGGTACGATTCATAAAAGCTTCGTATTTTATTATTTATTACTATTTTTGCTATTTTACGTCAACGTTGGGTATTATCAAAGAACTTTTAATCATTTTTAGTTTTCCATGAAAAATAATAACGTTTTTTAGCAGTTTGTACATCGACAATACGCCGCAGACGGCGTGCGGCGTAATGACTATAATGTATTAGTAACAGAATACTGTACTTTACTTATCGAACGGTTACTTATACATTGTCGTCTACTGTCCAACAAGCGAATGGCAAACCATAGCAGCGGGAAGATGCCTGGGGCAAATCTGCCACCTTGAGATAAAACTGCGGACGGCGGCAGCATTGATTAATGAAGTGGAGAGGCAAGTAAGGGAAGCCACGGGACTGGAAGAAGTCGGGACTATAGAATTAGGAACAGAGATGTGCAGTCGGTGCCGCGCAAACGAGAGGATTCTGGCGGGACTAGTTACTGTGTGAAGTTGGCAGGATTGCTGACTGAGGAAGGGAAGGCGATCATAGGTGTATGCAGAGTCAGAAGGACCAGATGAAGGAAGTGGAAGTAGTGAGGAGAGCATGGTTCGCACAATATCAGACGGAAACTGAAAGATAGGAATAAATAAATCGACCGATTAGTGCTGTAAGTATATTGCATGTTATACCCAGGATGTGAGAGTACGCTTCCCCAGTTGGACGGGAGATACGGCAGCAAACTTTCCGTTGGCTAGAGAGAGATTTCTCACCCAGAGGTATCTCTCCTCATCGGGACACCGCCCGAAACGGAATAAGGCGTCCGCTCCAGACTCTTATGTCGTTGTGTGGTTTATACAAGTGCGTGTGTGTGTGTCCGAGTGAGGAAGAGGGGATGAGAATGAAGAAAAGATCCGAGGCCCGTTTGTTACGGCACTACTCCGACATTCACCTAGTATTAATCCAAAAAAACAACGAAAAAAAAATACAGATCAGAGCATGAGGCCGCTACAATTCTCCTCCAGACAGCAGTTGAATTCAACCTAGCCAGTGCCAAAAACGTGTGGGGGCTTCAGAACACGAACACAAGGACCTCCCTACGAGACCCGCCGCCCCGGTAACAGTTGCTGGTCGGGCCCTCTCAACCGGTAAATCCCGCAGCCGCTCGGATTCTTCCGCAGCTCTCGCAACATCTGGCGTGCGCTGTGGCGCACCGGCGAGTGAGCAACCGTCGCGGGCCGGCGAATCCGGGAGGCGGAGAAGGCGGAGGCGGGGCGGGGTGGGCTGGGCGGGGCTGGGCGGAGCGGGGCGGGGCGGGGCGGGTCGGGGCGGGGCGGGGCTGGGCTGGGCGAGGCGGGACAATGTGGGCGGAGCGGGGCGGGCGGGGTGGGAGGGGAGAGCGGGGAGGGCGGTCCGGGCGGGCCCGGCGGGGAGAGGCTGAAGGGCGGGGCGAGCAGGTCGGGCGGGGGGCGTGGCGGGACGGGCGAGCGGGGCGGAATGTCGGTCAGCCGCCCGCGCGTCGCCGCCCATCCGAAGGGGCGAGAGAGCGAGCGAGCCGCGCTCCCAGGTGGGGGACTTCCGTCCGAGGTGCCACCGCACCCAAGCTACCCGGAAGCACGACCGGAAACGCACTACGCTGCAATGGGGGCATAATGGCTGAGCGCATCAACTGATGTCAGTGCAGCGCCTCAGACCGGGAGGTCCTAGGTTCTCACGCCCCACGGCGGCAGAATTTTCGACACTAGCTTTTCAGCTAGATCGAATTCAGTCGCTGTCTGGAGGAGAATTCTAGCGGCCGGCTGCTCTGATCGGTAGTTTTCCGTGGTTTCTCCGATCAACACCAGGCGAATGCCGGAGCAGTACCCTACCCAACGGGCCACGGACCGCGCGCGACCTGTCCTTCCATTTCCTTGCCCTATCCTCTCCCCTACACACACACACTAACATGCACCACACTATAACACATGCCGGGAGACCGGTCGGGAGCTCAAGCTTGCCCTGGTTGGGATGGTGCCCCGCTGGCGTGGGAGATACCTGGTTGGGGCAAGTCGACAGTAGGCCGTATCTCGCCATCCAGCGGGGGAAGATTACCGCCAACTCCTGATGAAAAACATGTACTACATTTACCGGACTAATGATCTCAGTAGTTGTCGGGCCCTCGACCTGCATTGATGATAATTCGCAAAAGAATTAGCAAAGCTGAGATATTATTCATTATCGAATATTACAAACACCATTCCAGAATAATGTAATATATTTAAAACCCAAATCAACCATGCACAAAAATTCACAAGTCACAAAATTAAAATATTGATCTTAATTTTAAGAAATTCAAGTGGAAAATAACTCATTGGAGTATCAAAAGATGAAAAATTTCCTCCTATCCAAACAAATATATACAATGCATCAGAAACAAATATTTTAATCAATTGTTCCTCTCCCAAAAATGATACATGTAAGCGCCCATGAAGAAGCGGCAACGAAGTAAATGAATATGAAAGAGCAATGATAATGAACAATAGTGACGACCCTAAAAGCTTTTATATTGTTGTTTTTAGAACATGTGTTTTCTATTATGAAGAATAATCTACTTAAACAACGAGAATTACTTAAAAAGTGATCAAACTAATTGATGCGCCTTTCGAAACCTAGACACACGACGATTCGTACAGCAACGGCGTTGACATGTAAGCGGACGGAGTCGACGCAAAACAAATGAGGACGGATGCCCGTGCAACAAAGTTGGAAACTTAAGAGGACGGAAATGATGCGCAAGAGGTGTGGCAAACAGGGTGCTCTACATGCTGGAATTTCTCAAACACGAAACAGGTATTACAGGCGACAAAGGATCCTGGAAGGCAGGCAATTGTTTGCTGGATAAAAAAAACAACAAGCAAAACAAGGACAAGCGAATGGCGTAAACAACGAAACTGACATTGCGGTAACGAACGCAAATATGAACTGCAATCACATAATTAAAAAAAATATATTATACAAAATATTTCTTTCTTTCTCTCATTTTGTATAATTATAAAAACAGTAGTTTTTTTGTATAAATTATCATTTTCTAACGTAGTTAGAACGTCATTACATGACCGAAATATAAATTAACTACTAGAAGTATGTCTTAATTACTAGTCAAAACAAAAATTAGCCAATTTAATGACTACACCAATATGATATGTAAGTACGATTATAATAATAGAATATAGAACTCCTTGCCACATCCGCGACTAGTATGAGTCGGCTAAATGCAATTGAGCATTTCTCAAGGGGCTCTGAGTAGATCGCGCTTACGATACAGCTGATCAGGTTGGGGCATCTAGTCCACGCCTATACACACATAACCTTACTTTTCTATTCTTCGCACATAATAAATAATGTTTTACTCGTGTAGAACACAGTAAAAAAAAACTTAATTGAGAATATACGGGAAATAAAATTTCCCCCAAAGTTAAGAACCCTGCTCGATTACTTCGCCCATTCCAAATATTTTCATTTTGCTCACTCTACTACAGAAGATACTTGGAAACCACAACAATACACATTATCACAAAATAATATTAATCCATATCACTCGTTTTGATAATAATTGCCCTGCTACAAGCAGATCCTGCTTACCTTTGTAGATAGTAATGGAGAAGCAACTGCCCATTTCAGGACTACACGCCTAGGCGAAACAAACCCACGAAACATAACCTCAACTTTCGAACCGTGGGCGCAGCCCACACTAGTCCAGCCTTCACTGTTCGACGACCAGCTCTCTTATGCACAGATGCGATTACGTCAAAAACACAGAAGCGATTACTCGACCTATCGCCGGTCTCCGTGACGTCCGAACGAACGCGAGCAACGAATCGCCCTTATCGAACTCAACAGTCTCCGGTTTCTATTTTTAAACACGAATCAGAAAATAAAACGGACGATGTAAATACAATTGCTATGCTCGTTGCTCCGGCAGAAACATTTGACCCCGATGACAGGCATTTGTCAATCTCGGCAACAAAGGGATCTCCAGTTACGGCCGATTTCAGCTCTGATTTTCAAAGCAGTGACGAAATAGAAAAATTATTATTTTATAAATTGACGCAAAGCTGGCGCGGCTTAAATACGCATTGAATCAAGAAATAATAGCAACAACATTATCCAATCAGTTCGTTCTGCATACTCCAAAGTGGTCTAACGTTTTTCCTCAAACCTTTCGTTTCTTAGCCCTAACAAAATGAATAAATAACAATATTAATTTGTAATTTGCAAAGTAATATTTGTATCAGGAGCATAATTAGGAGTACCAACGTAAAAGAACAAAACCTACTTCGGACGCCAACTACTGTCATACTTCAACTGTCATATTCAAGAAAACTTTCACCTGCCAACAAGAGCTTGCAATGAAGCTGCGTGACAACCAGAAACTCTCAAAGGAATCCCTTCCCACACACACACAACCCACATGGCTTGAGCCAACAACGCGACGGCACAGCATGTATGCAAATAGATATTGCGTAGCCGTGTACTCGATTCCCAGACCCACTTCACATCGATATTCAGACATCACAAGGGTATATCAGTAAGCGGAAAGAATGATTGATGCATTTATAATCAGGAGTGACTTAAATATCCTCTAAACTTATTTCTCCGTAACACACAAATGCAGGGCAATTAATCATAAAACATTCAGCAAAGCAGTAAATCTGCGTCAAAACTTTTACTAAGGAATACAGGCTCTTTTGTGAGTAAACTGTTTAAGAATTTTTGGTCACACGCACTAATAATTCGGAAAGATCTAATTAAAATATCTATTAAATTTACGATGTACTGTACACTTAACTGGAATAAAAAGTTTATTGTAGAAATATAAATAGAAATCAAGTTTTTACGTGCCAAAAGAAACTTGGGTGAATCAGAATCATTCAATTATATTAGCAAATAACTTAGACAAGCAAGAAGAAAACAGTAAAATATAATGCCAACCACACGAGGAAAATTATAGAGGTGATGGATTATAAAATCGATATCCTGAAGTATCAGTGTACTGAACAAAATTAGTCATTTGTGGTGACAGCCTCACAAATTTTTGTTCATCCACGTATGGTCAAGAAGTGTCCGTTTCGAAAGTCAGATACACATCGATTAAGGCTAACAATAGCTTTTGGAACAGTTTAATTCTATTTTTGACATTAGATAATAACCAATTAAATTAATAAAATAAGTACTAAACTTGATCACATATTTTTATCATGTTAGTTTAGCAAATTTTAAATGAATATTTTGATGCACCTTGCATGCTGTGCCAGAGAAAGTACGCGAGAAGAAACTCTGATAGGAAGATATTCACAAAAATTATTTACTTCAGGTAAGAAATAGAACTATCAAAATATTTATTTATGAACATTTATCTACGAATTTAAATAACCTATCGAAAATTACGTAAGTAAATGATGTTGACAAGGCCACATCATGTTCTTACGATAGGAATACAGACAACTCTGCTTTTAGTGAACTTGTGGGGACTAACACTTTTGGTTCACTATATCAGACGTTTACTATAGCCCATGAGGTCAAAATTAAATGTAATTTCTCCACAATGATTGATTTTATTCAAGTAGAGATACAAAAAAATACATTAACAGCACGACCTGAAATTTCAACGTTTTTATTTGTCCTTAAAAATAATTTCCAAATATTTGCTTCGTACATTTTTTCATTTTTCATTCATCCTTAGATCCTTCTCCAAAGTTCGTTCTCTCTTCATACTTGATTGTGCATTGTCCACTGTCTCTAAGTATCGTAATGCAGTCATGTCACCCTTCAATTCCTCTTCCACTATTTGCAAACCGTCCCACTCTCCGAAGAAATTTGACGTGAAATATTCTTTTACAGGAGGGGATTATTTTTCAGGATGTTTTATTTCCCACGTTCTCTACAACCGAGGTTCAGATTCACTACAACCGAATCTTCTTATGCTCTTCAGTAATGTACGTGAAACGGGACCAGTGACTTCAGTTCACTATATCCGATAGTTCACTATATCCGATAGTTCACTATATCCGATAGTTCACTATATCCGACAGTTCACTATATCCGACAGTTCATTATAACCGGATTCGACCGTATCATACTTCAACAGTTACAAAATGTTTTAGAAATTTCTGACCACCCCCATCCCCCCTTATTCGCCCGCGGACAATGCAGGAGCGTGGCGCGAGGCGGATTCCGCGCGCGGCACCTCCTCTCCTTGGGCCCCCCAAGGCCGGCGGCTGGCTGAGTGGCTGGCGCGCGAGGCGCCCGCCTCACCTGGCGGGGGGCCTCCCGCCGCGCCCGGATGCGCCGCACGCCCCACCAACCCGCCCCCACCCCCCCCCACACCTAGCCCCACCCCTAGCCCCTCGCCCAAACCATCATACAACAACTCGCACCATCACCCGACACACAACCCCCTGTGCAACCCAGCACCCAACATCTCACCCCACCGCCCAACCCATAAGCGAACACCTAGCCCCATGCCCAACCCATCACACCTCCACCAACCCTTCGCCAACCCAATCCTCTCCCAATATCTCATTTCATCACCCAACCCATCTCCCAAACTCACACCCAACCCAACCCCTCACTCAGCCCAACACCCAAGTCCTTCTCCAACATACGCGAGCAAGCCTAATCTACTGGTAGTAATGAAACCTCTTTCCCGAAATATACGTACACACATTACAACAATAAATTAAAGTGAAATAAATCCTTAACTCAAAATACTGCTAACATTTCTTCTCCATTTCGAGTAAGTTTGCCGAACTGCTCTCTGTGAGCAAGGGCTTAAAACCAGCCCTTAAAAGAACACTCTAATTCAGATAGTGTGTTTAACCGATTGTTTTTAATTGTAAAAAACTGTTTTAAGAATTTTGGGGTTTGGTTGTTCCCCCCCCCCCCAGTCGACATTTTCCATAATCTTGTTTAGTCAAAAAAAGCATTTCGAAAAATAAAACAGAAATAATTTTCATTTCATGTAATATATTTTTAAAAAATATTTCTTGATTCCACATACCACGAAATAAAGTATCGGAAAAAGAAAAACAAATTAACTGAAAAAAATAATACTCCTAGATAGTGTATCTATTCGGAGCCTTCTTAATTTCTGATATAGGGTGCACGAGATAACTGTACTTCTACGGAAACAATACATCAAAATAGCCAACAAATTTTGGTTCCAGATTCAACCTATGGTTCAGAAATCTCAGGCGGGCTATAATGGTTTTACATGGTTTTAGAAGAAAGAATAGTAAGTAAAAGATATTTTTTTACTTGCAGTTCTTAAATTTAATCTCTTTCATAAGCACGTGTAAACATATTTTATCTGAGCTTGAGTAAGCCATATTCGTATTTAAAACTTTCATCAACAATTCCTAACGTTACTTTACACAACGTAAAAAAGATTTCGGGAATAGTTATTCGAATTAAAAATTAAATCAATCCGAAGAAAATCTTACGTTTTTTATTGACTAACAATGAAACTTAAGAGATACTTTTCATTGGAAGACAAACGGTGCCAATCGCAGTAATAATATTTACTGAGCTGTATTAATATAATCTCGCCATAATTCCTGTAATCACACGTGCATCATTTTCATTTCCCATCCTGACGCTGCAAAACAATAGCCTCGCCACAGTCGTTCCACCGATGTGAGCCTTTAACTGTTCATTCAGTTGGTGTGCAAATTGACGTAAATGAACATATGAAAATGATGGGAGCCAATCCACATCGCATCCTGTTGAAGAAAACACGATCTACAATCCACTTACTACTAATATGCCTTCATACCACAGAAAAATCTTCCCGTTGAAATGATAAGCCAAAATTTTGTCAGAAACGTGAATTGTGAAAATGTGCTATTATTTTTACACAAGTCATAATTTAAGGCAGTCCTTCAAACTGTGTAGCGGAGACACGAACAGCGCCCTCAAACCGCTGGGTCATGCTTCTTAACCAGAAGCCGACTCCGGCATCCTCATCCACAGACTACACTCGTCTACCCCTTACAAATGCGTCGCCACTTGTCGTGTGGGATTTGCGGAGAGAAAGGATTCGGGAAATGTTTTTCGCAGAACCACCAATCAATGTGCTTCTCAATTCGCTATCCTGGACAAATCAGGCCCGGATTTGTGAATTCACTAACTACCCAAGATTCTCGTAAATCGGTGGTAAGTCTGTCCGTCTTTGTACCTCCGTGACAGTGGTTCGTGTCTAGCGGAATTTGAGGTCAACGACGGAAATTAGCAGCAGGTTGTCACAGATTTCTCTCGTTTCACCTTTAGTTCATCAATCACTACCACAATCATCATTAATAACAGCTGCACTGATTCACCATCGCCGAGAACTGCAGTGTATTGTGACATATTACTTGTCACTCATAATTTTCAATCAACTCCACAACATATTTCAAACAAACGAATACCGCCACGCCAACCGCCTGGGAAGATAAAAAAAATGAACTCTCTCCCATTATGGATACGGGGAATCCCCAGAAAACACGACCGCCTGGGAGAGACGAGTTTATTTATTTTGATTCCCATACTTCAGCGTCAAACTTAGGTCGTACAAGAAATGTATCGTGACGAGATGTCAGAAAGAGAATGAATTAAACTGGAGTAATAGTTAAAAGAAAGGAAGAAAATAAGGAAACCCCGTTTTCGTGTCGCCAACCAGTTTTTTGCCGCACCTCCACAATAAAATTTCACACATGGAGCTACTGAAATTTAACCCCCTATTGTAGCTAGCTCACGACCTCCACTCTAATCAGAGGCGTGGAAAGGGAAAGGTTAAAGCCCTCCCGTAAAAAAAGCTCGCTTAATAACGTACTCTCAATGCGTCGATTTTTTAACAATTAAATCTTGGCAAATGGTTAAGTAAACTAATTTTATATTCAGCGTAAAAATGAATGTAAATAAATCACAGCATGCGAAATCTTGCTGTTCCCGTTGAAATGAAAATCTTCACTGTATGCACGATTTCATCTATCAGACAGTGGGAACGCAAAGGCAAACCGCTAATGCGATTTCCTCTCCAGGAAAGAGGACCGCATAAAAGGTAAGTATACTCTTCCATTTACGCCCAGAAATTAGAATGACACTCACCATTATCATCATAACCATGCCAGCCCGAAAAACTGAAAGGAATATTCGACAGGTATTTCCAATGAGGATTTATATTTCACATAGTAGACAGCAAACTCTGATTATATGTACAGAAAAGATATGTTTTCTCGCCTATGGGCTCATTAGTTCACCCCTAAGAACGGAAAACAACTTACGAAGATCATCCCCAGTACGGTTTTATATTTGAGACAGCGGAAAGCATCCCAGTACTGCAACCACTTGCACTGTAAAGGAGACGTAATAAAAACTTGTCTCCTCCCACGCGCATGGATTTGTCAGTTATCATGCAGTCACCCTAAGAATGGAAAACAGTACGACGGGCATCCCCAGTACGTTTTCATATTTCAGGCAGTGCAAGGCAAATCGCTACTGTGACCACCTGTCCTGAAATACAGACGTACGCTCACGCCCCTACCTATTGGTTTTTGGAGGTTATCATCGCTCTGGCGTATTGAGACACCCATCCCCAATGCGAAATCATATTTCAGACCGTGAAAGGGGAACGCCACTGTCATCATGTACCAGAAACGAAGATGGCATGGGTGCGAACGTCTTCTCATAGGCACGCCTGTTATCTCCTACCACCCCAAGAAGGGAAATCCACTTACAACAGACATCCTCAAATTGGAAAACGCATTACGACAGGCATCCCCATTACGGTTTTAAATTCCAGACATTAGAAGGCAAATCGACACTGTGATCACCTGTCCGGATGTAAATACATACGTCCCCTGCCTTGCCTCACATTGGTTTTAGTGGTTATCATCCCCCTGTCATATTGAGACTCCTATCTCGAATGCGGATTCAAATTTCAGAGGAAGGTGATCACCACTGTGATCATCTACCCAGAAAAGAGGGTGGCAAGCAGACGTAGGGCTTCTGCCAGCCTGACAGTTCTCAGCACCCCCAAAGAAGCGCAATCCACTTACGACAGGCATCCCCAGTCGCATGGCGGCGTGGCCGGGCCCGACACCGCCCCTCACCGCCGTGGTGGTCGCCGTGGTGCAGCCCTTCGCCTCGCACAGACGCACACGCGGCAACACGGACCACCTCTCGCCACCGCACCGCACGCACTATCCACTCACGCACGCACGCACGCACACTGACACGCGGCGTAGCTCAGCTCCGCGCGCGGTCGGCCGACTGAGGCGGGCTCAGTCAGTCACTGAACGGGCGGGCGGGTGGTCGGGCGGTCGGGCGGTCGGCGAGGGCGGCGGGGCGGGCGGGGGCGGCGGCCGCACCGCTGCCGTCACGCCGCGTCCACCAATGGCAGCGCGCGCCAGATCCGGGAAGCCGCCCCTCGCCCCCCGGCCCCCGCACCCGCCCGCCGCGCTGCAGTGGGTCGCCGCTAGGATGCGCGAGGGAAAATGAGGAGGAGGGCGGCTTGGAAAGCAGAGGAAAGAGGCGAGGCGATTCGGGGCCGAGGAGAGCCAGATTAGCGGGCAGTGAACTATAAAGGAATTCTTTTTATCGCCTGGGTGCGTTTTACGTGATTTATGGCAAGGTGCTACGAATTTCCACGTTAGGAATCACTGCGGTAACGAAAGCAAATATGAACTACAAACACATCATTTTCAAAAATATTAAATACAAAATATTTCTTTCTTTTCCACATTTTGTATAGCATTAATGAAAACAATTTTTTTTTGTAAATTATTATTTTCCAACATAGTTGGAAATCAATAATTTCACGGTAGAAACATACGTCAGAAATGTAAATTAACTTCTTGAAGTATGCCTAATTCTTCATAAAACATCCCGACATTTAAATGAAACTCTTCGCTATACCTCTCTGAAATGTTTTGCGATTATAAGAAATAAAACATTAGATTATTAGAAATAAAACAAAAATACTTGTATATAATACTTGATTATATATGTACCAAATGGCAGTCAATTATGAATACATACATACACAACTGTGGGAATGAAATAACCGAATGTTTTTCGTACCCCATAGGTGTGTGAAGGACATTTGATCGTGTTTCTATAGGTGTGTGAAAGGCAAGGTTTTTGGGTCTCCTCACCTCAACCTCCCGCAACATCTTTCCGATTAGATTTAAAGTAACACTATGCTATACATTTCAAAGTTGCTGTTTTCTTTTATTGGTAATCAAATAACCAAATAGTCTCACATGTTCACTTTATCTCATGTTTCCATAGCTGTTTAAGGGGCAATGAAATACTTTCAACACATGAGTACGTTCTTACATTGCCCTATGGCAACATGTTTTTTTTTTTAGAATCTAGGTTGATACCAACTTTATATTATGCTCACTGTCTACATTAGTGTGTGGACAGCGGGAAAGGAAGAGGTGAGATATGAAACCGAGGAGAGCCAGGAGAATGAAAAGTAAAATACAAAGTATCTTGTGGGGATCAGATTTTTGTGAGGAATTTGAAAAGATTTCTCTGCTTCTCACACGTGTCACTTCACACTAGTCGTTTTATTTATTGACTGAAACCAACTTAATATACTTAATATTCTACTATTTCCGTAAGTGTGGAAGATAATAGTCACAATTACGTCCCACAAGAGGAGGGCGGAAGAGAAAAAGGTGAAGAAGAAATTTGGAGCCAAATAGAACAGATAAACAGAGTAAAAAATACAATTTCTTTTTATAAGAGAGGTCAGAATCGTGTGAGATATTCACTAGTGTTAAAAATTTCAAAATCGGAAGTCTGCTCTGATGAATTCTGCAAATAATATTACCTGAACATGAAGTATTTTATCTTATCTGTTTCCTTAAGTGTGTGAGGTAGAAGGGAACATTTAACCTTTTGTTTCACAAGTGTCTCTTTTTGAACTTGAGTAACATTTCTCTCGCCCATATAAAAAATCTGTTTATATTAAGTTCAACATCATACACGTGAGGGAGAGAGAAAATTGCATTTTGCGTCGAAAGAAGTATAAGGTGGAGCATACAAAGGAGAAGGGATGAAACGTTGCAGAGATTAACGAGGTTAATTAGTGGTATTCTCATAATATGATTGCAAGAGATATTACCGAACAATGAAGCGTTTAATATTTCTACTATGAACGTTGAAAGTAGTCTACTCCAAGGAATGTTGTCAGTTGAAAACCAATGACTACGCCTTATTTAATTAAGACCATCTGTAATTGAATCTCAATAGAGTACGGATACAACATTACCATAAACTATCAATCACCTAAATGTCTTCATTGTATAGTGTCCCCAGGATAATGGAACTCAATGAGATTATTCTACTAGGAAGTTATTCTTATAAGCCAATAGCTACTAATAGCTTCTAAACGGTAGATATAAACTGATCACTGTCTTGAATCTCAATTTTAGTTTGAAATTCTGGATTTCAAATGTCTGACTGACAAATGGTCAATGACTGAAAATTCAATGACTTATCGTTCAAATGTTTTCCATTAGTTTTATTCGTAAGTTGTTTTAATATGTTGTAGACCTGAAAATAGAAACTTTGATCATGTCAAATTGTTTCGGTCGTCTGAACCGAAAAGTTCACTTGTTCGATCTCATCTTATCGTAGATTATGTTCAGTGTTTATTTGCACTGAAACACTCCAAATATTGTACAAACATTATTTAAGTAATTTCTAAGTAACATTATGTAAATACTATTTAATCGATTTATGATTTTCTTCCATGAAATGGTCTAACTGAATTCATCTTATCATTTGAAACTTCTGAAATTAGTATGCACGTCGCTATGCGACTCGCGAACTTATCGATATGTTTCAAACTACTGGAGAAATTACGTAAGATAATGTAACCTCATATTTTAAAAAAATATTTTACTGCGTCCCTCAAATAAAACTCCATAATAGGTCAGTTTTAGTTTGGATTTCTCGCATTGTGCTTATCGTATTTCCACATGTGTGCAAAGCAGAAAACGACTTTTCCTAGAAAGGAGACTTGGAGGAGGAGGAGGAGGAGGAGGAGGAGGAGGAGGAGGAGGAGGAGGAGGAGGAGGAGGAGGAGGAGGAGATGGAGCGAGGCGGGAGAGGAGATTTGAGGCCGAGGCGAGTGAGATCCTGGCACAGTTATCTGTTTCCTTTTTATTGGTTGCGTCCGCATGAGACGAATTAAATTCACCGACCAACCGAATGAAAAGGGGAGATGGAACACACGATGTAATGATTTCAGAAGCCAACTTCGTTCTTCACTTTAGACTATATAATTTTACTTAGACTTACATTCAATTATTGATTGCTTAATGTTTTCGGGTGCATCAGTTGGTATTACTTCCTTCAGTGTTGGGCAGGCAGGTGGACGTGTAGCCTAGTAATTGGTGAGATCCGGAGCCGACCTACATGTCGGCTGGCAGAGGGATGATCCCACTTCAGGTATCTTCTGGCTTTGAGCACGTAAACTTCTATGATAATTATGCGTGTGTGTGTGTGTGTGTGTGTGTGTGTGTGTGTGTGCGCGTGTCAACGGATTAGATGAGACTGCACAAGGCCAGTGGCCCGTTCGTTATGATATTCATCTGGCATTCCCGTGTTACTGATCAGAGTATCGGCTGAAAACTACTAATCAGAGCAGCCGGACGCTAGAATTCTCTTCCACTCATCTGCTGGTTTGGACCTACCCAACTAACGAGCGTCGAAATTCCACCATTGCTGAAACTCCAGTCCTACGATGATTTTCCAGTGAGAGATGCTCCAATGGCAACAAATGTTACCTCACTTTGAACCGTCTCAACCGCTGCCTTGCATATCGAAACTAGCCAGAAGTTTTATAATCTCCCCCTTGGGGAACCTCTGCTTTGCAGAAAGCGGGCGGCGGGTAGTCGGCGGATGAAGTGGCGATGGGTGTCTGGATGGTTGGTCGACGGGTAAGTGGGTAGATGGTCAGTAGGAGAGAACCGGTGGTTATTTGGGTGGGTGGTCGGTGGAGTTGGTGGGTAGTCGGTGGAGTTGGTGGGTAGTCGGTGGAGTTGGTGGGTAGTCGGTGGAATTGGTGAGTAGTCGGTGGAGTTGGTGGGTAGTCGGTGGAGTTGGTGGGTAGTCGGTGGAGTACGTGGGTGGTGGTGTTGGTGGGTGGTGGAGTGGTGGTTGGTGGGTGGTCGGTGGAGTTGGGTGGGTGGTCGGTGGAGTTGGTGGTCGGTGGAGTTGGTGGGCGGTGGAGTTGGTGGGCGGTGGAGTTGGTGGGCGGTGGAGTTGGTGGGTGTGTGATCGGTAGGGGGTTGGCGGGTGGGTGGGTGGGTGGGTGGGAGGGTGGCGGTCCCCGCCTGCGGGCATCCGGGAGCGCGGCTCCGATTTCGGGGAACCTTGGGCTGCAGGTAAGGGGCGCGGCAGCCAGGCAGCGCAGCGCAGGGCAGGGGAAAAAACCTGCACACCCGCTCGGCCGCGGCACGACCGCTCGCCAAGCGACAGCAGAAACGCACAAGCGGAATACGCCATCGCAACAAAGGGCATCCAACCACAGGCAAGGCCGATCAAACATTCATCACACTACCCTACCGCAATTCATTAATAGACTGAAAGAGTTTCAAATGAACGGTGGTGTGTAATCACTTCTTACGCCGGCTTGCGTTCTCTTTGTCCATCTATCTTTCTCCCTCCACCCCCCTCTCTCTCTCTCTCTCTCTCTCTCTCAATTTTTTTCTGAGTCTCTAGTACTGTCCCTCTCACTCTCACATCCTTCAACATTGTTTCGGCAAAGAATATTCCTTCTTAATTTGACTTGTGTTAATTCGAAGGACGGTTTGTACTCATTGAAATTCGTACTGAAGGCATCATTATCGATTTCCGTTCATTTTGATTCACGTTCTGACAAATGGGAGTCAAAACGATGCAGATTTCGAAAATTAGAATATCCTCCCAATTCCAACATTCAAATAGTCAACACATCCTCTGGACTCAAGATTCAGAAAATACGAAAACTAAAATATTAGCGGTTGATGAATACAAGCAATTAGTACTAAGGTTTCCATCCTTCTTTCGAATATGGTACAAAAATTTCAAAAAAAATTATCTGTCACAAAAATCTATGTGATAACAATAGCATTTTCTAGGATGATTTATGAATTATGGAAAAAAAATGAACTCATATATTTCCTTCACTAATAGAAATATTATTTGTAAGCACCATCCAGAAGCTTGTAAATTGTTTGAGTGGAATCTAAATCTTTTCAAAAGAATATTATCGCGATGTAATAAAGTGCATATACGCCGCTCAGGAAGCAAATATGAACTTAAAATCCAATTCCGCTTTTTCAACCCTTTTTCCATCTGCACTTCCTAGGCATAGCAAAATGAAGTGTATTTATATGACCTTTAAATGGGAAATACCCGAGAAAGAAGAGTGAAAGTACAAGGGCGGGTAAATTCATGGAATCAGGTCATTGCCACAACTCAACAGAAGAAACGATACTTCAAGTGCCTAATATTAAAAGCAGTCAACACAAACATGTTATGTATCAACGAACTATATCATCTCTCCCAAATTGATTTATGCCAATTAAAGATGCATTAGAATTCTTGAAGGCCGTAAAAGATAAAAAAATTAATAAATAGTACATCCAGCTGTTTGAATTAAATAATTTTTATCATTACATATTTGTACTAAGAAACCGGAAGATATGATTTTTTTTTAAATTCAAGAACATTTTTCGAATTTCAAACCCTGAAATTTTAGGATTCTTCTGATCTAAGATGTTTGTAAACATAAAAATACCCCTAAAAAACATTAGAATGTTTGTCCCCCTCCGCAGAATTTTCGCGTTGCACAATTAGACGGAACACATTTTGACATAAACAACAAACGCAATAAATTCGAATTCGTATAACGAAATGTATTTACGCATTTCATAGTTTCTGTGACCGAAATTTAATCTTTAATTCCCAAAATGTGTGTATCATCCCAGCAATCTTGTCGGATGAATTCTATCATATTCTTAATTCTATCATAATTCCACACAATCATTTTGCTAAGGAACATTGAGAGACAAACTTAATAATACCATTTCGAACAAGGAATTTGAAACACTCCATAAATGAAAACTAAGAGGAATCCTCAAGTACAGTTATTCAGCTTAATACAGGATACAAATTGTTTCCCAACATTGAATAGCAGACATTTTGTGAGGCCGTTTTTCGACGGAAACAATGAAATGCAATACGAGCCCTACAAAATGGAAGGTCGAAGTGTTTATAATCATCCCCTGGCCTCAGAATGACGCAATGTTGCTCCACGAGTTCCCAGGTTCAACTTTCGGACATTTACTTCGACCGTGAATTCGAAATGAAGGTTTTATTGATTTCGTCTTCGGAGAAACTCTACGGGCACGTAGCAGAAGACATTAATGTAAATAACTAGGAAGAACAACTGAATTTGGAGTTAAGATTAATGTTTACTTCCACATCACGTTTCCAGTATTCTGGGGAGAACTCAGGTCACAACCCAGACCACAAAAACTTTAGACACAGTATCGATATTATGTTATAAGAAGAAAACAAAATAACAAAAGAAAAATTTTAGACACAGTATCGATTTTATGTTATAAGAAGAAACAAAACAACAAATCAGAATTAAGTTTTTTCATTAAGATTTATAAAGGAGCGATTCAATTTATGCGAACTGGAATTGAACCATTATGAAAAATTTCTGATTAACAAAACCATAATTTTGCAGTTTCAAAAACCTGATTAACCAAGTCTTCTTGCGTGTTGTTTAACCTCAGAGTATCTCCCCCGTGGGGCAGCGCTCAACCGAAACAAGCTTCAAGCTCCTGACTGGTCTCCGGCCATGAGTGGTAGTGTAAGTGGGGAGTAGATAGCTAGCTAGCTAGCTAGCTATCTAGCTAGCTGGATAGCTGGATAGATGGATAGATGGATAGATAGATAGATAGATAGATAGATAGATAGATAGATAGAAATTTATTCTACAATTGGGCAGATGATGCCCGGTGGCAGAATGCAAAATAACAATTACAAATAACATAATAATATATAAAAAATAAATATAAACAAACAAATTTTTTTAATTCCAAATTAAAAATACATAAAAAAAAAAAAAAACATATAGCATGTAAAATAGACGAAGGAACCCTCACATCACTTCAAATGAAATCACTTCACTTCACTGCACTGCATATAACTTTATCTAAATATTAATTGTTCATTACTTTTTACTGTAGACTACGCATAATCGCACCTTTCACTTCACTTCACTTCACTATACGTTTTCACCCTATTGACTAATTTCCTATATTTTTTCTAAGTTAAAGTAAGGCGAGAGAAACAAGGAAGAGGAAGGAAAGATCGCGCGCGGTCCGTTGCCCGTTTGTTATGGTTCTGCACTGGTTGAACGGTGACCGAAGAAACCACGGAAACCTACCGATCAGGGTCGCTGGTTAAATTTCTCCTCCATACAGTGGTTGACTTCTACCCAGCTACGTAGAAAACCCGCCCCCGTGGGGACCCGAACCCTGGGACTTTCCGTTCAAAGGCACGACGAAGTGAAGCCTCCCCATCCGTGGTTCTCATTATCTAACTCTGAATGAAGAGACCAGAGTCAATACAGAGCGTTTCTTCCCAACTGAGGCGTCCCTGTAAATTTTTAACCGCCCCATGAATATTTATTGATCATTATTCCAAAAGCAAGGTTCGGCTTCAATTAAAAATGGGAAAGAATGGGAAAAGTTTATAGTCCTATTTCGAGCCTTTATAGAAGGTGGAGAGGTTAACTGAAATTTAAAATATTCACTCGCCCTAACAAATATTTTACATATTTTACAAATATTTTACATAATGCGACATTTCACCAATTGATATTTTTTTGCAAAAATGACAGCGGTACTAGAGCGATACGTCATAAAAGCACTCTAATATGGTATTCATTAAGTGGTACTACATTACAGCAAATACAAAAAAATCCATCAGTTGCGTGTAAATGCAAATAAACATTTCATTCATTACAACTTATTTGCATTTTCATAACGAGCCTACAAACGTCGCAAGGGGCGAATAATATTGATATTTTCGAAAGAAATACAAGAATAAGTGAGAACTGGAATGGAAAAGCTGATAAAAATCTACGTTCGTTAAGTGGTATCTTCTCACATACAAAAAAATCAATGATGCGTTTAATAGCCCTCATTAATTTGCACACAATATTTTTTTGAATTCTAAACCTAACATATAATTCATAATACTGTGGTGGAATTCTATTTTACATTGACTTACGTATTTGACAAACTTTTCATTAAAGTACTTTAAAGCTTGTACTATTTTGTTTCAAGCACGCGAAGGCAGAAATTCGAGAATACTCCTGTACAATGCCTTTTTAAAAGAATAGGCAAAGACCGTCAAATAGCAAATTATTTAGTAAAACATACATAATAATAAGTAGGGTACGGAATTTGATGTAAATGAATATTCGTACAGAAACAAAATATCTGCATTCAATAAATTTTTTGAGTTTACAAGACATTTTGAATGAATTGGAACAAATTTTACATATTTTAGTATTACATATTTTCACACATTTTATCTAAAACTACATATTGTTACATATTTTTTAAATTTAAATTTTAATACATTTAAACTTTCGAAACGGAACATTTCAAATAAGACTTTGCAATATATGTTACTAGTATCATCTTTATTAAAAAGCAATGTAATGCTACCGCGCTTCTATGATCTGAGGACCTTCGCCGTCAATTCACAAACTTACCCTCCTCTCTGCTTCTTGGAATCAAGGATGAGCATGTGTTTGTGATGCAGAAGTAATTTCAACCACAACCTTGATCGTGTTTCACAGAACCAATGCATATCTCGGTCGAAAACTAACAACTATTTTTTAGAAGTCATTCTCATGTCACGTCATAGGATTGGAGGGGAGGGAATCTCTTAGCCTTCCTCCCCGTCTAGGATTCATCTCTGGCTACACGGTACTACTATCCACATGAGCACCAGCTACTCATAACCATTTTACATACAACGAACGTTCTTTACATTTGGAATACAACTTTTTATGTATGGTGAAAACTATACAACTGCGTCTGTAGAGGTGGAACCATCATTCAGCCTCTCTGAAACCGTGTTAAAATCTGATCGACGACGTTATTTACTAGGAAAATGCTTGTGTATACCAATTTTAAATACTATAATGAATTTTTCATTTACTTATTGTACATTTTTTCTTACATATATTAGAAAATATAAACACACATTATGTACACATTTGCTTTTTTATTATAATAAATTCCATTCCCTATAATAAGTAATAGGAAATAATAACAGGTATGTATATAATACAGCGGCCGAATTCCTGCTCCGTCAGCGCTGCTACAACCTAGTGTTCTAGTGCCGCAATCGCCCTCACTGTCGTCTTCTAACTCAGCATTGGCTTCGTCCCGTTGACATCGCGCCCCGCCCGCTCGTCCTGTCCTACTCAACGGCGCCTCGAATCACACAGCAACGCACAGCAACAATGAAGCCCAGGTATATTGGGAATTACATTGAAGCGGCGTCTTGTGATTGATTTTTTCGCGTTTCAACTACTTCGGTCATTAGTCCCGTACGTGTAGTGCATGTTTTTCTCTCAGGAGATGACGGTAATCTTCCCCCGCTGGATGGCGAGATCCGGCGCCGACCTACCGTCGGCTAGCAGAGTTTCCCCCTAACCAGGACTCTCACACCAGTGGAGCACCGCCCCAGCCGAGACAAGCTCTAAGCTCCCTACCGGCCTCCCGGAATATGTGGTAGTGTAGTGCATGTTAGTGTAAGTGTGTGTGTGTGTGTGTGTGTGTGTAAGGGCAGAGGATAGGACGAGGAAGAGGAAGGACAGATCGCGCGCGGTCCGTGGCCCCTTTGTTAGTATGCAAATTAAACTTGAAAGACCTGAATATCCCAGGTTAGAATTCCGATGATGTTGATCTCATTTGAATGGTGATGCACCAATAGATATATGAGAGGCAGAGGCAGGGGAAACGGGAAGACCCAGAGTGAACTGACTTTGTCCACCACATAATCCAATAAGAATCGATCGGAATATGCACCGGACTCCAGTGGGTTCGACGGCGAGGGTGCCAATTGCGTGACGTATGTTAACGGTTGTACGGCCCGACAGCGAGAAAGTTCCCTTACATCTCCCGACACAAGACGTGCCTTGAAGGGTTTCAACACGCGATACATAAAGACGTTTTGCACAACATACAACGCCCTATTTACATGTTTCTTTTTGACGAACGATTCCACGCCAGTTTAGGTGACTCAACTGATGTCACTGCAGTCTCTCTGACCGGGAGGTCCTAGAGTTCCATTCCAGAGGTGGATGGATTTTCGACACTATCTGGAGGAGAATTCTAGAGGCCGGCTGCTCTGATCGGTAGTTTTTCGTGGTTTTGAGATCAACATGGGGCGAATGCCCGAGCAGTACCTTAAAAAAAGGGCCGCAGATCGCGCGATCTTTCCTTCCTGTTCCTTGTCCTATCCTCACCCTTTCTTGCAAATGCTTCCACTTACATGCACTACATTACCACACACGCCGGGAGACCAGTCGGGTCGGGATTTTAAAGCTTGTTCTGGGTGGGGCGGTGGTCCACTTGTGGGAGATACCTAGTGGGGGAAAACGCCACACATTGACATCGATCGGCACCGGAACTCGCCATTCAGCGGGGGAAGATCTCTGCCACCTCGCGAGAAAATGTACGACACTTAGGAAACTAATGACCTTAACAGTTGACGCGCCCGAAATAACAAATCAATCAATCAACGAGCGAATCCAGAGTTTTGCGAACGTGCGCATGCGCAGTGCTACTTCTGGCATTCCAGAGGCCACACTACGCATGCATGCGTTCGTTCGTTAAAATTCCTGCATCGTTCGTCAAAAGGAAAGGAATCCGGATTCGCTCGTAAAAATAATATAAGCAAGGCAGAGAAGTGTACTATGTACAACGATTTGATGCACGTTACAGTTAATCACGAGAACTGTGTCGTTAAAATCTTAAAAGCGTTTTGCGCAACATTCGTCCTAAGACTACGATAAATGCAAGTGGCTACGAATAGCAGCTAAATTCCCATTCTGCCACGTCTTGTTAATTACCATTTGTTCGACCAGAGCTGACCACCACCACCATGGAAATAAAATTTAAGTACCGGCACACGCCACAAGCGTAGTTTGAAAATAAATTGAATTTACAGTGATCATGTGACATCGTATTCGACGCGGCTGGCACAATTTCACGATTATTTTGATTATATCATGTTGCATTATAACTTTACTGTAACGCTGGTTTGGGGCATGCGCAAAGATTCAAGAGTAGGATCAAATCGCATACAATTTGGTGCATCGTGCCGTGCAAAAACCGGGCTAATAATTTTGGAGAAGTGTTTTCCGACAAAACACTATCGTAACGTCAATTTGCGCATGCGCGGATGTTTGAAAATGGCTTCATATATTATGTGATTTAGTCTTGATCACGCTATGCAAAATACACTATTCATTACGCTTTTCGTTGATATCTGGAAGATAATAAATAGCATCATTACTTTCTTTGGGCGAGAGATTTTTTAAATTTTTTATTCATTTATTTCCTTTGGAATAGAACAATACAAAGATCAGTGTTAATGTACTCTGCATTTGTAGTAGTTGCTTATATTTAATTACAACTTACAAATAATCTTAAAGAGCAACTTACATTACTACTAGGTATAGGTATCTATGTACACTCTCTTTATTATAGGTTTGTTTTGTGGATGCCATTGTACAGATTCTGCATTGATTGATTTTTGCGTGTTTCCGGGCGCGTCAACTGCTTTGGTCATTAGTCCCGTTAGTGTAGTGCATGTTTTTTCTCGGAAAATGGCGGTGATCTTACCGCGCTGGATGGCGAGATACGGCGCCGACCTACCGTCGGCTAGTGAGGTTTCCCTCTAAGCAGGACTCTCCCATCAGCGGGGCGCCGTCCCAGCCGAAACAAGCTCTAAGCTCCCGGCCGGTCTCTCGGAATATGTGGTAGTGTAGTGCATGTTAGTGTAAGTGTGTGTAAGGGGAGAGGATAGGACAAGGAAGAGGAAGGGCAGATCGCGCGCAGTCCGTGGCCCGTTTGTTAGGGCACTGCTCCGGCATTCGCCTGGTGTTGATCGGAGAAACCACGGAAAACTACCGATCAGAGCAGCTGGCCGCTAGAATTCTCCTCCAGACAGCGACTGAATTCGACCTAGCTGAAGACCTAGTGGGGAGTGGGAACCTAGGACCTCCCGGTCAGAGGCGCTGCAGTGACCTCAGTTGATGCACTGATCTACCGCTCCCGGTACAGATTCTTGATTCAGTTGGGGGATGAATGGTCTTAGGGAAAATATTTTGGCTGCTATTTTTTTTTGTTTTTGTTTTTCTTTTTTTAATTGGTTATTTAAGGTCGCATCAACATCTTAGGTCATTAGCGACCACTATTGCTGTTAACGGTATGGTAACTATGTGGATGAAACGATATGGTGGTGATAAGGGGTGAAAGGACGAACACAAATACAACCATGCCCGAGGCGGGACTCGAACCCGCGACCCTTCGGTCCGAGATCACTACGACACTACTGCTTTAGCGATCTCGGCCACCGGGCCGACGCTGCTGTTTTTGACGGGTTGATTTTATTTTATTTTTGGCTGCCCAGCTGTCGATTTGGTTTAAGTATGACTGAAGTCTGATTATCGTTGTGTTTATGGCGGGTGGGCGAGAGATAAGCACAGCCTTGGCCAGCCCTGATATCCCCAGCGAAGACGACCGCCAGCCATGACCTTTACCTCAAGGAGCGCGCTCTCTCGGCGTCTTTTTGCTTGGCCTCGCGTGTTTTCAAACCCAAACGTTCACGTCCTTGCGCGTATAGAAACAATATTTGCACAATTGAAGGGCCTCACTGCGGAACGACGTTGCACTTGCATAATCCATGGAACGAATTCTTTTCAGGAGATACAAAGTATTTAATAACTCATTTTTTATATTTGACACTTTCAATTCAATAAAAACTAGTGAACACCGACCAAACTGTGACTGTTTATTTATACTTATTATTCTTTGTTTTTAAAGGCACTCTTTGATTTTGTACATAAAAACCTGCTATGTTGGCTTCGCTAACTGTAACGATACCCCCATATTTAACGTTAAGCCAAGAATCTAAGACTACTTTCGATAGATCGACTAACACTCGCACAACGTATCGAAATAGTGTACAAATGACAGCAGATAAGCGTTCACTCTACTAAGTTTAAGTAATTAATATTCAACGTTTGTACGATAACACCGATTAATAAGAGAAAGTCTTAATACATTTAAAGTCATCAATATTTCGTTTAAAGAAAAATACGAAATTTTATTGAGATGAAAGCTCAAAATATTTCCTAAATGAAATCCCTAAGTTTTAAATAAATAGGTACTTTTAACTTTACTTTATTTCACTTATTTATTTACTTTTCTAAATAAGAAGTAAAAACTATATGCGACGTATGCAGGGGTATAGATAATAGAATCTATGCACGTGTTTCTTGTGCACCGGACCTCCTTATCTTCTCTCTTTTCCTATACACGGTTCAATTACGATTACAGATAGCAATGAGAGCTTTTACAACACTTGATACAAAGATAGTGCGTTTCCGTGTAAAGAAACTATTAGCATCGGCCAACCAGCTACACATGTGATTCGAAGTATCTGTTGACGAAATAGGTAACCACATACTCTCGTCGCATCTAGGAAAAAGAGATTTCGAGAAAACGTGAACGTATTTTCCGTGAACTTATTTCTTGTGCTGTCCAGAAGCAAATTAAAGGGCTATTTTAGCATTTGCCCTACGGAACAAGGAAAACTGGACAAAGAACCCGGATTTGATCGAGTTGTAAAACATTGACTCAGAAGCGGATTTAAAATACTTGCTACAAATTCAATCAATCCTCTCCTATATTATGTTAGTACTATAGTTGAGTTTTGCGGCTCTCATACGCAACCAATATTTGTAAATAAGGCTTCTAAAGAACGATAATTTCATGAAGGCGAGACGAGTTGCACTTTAATTTTAAAATATTAAGGATTTTGTTTAATATCTAAATATTCATGTCACATGCAACCCGCGACACTCTGATAGTGTTAAAATCTATATAGTTATACAACTCCTAAATGAAGGTCTTAAAACCTGGCATTTTGAAACCAGAAGTTAAAAAAAAAAAATAAAAATAAAAATAAAAGTTTCTCATCTCATGCCGTACCGCTTTGTAATTTACAGGAAACAAACAAATAAACATGTTTTGTAAACAACCCAATATGGAAACGCAAGGATAGGAAAGAGGGCGGAGTTTAACATGCGCGAGTACGGGTGCACTAGTATTACTTATTCCCAAGGCGAGCAGAAATTAAAAGAGAGGTTATTCATCCTCCAGACACTTGAGAGGTGTCTATCGTTCCCATCGATCCCCAGAAACTCGGGGGGGGGGATACAAAAACAATGAAATAGTTTCGATTTTGACTGAAAAAAAATGTAAACATTCGATTGAGTTATTTCGCCTGATCTCATAGAGTGCGCACCGAATGAATTCTCATACTCTCAGTGCGTCACTGCTTACGACCCTGCTGACATCATGCGACAGCAAGGCGCCTAGGAAGAGGTCGCCCGCCGTTAAATATTTGCTATTCACATGTTGCGTTATGGAACAGCAGCGTTATGGCATTGTTGGTACGTAAATAACTGATAAACTGTACTGTACTACACTATACTGTACTACACTATACTGTGCTACACTATACTGTGCTACACTATACTGTGCTACACTATACTGTGCTACACTATACTGTGCTACACTATACTGTGCTACACTATACTGTGCTACACTATACTGTGCTACAGTACACTATACTATACTATACTATACCATACTATACAATTGCAGTGTTCCAGAAGACTGTTTTTGTTTCTTGCAGTGTAATATGGGAGTATATTATCTGTTGTTGAGTTGAGTGCGTGCTATTTTTGAAAAACCAATTTTTGTAGTTTGTAGCATTTCTGCTTCTGCCGAAATTTATGTAGTAAAGGAATTAACGCTTCAAAGATGTTTTGTACTGCTTCATTTATGAAATTATCATATTAGTTAGTGTCGTCTTTAACAGTAAACACTTGTGTCGGAAAAAATCTAGGTTCTCACACCTCTTACGCTTCACATTCTCTTCGAACATGTTTCTTATTACACCAGATCGTGAACTACTCTTTCTACAAGTGTTTTGACGTGGCTGCGTACGTTTGTTTTATCTTGTATAATTGGTACCTTCAAACGGAAATGTATTCAGTGACCCCCGGCGCCTTCAGGCATGCTTCCTCACTAGCAGAGAACTTCCCTCGCAGAAGCCAGTGATTCTCATCTAGTCTTATCGCACGTACTTACTACTTCGTGCTTATTACTACGACGCTGCCGCCAACGCCCCAACGCGTAAAGAAAGAAACTCACACAACAACATATGAACAACGTAATCAAGTTCCATTGTTAAAGATCATAATCATACGAAGAATGGAATTTTCAAATACACGTTGTAGCTGCACAATTTTTGCTTGTATATCCCAAAGAATCGATTAGACAAAAGAACCTGTTACTGTAAAATAGGGCTATATACGCACGCACCTGAAAAAAATAATCATTTTATCGTCCGTCCGTCATTCACGGTTAAACCCCTTCCCACCCACGAATCGAGACAAATGAGTTTCAACGCATCTCGGACTCCTGGTGGGCAAGTGACGATTTTTTTCCTATCCATTTACAAGATTTTAAGAAATTTCTCCAAAAACGTGTTTTTTGGTTGTGACTGTGCAAACCTCGTGTTCCGGCGATATCTCCACGCTCCAACGCTATCTCCGTATGGCCTCATTCAGAATGCAAACTTAATCGTAACGTAATGCTGTAAACTTAGCCGTAAAATGTACACGTAAAAATAAGCATTCATAATGACGAACGTATGCTGGAACGTAAGTTTCGGCAGAACCAATCAGAATTCAACGTACTAAATTTTGATCGATTCGTTTCTAGCACGGTGGAAAGATCTTTCCACCAGAGTTTCTAGCTTTTTCTTCGACATTTCTATCAATTTATCTTTATTAGTATCATTTCGAGTAGCTGTTGTAGTAGTGCTCGCATTTCCTCGTCGTATAAACAAGGATTCTCTCGTTCCAATTTCACGAGTAATTCGTCGAACATAATTAGTTTATTCGCCATGTCAAATTAAAGTCACAATAAAAATTGCCCAAATTCTTACAATGAATTTACTATACGCATCAAAACTATTCGTAAACTAGTTTTCCACATTACAATAACAAAATGACATAACCACAGACTACCTCAACGCAATCTGAAATCGACCTTCCACGCAGCTCTCTGATTGGTGTTCGGTAGAATTCCGACGTTAACTTAACGTAAAAGCTTGGAGCTTGAGCCTTCCCATTCATGGTCCTATCCTCTCCCCTTACACACACACACACACACACACACACACACACACACACACACACACACACACACTTACACTACCATGCACTACACTACCACATATCCCGGAAGACGGGTCGGGAGCTTAGAGCTTGTGCCCCGCTGGTGAGGGAGAAATCCCACTAGCCGACGGGAGGTCGGTGCCGGATCTCGCCATCCAGCGGGAGGAAGATCACCGCCATCTCCCGAGAAAAAACATGCACTACACTAACGGGACTAATGATCAGAGCAATTGACGAGCCCGTAAACATGAAAAAAACAATCAATCAATCATACACATTTCGGGAGACCAGCCTGGAACTTAAAGAGCTTATCACTCTCTGGAAAAGGAACTTTAAAAAAGGGGGAGCCCAAAATACGATGTGAAGGTCGGGGTCACTTCCAACTGGGGAGGAATACAGACCAACTTCTGGGATATAACATTCAATGCACTTACATGACTAATCGGTCAGCAATTGACGCATCGGGAATCAATTCATTCACCTCCCCTTCACCTGTTAAACCCAAGCGGGAGGAGGAGTATGCCTCTTGGCATCCGTCGGGGGTAATTCATTTACTTAAGGGAACTTTGGCACACTTTAGGTAAACTTTGGCGTTTAGCGAAAGATCGGTTTCAGTCTCAGTGGGGTCGTGTGTTTCGTTTTACTCTCCGGCTGATAAGTGAACTACCTTTATGAAATGTTCACTAGTAAAACTCCATTATTTTCTTAACATATTTCTTCACAGAACAATACAAATGCACGAGTCACTTCTCTTATTCTTAGACGATTTGTCGAAAGGGATCGCCGTAGCAATTACAAGATTTCAACGTCCACGATATAAAGACTCCCCAACATTGCTAGGAGTATAGAAAAATTATTAGAAGCTGCTACGTCATAGTAGGTAACTGCTGAGGATTAATTGCTGCTGAACCGCGGTTAGGTTATAAATATCTACTGCGTTACATAATTCATCATGTCAAGACTATTGTTATCGTCGCTGCCTTGAACCCCTTATGCAACTCAAACGTAGTCGTGGATGAACCCAAGATGTTCTTCAAATTTGCTGTTACTAGTATCTTTTTAGTTTATGCCTTATTAGTTTAGTTTATGCCTTATTTTACGTGGCGAGACTCGGGCCATCAGGCCCGCTCTTCCGTCTAACCACGCAAATTTCGCTACGCTCCTTTCACCACCTAACGGAGAAAGGAGGTATTATCTTGGGCGACGAAACAGGCGGAACTCCATTTTGCTCAGAGGCTTCATTTAGGCTTGAGGATCTATTACATGCAGTAAATCTACTACATGGGACAGCCGGCTTTACTTTCCCTCCGAAGGAAGGCGTACGAGGGAGTTTTCGCCCTTAAAAATCCACGGCTTCGATCGGGTTTGAACCCGCGAACTCGGGTACAATAGTCCGGTACGCTGACCGTTATACCACCGAATCCTCTAAATTTTTATGTAGCGAAAAACAGGAACATCGGCGTAATTCGCTTAAAGTAAATTCTGTTGACTATTACTGAGGAGTCTTTTATTCAACAGATGGTGTTTCGCGGTGATAAATGCACAATTCATTATGCTCTAAACAATAAAACCACTACGTAACTCGCACTCCTTTACAATCGTAGATACAAAATACAAAATTATTGTACGAAAACACATCAACACACGGTAAAGTACAGTACGGAAATAGCATAAAAATAGTACATTCTAGTAATTAAATAGTTGAACCAGTCATTCATGTAAATAAACTCGGAACACGTGACGTACTTGATTGGTGCAAATTACTACTCTACTCCAGGAACAAATTGCTCTGAAATATCAACGACGGGCGCGGGTAATTGGACAGAGATGCAAAGCATATGTTTCGTTCGGTTATCCTACAACTTTTTAGTGACTCGGGGGACTATCACGGCGACTGCGTTAGCTCCGAGCCAGCGTTACTGATGTTTCTGCAGCGATTCTGACTTGGAGCTCCTAGGGTTGAAGTCCCCGCGCGCCATCTTTCTTTCCTCTTCCTTGTCCCATCTTCAACCCTTACTAACACAGACTTACACTTACAAGCACTACATTACAACACAATCCGGGAGACCGGTTGGGAGCTAAGAGCTTGTCCCGGCTGGGGCGGTGCCCCGCTAGTGGAAGATATCTGGTTGGGGGAAACCTCCTTAGCCGACGGGCGCCCGATCTCACCATCTAGCGGGGGAAGTTCACCGCCATCTCTCGAGGGAAACATACATTACCCTTGCGGGACTTCTGACCTTAACAGTTGATGCGCCCGGAATCACTGATCAATGAACCAATCAATCATTGCCAGAAGTAGCCTATTAGTAGCTGTCAAAGCAGTCCTTTTTTAGAGTAATCCTCCATCGTTGCCAAAGGGATGAATCTGTCTGTACAATCCACTCCGGTTATAGTGAACTCGAATATAGTGAACCCTCGGTTATAATGAACTTAACTCACCGGTCCCGTTTCACTTACATTACAAACAAGCGTAAGAAGATTCGGTTGTAGTGAACCTGAACCTCGGCTATGGTGAACGTAGGAAATGAGACGCCGGAAATTACGTGGATCTCGTATGTTATTAGGCTAGTAAAAGGACCTTCGGAGAGTGGGGCGGGGTTCCAATAGTGCAAGAGGCATTGACGGGTGTCAAGACGGCGTTAAAGGATCTAGAAAAATTACTAACGATAAATTACGAAGCAAACAAATGAAAAAAAAGATTTTTTACGGACAAATAAAGATATTTCAATTTTCAGTTCGAGATAATGTATTTTGCTGTACCTTTATATTTATAACATTAATGTTGGAGAAATTTTGTTTAATTTTGTCATCATCGGATATAGTGAACTGAAAGTGTTAGTCCGCAGAAGTTCGCTATAACCGGAGTCGCCTATGTTATAGTGAACCAAAAATGTTAGTCGGCAGAAGTTCGCTATAATAGGAGTTGTTATAGTGAACCAAAATGTTCGTCCGCAGAAGTTCGCTATAACCGAAGTCGCCTGTGTTATAGTGAACCAAAAATGTTAGTCGGCAGAAGTTCGTTATAATAGGAGTCGACTGTGTTATAGTGAAGCAAAAATGTTAGTCCGCAGAAGTTCGCTATAACCGGAGTCGACTGTGTTTTGGCCGGGCGCCGCGCGGTCCGGGCCCACCGCCGCCGCGCGAGGCGAGGCGAGGCCAGGCGTCCGGGCGCGCGCGCTGCCACCTGCCGGGCGGGCGGGGAAGCGTTCGGTGACCCGGTTTACACCCGCGCGCCCCCCGCGCTAGGCCGCGCAGGCGACGTCGCCGCGATGGCAGCGGGCACAGCTGATCGCTCCGCTGGCGCTGACGCGGGCGGCGGCGACGGCTGCGATGGAGATGCGGTGGAGGAAGAGGCGAAGGCGGACGAGGAGGAAGGGAGAGGGGGAAGCAGAGAAAGATGTCGGGGGAGGAGGCGAATTAAGAAACAAAGCAGGAGGCAGAAGGAAGCGAAAGATGCGGGGAAAAGGAGAGTAGAAGAGGCGAAGACAGCGGGGACTGCGGGGAAGTAGTGGACGATATGAAGAAGAAGGCTAACATGCGGGGAAATAAAGAGGAATAGAGAGGGGAAAGCAGAGAAAGGGACAAGTCAGGGAATGAATGGAGTAGACAGAAGGAAGCGTAGTAGGCAGGAAAAAAGAGGCAGAGAAAAGGCGGAGGCAGGAGGAAGAGGAGGGAAGGCGGACGAACGGCCGTGGTGGAGATGAAGTAGAGGAAGGCGAAAGCAGACAAGGAGATGAAGAGAAGGCAGAGGACGAGGAGGAGGGAAAAAAAACCGGGGGGGAGGCAAACAGGAGACAAGGGGAGGAGACGGGAAAAAAAGGGAGAGAAAAAGGAGACGGGAGGAAAAGTAGGCGCAAAGCTGAGAAAGTCACAAGATAAAGCAGACGAGGAAATGAAACGACGGAGGAGGACGAAGAAGAGTGAGAGGCGGAAACAGAGTGAAGAAGCCGAAGAAGGAGACATGAAGAAGCTGAGGCAGGGGACAGGAGGCAGAGGAGGCGGAGGAGAAGGGAAGAGAACATGAAAACAAAAGGAGGGGGAGGAGGCGGGGCGGCTAGGGAGTTTCCGGGTGTGAAGGTCTCTGTTGCGCTGTGCGGCGCCGGGCGGGGCGCGGGGCGTGGGGCGAGGGAGCGTGGGGCGGGGCATCCGGGTCGGGCCCGCGCCGCTGTCGTCGCTTGCACCACTGCAGCCGTTTGCACAAGGCTGCGCCGCCAGGTGGAGAGGCCTCCGCGGAGGGTGGCTGCGCTCGCACGTGCTCCACTACCACGCCAGCGGGGGTCAGCATCGACGTCGGCGTCGGCACCGGCATAGGCGTCTGCATAGGCGTCTGCATAGGCGTCGGGATAGGCGTCGGGATAGGCATATGGGTCAACATAGGCGTCGGCATAGGCTTCAACATATGCGTCAACATATGCGTCAACATAGGGGGGGCGTCGGGATAGGCGAGCTACGTCAACTTGCAAATATTTCATCCCTGATTTCCCCATTTCGTAACCTAGAAATCTGGGAAATTATTATATTTTTTGGGACGTCGCCTCGTAAGCCATCCAGGAATTCAGTAAATGATTAACATACATTACATTGTAGTTAATAATCGTTAAAGGTAAGATTTCATTCTCCTTTTGGTAAGTTTTGTTTATTTACTAGTAAAATCTGTCATTTGTAGACAGAAAAGGTCAAGTCGCCCCTTCTCTTGCTTTACGCTACGCACGTCCATGTACAAGAGACAATGGAATTCACTACGTTCCGGATTCCTCCAAGAAGCACAAAAAAATCCAGTTTCATTTTTTTAATACTTCAGCTCTTCCGCAACCAAACACTGGGAAGAAAAGCCCGCCTTTAACAGGTGGCCGTTAAGAACAATCCAAACAAATGAGTTTAACTGAAGATGGTGGACGAGTACTCAAACTCCAAGAACGCTTGCCGGTTCCGAACTGTGTGGGGAAAACGGAGACGGAATGAAAAAAAAAACAGTCTACCTGTCGCGTCTTACGAGTCATCAATTGCTACCAATAGCGGTCGATAAATGATTGAAAGGACTCGTCACTTAACATTTCCAGAAAAGTTTATACAACTTGAACTGTTATGGAAACATGGTGAAACGTAAGGTAACGCGCAGAACCACTGTCAACATTCCACAATTTAATAAGAATTCTATTGTATTGAAGTGATGCGAGCGTTCGATTGATCTTCGTTCGATAGAACGGGACGGTGTGGGACGGGATGGGACGGGATGGGACGGGGTGGGACGGGGTGGGACAGGGTGGGACGGAGTGGGACAGGGTGGGACAGGGTGGGACGGAGTGGGACGGGACGGAGTGGGACGGGACGGAGTGGGACGGGACGGAGGGGACGGGACGGAGTGGGACGGGACGGAGTGGGACGGGACGGAGTGGGACGGGACGGAGTGGGACGGGACGGAGTGGGACGGGGGGGTGCGGCAGGGGGGACGGGCGGAGGGGGGCTGGCGGGCGGGGGCGGGAGGGCGGGCGGAGCCTTGACCGGGGCGATGCGCTCTCTCCTCTTCGCTTTCTCTCGCCCACCGCCCACCGCCGAATCAGGGGCGCCCACAGATGCACGGGCGCGCATCCTGGTCAGGCCGCCGAAGCGGCGGAATCAACGAAACCGATGCTTTTCCTTAGTCCCAACCGAAAGCGGCAGACACCCCAGCTAGCCTTGTACGTCTGGACAGGGGCACAGAACTCCGCCGTGTCAGCGAGTGCAAATTTGTTCCAGATTTAGGCCATTCATCCCGTAAGCAAAGTGCATGTTGTACCCTGCAACGTGGCAGTGTTCAGCCGGGACAAGCTCTAAGCTCCCGACCGGTCTCCCGGAATATGTGGTAGTGTAGTGCATGTTAGTGTAAGTGTGTGTGTGTAAGGGGAAGAGGATAGGACAAAAAGAGGAAGGACAGATCGCGCGCGGTCCGTGGCCCGTTTGGTAAGGTACTGCTCCGGCATTCGCCTGGTGTTGATCGGAGAAACCACGGAAAACAACCGATCAGAGCAGCCGGTCGCTAGAATTCTCCTCCAGACAGCGACTGAATTCGACCTAGCTGAAAAGCTAGTGTCGAAAATCCTGCCGCCCTCAACGTGTCTTCGGGACAATTTCTAACTCTAGCAAATGTAACACTAACAATAACATGTTGGTGCCAAGTGATAAGTATTGGAGACGCGACTAAAATACTTCAACATGTATATATTTAACATTTAGTGTTAAATGATACGTGGTGGAGTCGCGACTAATGTTCGTTGTCAGTATATATTTAACTGGTTAAATGTTAAGTATTGGAGACATGACTAATATGTTTTAACATGCATATATTTAAACTGTTGATGTGTTAAATGTTAACTATTGGTGGCGCGAGTAATATACTTTAACATGAATATTTTTAACTCGTATATTGGTATTAAATCTTACGTGGGAGAGCCGCGACTAATGTTTGTTTAACTTGTTAAATGGTTACGACTGGAGACGCGACTAATATACTCGTGCGTTGAACATCCTCCACGCGGGCGTGTGGCAGTGGGGCACCGGAGCGCCCGCGCCGCCGCACGCCGGTGACATCGAAATGCGTCCGCAGCTTCTCTGGGCCACGGAGGCGGCCCCGCCCCGCGCCCTCTCCAACCGGTTCCCCTCCCCCCACCCCTCTCCCACTCCGCTCCGCCTGGCGCTCCAGATCCGGCCTCCTCGATCGGACTCGCGCGGTTCCAAATCGCCGCCCATCGACAGACAGCTGCTAGTCTGCGAGGCGGATGGCAGAGGAGAGTCTCTATAATACTCTCTATACAGTAGAGTCTATAATTCGAGTCTCGATTGTTCGATTTCCCCATAAATCCGAATAACCAAAAAAATTATTAAAATAAATAACTAAATAAAAACAAATTTATTCCCGAAACCTTACCAAGAAATGAAAAATTTACATGTTTTTATTGTTGTTTGGCCGGTTCGATGCATTGTTGTTGACCTGTGCGGTAGCATTGTTGTTACGCCTAATCGGTTAAACAACAATTAGTGCAGATTGCAGCTCGATTAGTTCGGTACTAGCACGCGCAATATCACCTTTGAGAGATATTTTTAAATTTAGTTTATAGAATCGTTGTTTTTCTATGATGGATTCTACAAAAAGGAAAAGGAAATTCGTTTAATTAGCCTTCACACCATCTCTCACCTTAAAATTTTCGTAACCCTCAGACTACCAGAAAAATACCCTGATTGGCCGCATCTCTACTCAATGTCCAAGAATATTTGAATATTTGTCCCTCCATGCAAATTCAGTTATTTTGTTCGTAAGTTTAAGAACGTATTTAATGTATTTGTTTAGGAGCTCCAGAATTATAAGAGATACTGTACAACAGAGCAGAATAATATGAAAATCCTATAATTCCCTACTTAGTTTTCCAATTTGTTGTTCAATATGAAACACCGTGTTTTCCACTGTGACAAACTCGATGGATTATAAAACAGTTTCAATGTAAAATGTATTCAAAATTAAATTGCTTTCATGTTTTGTACAGCATTTTATTAGGCGAATCTAGGCTTGTAGAGAGAGATGTGATTACACACAAAAATCGATAATGATTAGATAGTTTTGTCAATCTATTTCGTTCTGCAATAATTCTGTGTTGCACGACGAATCTAATGTTACAATCACAACCAACAGTTTCAATCAACTGGATAACAATTCAAAAAGTCCCAAAAGAGTTATTATTGTTTCCACGGTGTAACTGCGTACACTTCACACCTCATCAAACAGTAGGAAATAAAACAAAAATTAACACTCGACTGAAAACTTCCGCTTGACCATTTTTGTCCCCTGACTTAGGGGCTTTGAAATTAAAATGACATGCCTCTTTTTAAGAAGTGGTTCAACTTTACCTCAAACAATAATAGCAGCTCACAAACTCACCCTTAATATAAGGATCACTAAACCAGGCTTCTTCTCAGCAACTCACCTGAAAATAATAATTATTGTTATAATAAACAAATTAATACAACATAATATTAACAATAAGTTTATTTTTCGGACAAATTCTAGAATTAACACAAAAGGCATGACTCACTGAAATTAGTTATTTTCATATTAAGTGCGTGAAGTGGGTGGTTTTATTCACGGTCGAGATTGAATTTTTTTTGCCGAGATCTTAGGTCGAGCCAAAAAAATCAATGGGGACCATGAAAAACGTATACTTCGCTGATGAAATAAGAATTTTTTTCTACAGCTGTTTAAAAATTATATTTGAAAACGTTTGAAATTTATATTGGAATAAGGTGTTGGAGGAAAGAGTCCGAAAAGTATGAAAATCAGAAAAAAGCATACCCTTGCAACTTGTTTACACGATGCTGAACCAACGATACATAATAACGAGTACGCAAAGATAACTAATGATATTTTAGAAGATGTAGGACGTAAGTATTTTTGCACGATCTGAAAGTAAATGAATGTTTTTTAAGGTACTGGGTTCCCATTGATTCAATAAAATACATCAGAACCTTCCATATTTAAGAATATTCAATTAATAACAACTTGTGAGAAAATCTGCTATTTATTATGTCATCTTGCCAAATGTTTTGGTCTTGAAATTTCTAATCTTAGAGGAAGTAAAAAATTAAACTAACATTATTTTACTATCATTACCTCTTAAAAGAAAAACGGAAGTTGCAACATTTTATTACTTCTTAGTTAAACTTTATGTGCACATACATGCTGAATGCACTGTTTTCTCTAGCCTATTGTATAATTCCTGTTTCCTTTTTCAATAAAAATACATGTTATTAACTTGTGCACATATGAAAATACATTTCAATTTTGCAGAAACTTTAACAGCATTAATTCCTTTTTTTGTGTGTAAGTTACGAGAGGCACAATATATTTCATCAAGTTATATTAATCAATATAATTTTAATTTAAAAATAATTTCCAGCTTAATAAGTTAACTTGAAGATTAGTTATTGTAAACATATACTGCAATACTAGCATTCTCTGAATCCATCTGGGCAGTCCATCAGGCTTCAAGACGATGATTAATACAATATGGCATATTTATTATTATTCACACAATTAGTACAGGACGTGATTTTGTCGCACGAATGAAATGTTGAGCGACGAGGCAACGACAGAATCCGAGTTTCAAATTAGTACGCCAAAGACAATTTCGTATGAGTTGCATACATTAGTTCGAATTCATGGAAACTTTGTGTGTACACTCTTGGGATCATTCTCAATATGCAAAGTAGCAACCTTGTTGATTCATGTTGCTCCAGTTTTTTTGTGTTTTTTTTGTTCGTTCGTTAGGTTTATTTTGCCCTCGTACTTGTTTTATATGGCCGTGACTTCTTTGTGATGCGAGTTCGGCAAAGTCCATTTTGCCGTACGCGGATCACAAAGTAACGTTTTTATTCATTAATATAATTAACACATTCAAGTCAATAAAAGTTGTGGACTGACGGTCGAAGTTGCTGACTGACTTTATTGGATAAAATTAAGAACGAAGAAATTAGATGTAAAGCGAAAGTAAGTGTTGATATAAATGACACCACAGAAGAGAGAAGACTAAAAATGGTATGGGCACATGCAAAGAATGAACGAAGTACGCTGGCCCAAAATACTGTAGAAATGAGTACCAGCTACCCATCGAACAAGAAGAAGAAGAAGACCTAGACTTACCTGGGGAGAGTTTTTTTTCCAAAATTTAAGTAGTATATGACTTAGTGTAGGGATCACAGAATTTTGAAAATGTGCACACAATTCACTTTTCCCCATAGCACGTCATACGCTGTTTTAACTGTTTTTTTTTAATAAAGGCGTAGAAGAAGCAATGATGAAAATAGGATTGAGTAATGAAGACTACACCGATAGAGAGATATAGAGGCTGGGATGCGAGAGACACCCTAGGGTGCAACGTAACTCGCCATACCACTACTACTAAGTCAATAAACAATGACGGCAAATAATAGTTTCCACGCCTAAGTGTTGAGAAATATATTTCTACATACCACATGCCCCAGCTCTGAGTGTGTTGCCAAAACTGAAAGCGTACGTCAGAGCGCTGTGTCAGTGTCCTGCCAGCACACGAAAACCATAGAAAGGAGCCTCAGAGGAGTCAGGTAGTGATCTGACTTCTCAATCTAAATCCTCCATAAGGGAATTTTTCGTGCGTCTCACAGCAGAATCTGAAGGGAATAAGATCTTTATGCACGAAAAGTGCAAAACATCAACTGCTGGGTACATTTGTCTCTCTCGCCCCGAAGCGTTTTAGTTTGCGTTTGATTGATGATACCGTGCGCGCGAGAGGTCATTAGTCTCGTAACTGTAGTGTATGTTTATCGTGGGATGAGGCAGTCATTTTCTCTCCAAATAGACGGCGATATCCGGCGCCGACCTACGATGCTCACCTTGCGGGTATTTTCTTCAACCATATATATCTTCCACAAGCTTAGCCCCAGCCGGGACAAACTCTAATCTCCTGACTGGTCTCCCGGCATGTGTGTTAGTGTAGTGCATGTAAGGGTAAGTGCGAAGGTCACTCCAAAAGTTTTGAGAATGAGCAACAATGAGTTACTCAGCAACAATGAAACTATTTCCATTGTTGGGTGGAACTTTTAGTAAGAATGTCGCGCAAGTTTGAACACGCTCTGGTAATTTATTAACTTAGAATGGCTACTTGTGTTCTATTTGTTGTTGTTCCTCTGCCAGTAACGATGGACCTAAAGAGAGCATTTCAGAGCTATGATTTTGCATGACTTTAAGGTTGGCTTAGATAAGAAATCATGCCTCGAGAGATTACAGCGCGCGTTTGGCAATGGTTGCCCTTCACAAGCCACTGTCTATCGATGGTTTGCCGAATTCAAGAGGGCAAGGGACTCTCTGGAAGATGCAGAACCGTTCTGGCAGGCGCAACGAAGCAACAACGGATGAAAATGTGCTGAAAGTGGAACATTTGCTAAGGAAAGACCCTCGTTGTACATATGCTCAGATTCAGGAAGCTTTCAGGACTTTTTTCTTTTCCCTTATGTGAAAGAAAAAATTCGATGTCATCGTTTCGAGTCAGCTCAGGTTGCAGTGACTGCATATGAAGATAAGATTCGCAGTATCTCTAAAGAAGTGTGGCGATCGTCATTTGATAATTGGTTTAATCGGATGAAACGTGGCAGAGAGTGTAGTGGAGAGTACTTCGAGAAGATGTGAAGGTAAGAACTTGTTATCTCGATTTTAAATAAAGTATTCTCAAAACTTTTGGAGTGACCCTCGTATAAGTGATTTTATAAGTATAGGGTTAGATTGGAGAAGTACAAATTGTGCGCAGTCCGTGGCCCGTTTGTTAGGATACTGCTCCAGCATTTGCCTCGTGTTGATCGGAGAAACCACGGAAAACTACCGATCAGAGCAGTCTGCTCTAATTGCTCTAACCGCTAGAATTCTCCTCCAGACATCGGCTGAACTCGACCTACCTCTGTAGCTAGTGTCGAAAATCCTGCCTTCGTTGAGATGGGAACCGTAGGAACTCCGGGTCAGAGGCACTGCAGTCGCATCAGTTGAAGCCCTGAGGAACCTTTGCCGACTTAGTAATCGTCAATTCGTCACTTGCGTTTGAGTGTTTTTGCCAATAGCCCCTCGTTATAAAACATTTTATTTCCAAATATTCGTTCAGTCCCTAATTTTCTTCCTTTTTTCATCTGACAACTGGGGTTGTTTGTTTGTTTGTGACTTCGGACACGTCAACTACTGAGGTCATTAGTCCCATAAGTGTAGTGCATGATATTTCTCACCATCGGAACATCTCCCCAGCCGGGACAAGCTCTAAGCTCCCGACCGGTTTTCTGGCATATGTGGTAGTGTAGTGCATGTTAGTGTGTGTGTGTAAGGGGTGAAGATAGGATAAGAAGGAGGAAGAAAAGATTGCGCGCGGCCCGTGGCCGTTTGTTAGGGTACTGCTCCGGCATTCGCCTGGTGTTGATCGGAGAAACCACGGAAAACTACCGATCAGAGCAGCCGGTCTCTAAGAATTCTCTTCCAGACAGCGACTGAATTCGACCTAGCTGACAAGCTAGAGTCGAAAATCTTGGCACAGTCGGAACTCGAACCAATGACCTTCCGGTTAGAGGCACTGCAGTGTCATTCGTTGATGCACTGAGCCACCTCTGCTGGTCTGACAACTTGGGGATTTGTTTCACATTTCGGAATGAGGTTCACCGGACCCCCTGAAAATTGTTCAAAATAAAATAAATTTTATTTATTAAGCACAATATCATAAATTGTTTTCCTTATTTTATTGGTTTACTTGCAAAATATGTCGTACGCAAATAACACTTTAACGAAAAATACGACTCAGACACTTGCCTCTCCTCTTGTTTTCGGCGGAGCACGCCTAAGGCTACGGGATGACCATTTGGGAGACACCACTTCCAAAAACTCCTTCCTTCGAGCGACGAACGGCGCGGGTGATTTGCTCTAACACTGTGCGGAATATTCTATCCCTCAGTTGAGTTCTAATTTGTGCTTCATTCATTGCAGTCTACTAACCCGTTTGCAAGGAAATGCCGGTCCAACGGTCGTGACATTCTTTCTAAGGGCACACACGTTCTTTGTTCCACGTCTGTTGTCGCCCGGAATGCAGCCTTCTGATTTACAGCACTTGAGCACGGCGAAGTGCTGGAATTCAGATCAAACGCGTTCACATCGAAACAACTTTCGAAAACACTCACGTCACACATTCATTTATTCACGTTTGTTTACAAAAGAGCTGATTAAATTGAATAAAACATTTGGTCGTTCTGTGCGAAGTTTTCCTCCTTCAGAACTCAAACTATAACTGTGTGTTCAAAGGAAGTGGCATTGGCATTCAGGATATCCAAAAAAGTAGAAGACCGCTACATTTACATTCTCCATCTATCGAGTTACAAAAGTTTGGTTTTCCTTTGTTTCTCTTTCGTTTTGTGTGGGTATTGTGTCCTCTCAAACCCAGATCTGAAGAGCACGTTGTAAGGATTTCCCTCGCTTGAAATTGAGATCCGGCGACGACCTGTAAGTCGTCTTGGGAGGTTTACTCCTGTAGTTATCACCTCCAGCACGCCACCGCCCCAGACTGGTTTTCCGAAATGTGTGATACTATAGTGCAAGAGAGTGTGCGTGCGTGTGTGTGTGTGAGTTTAGGGTGCAGAAGGCACAAGGATGGGAAAGAAAAAATCGCGCGCTATCAGTCGACCGTTTGTTAAGGAACTGCTTCGGCATTTATCTGGTATTCATCAGAAAAACTGGGGAAAACTACCGATCACAGGAGCCAGCCACTAGAATTTTATTGCATATATTCGACCTAACTAGTCGAAAATCCTCTCCATAGCGAATCGAATCCTACAACCGACTGGAACGCTGCAGAAGCCACGGCAATCCTACCCGAGAGTCATACTAGAGAGCGAATATTATTGAAATGTCTTTTTTTTTCTTTTCACTTTAGAACAATGCACTTTCGTATAGAAATTCATATTATATTGTGACAAAACGGAATGACGCATTTTCATATGTCATCTTTTTTTTCATTTTTCGTCGATTTCGACTAATAAGTCATTTTTTACTTTTTCCGTCATTTTTAATGTATTTCGCTGATTTTATCAATTTTAATAGACTTTTTATGGTACTTGCTTCAAATAATATTTACGCTATTCAACAATCTTCTCCACAGAATTCCTAAGTAGCCTATTCGATTTCTTCGCTCAGAAATTGTAATGTCAGCCGTTGTGAGTAGGTAAACGTTCCTGCGAGGCCTATTACCCCCACTGTTGGTTCAGTCGATTTCGCGGCCTTGATTACATCAGAAACGGATCCAACAGCTTGAATAGTGCATCCGAACTGGTTTTGATCACATTTTTTACATAATTTTTCTTTGCTTTTAGGGCATTTTAAAAACTTTTTAAGAGCATTTTATTGACAATTTTGGCGATGTTTCATGTCATCAAAATCCGCTGCCTAATCAACGTGGGTCGGCTTCTGAGATGAGGCAAGTAGTTGCTCGCTACTCGCCGAAAGTCGAATGGATGAAACCGCTTACAGATATGACAGATTACTATAAGAAGGGACTGCTTTGAGATCTTGTGCTTGGCTATTGCTGGCAACATAACTGCAGGTTACGCCTACGCATTGAATTCATCAATCGGTTCGTTTACGTTAGCTTGTAATTGGCTTCATCACTAACTCTTGCATTGCCACCTTCCAACGTGTCATTCATCTTTTTACCAACTTGTCAAATGGGTAGATGTGGCAAAAAACATCGATGTTTTCCACCAGAAACATAGATATATTAACATCGATATTTCGCTTTCGATGTTTTCTTTCCATAAATATTTTGTTGTAAAAATATCGATATTATTTATTTTTTTTTTAAATAAAGGGGTTTTAAGCACGTTGCAGAGTAGCAGCATTTCAAAGCAATATCGTTGTTTTGCGTTTGGGAGCTAATGATGTTATGGATGTATGTTACCGCCAGACGTGTCATTGCCTGAATCGTCTTTGAAACACGAAATCGAAGGCAAAACAAGATGTTCTATATTGTTAGTTTTATTCTTTACATTCGATAACAATTTCCACATACTACTAACGTGCTGGTAACCAAACAAAATATATCCCTTTTACGTACTGTATTTAAAATGGAAAGAAAAATAGCATGATTATTAGTCTTTATTTAAAAAAAAAAGTCTATAATTAATTTTTGATTGATTGATTTTTTCGTGTTTCCGGGCGCGTCAACTGCTCTGGTTACGAGTCCCGTTAGTGTAGTACATGTTATTTCTCGGGAGATGGTGGTGATCTTCCCCCACTGGATGGCGAGATCCGGCGTCGACCTACCGTCGACTAGTGGGGTTTCCCCCTAACCAGGACTCTCCCACCAACGGGGCAAGCTCTAACTCCCGACCGGTCTCCCGGAATATGTGGCAGTGAAGTTCGTGTTAGTGTAAGTGTGTGTAAGGGGAGAAGATAGGACAAGGAAGAGGAAGGACAGATCGCGCGAGGTCCGTCGCCCGTTTGTTAGGGTACTGCTCCGGCAGTCGCCTGGTGTTGATCGGAGAAACCACTGAAAACTACCGATTAGAGCAGCCGGCCGCTAGAATTCTCCTCCAGACAGCGACTGAATACGACCTGGCTGAAAAGCTAGTGTCGAAAATCCTGCCGCCGTCAGGACTCGAACCTAGGGCATCCCGGTCAGAGGCGCTGCAGTGACATCAGTTGATGCACTGAGCTACCGCTCCCGGTCTAAAATTAAAACATTGATGTTTTTTCGTCGAAGTTTTCATCGACATCGAAAACCCTTTAGCGATGTATCGAAACATCGATGTATCGAAATTTTGGTAAAATTTGCCATCTCTACAAATAGAGTAACACGTCTTAGAGTAGCACGTCTGTAACCTTGTTCTTTTCGCGAACCCCCAACTGAACAGCTTCGCCGCACGATCTCTGCTCCGTGATCACGCCGGCCCCCTCCGCACTTGCTCTTGCCCGTAACGGGCCCTTGAGTCGCGGAAGTCATGATCTGTTGCCAGTTTGTTCGTAATTTATGCAATGACGTAATCCACGCCCGATTCGTCGCCTGATAAAAATTCAAGATAAATCGCAGGCATTAAATGGTCGAAGGAAATAAAAGGAAAGGCGGTTCATTATACTGGTAATGGGGTTCACTTATGTTGCGACATGCAATTACTTCAATGTTCAGCGATTACGTTGGATGCCTAAAATACTTTTATGACAAGTAATTTTCCCTAACTGAACGATATGTTCTGTAACACAATAGTTACTATACCTATTAATCTCTGGAAAATACAGAATAATGAAATAGTTTGGAATAGTAACAACCCCTCTAAGCCTATAGTAATACAAGATATTCAATTGAACACTTTCATAAGAAAGGTTGTCCAGATGGCTATAAGGCTTTCAGTATTATGACGGTCGTGAGGTAAGTTTTACAATAAATAGTAGAAAGAACAGACCAACATTTTTGCTCAAGTGTCATGTCTCTTTAAAAGACATTCTTAAGGCTCTTTTCGTCACTGTCACACAAAACATTTGTTTTTAACATTTCTTCAAATAGCAAATTAATGAACCTACAAGGTTCTCTTTAAAAACTCTCGTTTTTTTTAAATATAGTAACTGATCTTGCTCCTCATTTCACATTTTGCATTCTAAACCGTCATTTTGTATTGGTCAGCTTAATTTTTTCCAAACATTTTGTATTTTCATTTGTTTTCGAGGATGACTCACATGAATATCCTTCGAAACTCTTTCTCTGAGCAAGTGCTGTGCCTAACTCAATGAACCTTTCACGATCCACGTCAGCGTGTCATCAACACGTGCGCATCTCCAGCACGCCTTCCTTGCGCTTCCTCGATGTCACGTTCCCTGACAGCTCGTCCACGCAAAGTGCCTGTACCTGTCACCGCTGTCGGGCGAATCCCATTTGGAGATGGGGCCTCCGATGTCGGAGCGAGTCGGCTGCAATATCAGCGAGGCAGGTTGTGTTTAGTGATGTAGTCTTAAAGTTGCTGGGACAGTGGGGCACTCCACGCCAAGAGAGGGCAGGAAAGAGGAAAGGATGGGTGGGGCAAGGCAAGGCAAGGCAGAGTAGGGAAGGGAAGAACAGAGCGGCAGGTGGGGAAGGGCACGGGTGGTCGGGGGAGGGGAGGGGAAGGGCAGTGCATGGTAGGGTACATAGTAGTGCAGGACAGATCAAGGTAGGGCGGGAGAAGTAGGAGGGAAGGATGGGATGGAGGGAGGGAAGGATGGGAAGGGATAGGTAGGGATGGGAAGGGATAGGTAGGGATGGGAAGGGATGGGAAGGGAAGAGAAGAGAAGGGCAGGGATGCACAGAGTAGTGAAAGGAGAGCAGGGAAAGGAAAGCAAGGCAGGAGTTGAGGGGGGGGAGGGAAGAAAGGGCAAAGGGGAACAGGGCCGGGAAGACAGGCCAGGAAGGCGAGGATGGCCAGGACTGGGGAGGACTGGACAGAACTGGGCAGGGACTGGACAGGACTGGACAGGACTGGACAGGACTGGGCCGGACTGGACAGGACTGGGCCGGACTGGACAGGACTGGGCCGGACTGGACAGGACAGGGCGGGACAGGGCGGGACAGGGCGGGACAGGGCGGGACTGGACGGGACTGGACGGGACTGGACGGGACTGGACTGGGCAGGATAGCGAGCGCAAGACAACTATAAAATATAGATAGAATTCCTCCCTTTACACGAGTCATCGACAGCACAAATAACAGGATTGGGCAGGTTACCTTAGCGAGCATTCAATGAACAGAAAATTCCCCTTAAAAATTATTTTTTAAAGAATCCCCACCCACCCGCCCCGCCATCGGTGCGAGAGCGAGCGAGCGAGCGAGGCAGGGCCGGCCCGCAGCTTCCGAGCAGCCGCAACTGCGGCGTCGCGACGCGTCGTCACTCGCGACGCGGCGCAGGAGGCAGCGGCAGCGGTGCCTATCGCGCATGCGCTACGCACCCCCCCTCCACCTCCTCCGCCACCAGCGCCGTCTCGGGCGCGCTCCCCTTCGCTGACGTCAGCGCCTGTGACGTCAGCTGCTTCCGGGTTCCCCTCGCCGCCGCCTCCATCGCCTCCGAACAAATTTGGTGCGCGCAGCACCGCTGCCTTCGCCTCTATCCACGGCCGGATTAGAGCCATCCAAAGCGGGCAGTGCCCAAATACCAAACTCAACCAAACCACATCGAAAATTAAACGCCAAGTTTAAGCTGATTAAGTACAGTCGACTTTGGTTATAGTGCACTTCTGGGGCTAACAAGTTCGGTTCATTACATCAGAGGTTCGCTAAATCCGATGATGCCGAAATTAAATAGAATGTCTCTTCCATCATTGATTTGATTAATATAGAGATACAGCAGAATTCATTAACAGCACGAACTGGAAATTTCAATATCTTTATTTGCCCTTAAAAAATCAATTAATTTCGATTCGTACATTTTTCATTACAAAATTCACTAGATCCTTCTTCAGACTTCGTGTTCTCTCCATATTTGATTCTGCATTGTCCTCTGTCTCTAAGTATCGTAACGCAGGCTTGACTGCTTTCAATGCCCCTTGCATTGTTGGAACACCATCCCACTCTCCGAAGGCCCTTTTACTCGCCTAATAACACGTGACATCGAATTAATTTCCTGGATTTACTTCCTACGTTCACTTTAGCCGAGGTTCAGGTTCACTATAACCGAATCATCTTATGCTTATTCGTAATGTAAGTGAAATGGGACCAGTGATTTAAGTTCACTATAACCGAGGGTTCACTATCTCCTAGTTAACTGTAACTGGAGTTGACTCTACCTACTCTTTTCCCCAATTTTAGGTTCGTGTGGATTTCTCAAACTCGAGGGCGCTGCTGGTTTTGGTTATCTCCGGATTAACCCATTAGAGTCCACTGTACGATAAGCTACTTCATTTATTTCACTTTAATCTTATTACCACGTAAGTTAGACCCGCTCGGATATCTCAGTGACACGTCGTCGCTGTAGTGCAGGCCTGCCCAATGCCAGCTCCCGCGGGCATTCTGCACTCCAAGAGCCGCTGCCTGCGAGAGCGGTGCAAGAGCAAGTAGCAGGGAGTATGCACATTTGTGGGGGAAGGAGGCAGCTTGCTATTACACATTGGTGACGGCGCGGCGTGTAGATTGAATGCCTTGGCTTCTAATGCAATTAACCATGCGGTACACGCACTTATTTAACAGGGTAACTGTTTTGTCCACTTATTTAACTGGGTAATGTCCCATATTTGTAGCTGTAAGTGTCATAATTCACTGCTTATGCTCCCCTTTGCACTGCTATGTATCGAGTTATTTTCCCTTTTTGATTCTTGTAGAATATGCTTATTGTGACTCTTAAACAATATCTTAAAGCAGTGGTATTAAAAAAATATATTATTTAATTCTAACTACCAGTCGTTTACAATTTAATAATTGATTTTTCCGATCAAAGCAGCGAGAATTCTCCTCCAGACCGCGACTGAATTCGACATGGCTAGTTGTTGGCCGGTGGCGAAAATCCTGCCATCGTCGGGACTCGATCCCCAGGACTTCGCCACCAGAGGCACTGCAGTGACATCAGATGATGCCCTTAGCACCTTTTAAGTCTTGCGCATGCGCCTACTCGAAGTGATGGGGGATGTCCCTAATAAGCCGGATTTAGCATGCGACTTACAGGGAACTAAAACCGATCACACTAAATGGAATTTGGTCACGTCTGTGGTGGCGGTGTGCTTGAACGATTTTGCCATGCAACATCAAGTGGGTAGCATATAAATGGGTAATAATATACTAATACAATAATTATATAATAATATAATTTTATTTACAAATGAGTGGTAGATGGTCAGCTCTGCTAGAATCAAGGTGGCATGATTCATCAAATCAAATCTATGAAATGAAGGTGGCATTATGAGATTCTGCCGCCACAGATCGGAACTACTTCCATGGTGGTTAGGGGGGATGGATGAGGCAGGGAGGAGTGGCGGTGCGGGAAAGGTGAGGAAAGGTTTGGAATGGGAGGGGAGGGGAGGGATGGAATAGGTAGGTAAGAGGTTAGTAAGAGGTCGGTAAGAGGTCAGTAAGGTCAGTAAGAGGTCGGTAAGCGGTCGGTAAGCGGTCGGTAAGAGGTCGGTAAGAGGTCGGTAAGAGGTCGGTAAGAGATCAGTAAGAGGTCGGTAAGAGGTCGGTAAGAGGTCAGTAAGAGGTCAGTAAGAGGTCAGTAAGAGGTCGGTAAGAGGTCAGTAAGAAGTCGGAAGGGGTGTTAAGGGGTCGGAAGGGATCGCACGGGGTCGCACGAGGTCGGAAGGGGTCGGAAGGGATCGCACGGGGTAAGAGGTCGGTAAGAGGTCGGTAAGAGGTCAGTAAGAGGTCAGTAAGAGGTCAGTAAGAGGTCGGTAAGAGGTCAGTAAGAAGTCGGAAGGGGTCGGAAGGGGTCGGAAGGGATCGCACGGGGTCGCACGAGGTCGGAAGGGGTCGGAAGGGGTCGGAAGGGGTCGGAAGGGGTCGGAAGGGGTCGGTAGGGGTCGGTAGGGGTCGGTAGGGGTCGGAAGGGGTCGGAAGGGGTCGGAAGGGGTCTGGAGAGAACTGGGCGGAGACGGGCGAGCGGGCCTGTGCGGGGAGGGACGAATTTGTGTGCGGGGACGCCCCGTCTGCCTGACCTTCATCCCACACACGCCCACCTATCACGCGTGCGTGCCAAGAGACGAACGTTGCTATCTTCTTCATTCTCTTCAGCTTCAGCACGCCTTTCTACTTTTATTTTCTTCACCTTGGTGGAGAAGCGATTCTAAGCAGCGTTTCGGAAGTTTCACTTCGTGTTTAATCAACATGCCTTTAAAAACCAATATACCTTTATCAATATACACTTTATCACGTCACTTTATTATATGTTTTATATCGATAGGCTTTTATTAAACAATGACCCGTTTCACATTACTACAATTCAGAATATTAGAAAAGTAATCACTTTTCGTCAAATTGCGATGAGTGATCATTCGTGCGCATTTCCAAACATTTCCACAACCATTTCCTGTATTATTCTTTTCGTACTCTTTTATTACCCCAAAAATTAATAACGCCACCACTGTTTCCTTGTTCATCGAGTTCTTTTTTCCAAGGTTTAGGGCAACGCTATTAAAGCTAAAAAAACTGTCTTCACGTTAAACTCTTCACTTATCTACTGGTGTTGGACCCACAGGTCATTACATGGTCGCCAGGTCTTTCGCGCACACACACAAATGCAAAGACGCACACACGCGCACACTAGCACACACGCACACACGCGCACACTAGCACATGCACACTCGCATACGCGCACACGCTCACATCTACACACTAGCACACGCACATACCCACACACGCACACACTTACCCTCCCCTGTCGCGGCTGTGTAACACCTTTGAAGAGCGCGCCTAGGAAGCAGCGCTCAGCGGCGGTCAAGGGAGTCAACGGGGGCGGCGGAGCAAGAAAACGCCGCCCAATCCCGCGAGACGAGCTGGCCGGAGAGCCAGCAGCGGAGCAGCGAGTCTCCAGCGCCGCCCGCTTTAAGAGCGGGCGCCGCCAGCCAAACAGAGAGTGCAATAGTGTTTGGCAGTCAAGAGTAGTTGAAAGGAGATTAGTACGTTGGTAAAGTGATCGTTGGCCCGGCAAAGTTATTGTTTACTCTGTATTACTTATCGGTAGAAATTAGCTAGTTTTTCGGTACATCTCCTGGACTCTTGGTTTGTGATTTTGGCAATCGTTTTTGGTACATTCTTGTGATTTTGGAACTTACCTACTGTACTGGCTGTATTGTCAATAAACCTGTGTTTATATAAAACGTGCGTTATTATGAACATAACACCCCCCACACACACACTCACACTTATATATCCACACATACAAGCGAGCGAGCGAGCGAGCACGTGCGAAAACAGCAAACAGAATGGACGACGCACCCAGTTTGCGACTTTTCCGACCAGCCGATGTGGCTCAACGACCACATGTTGATCGGAGAAACCACGAAAAACTACGGATCAGAGCAGCCGGCCTCTAGAATTCTCCTCCAGACAGCGACTAAATTCGACCTAGCTGAAAAGCTAGTGTCGAAAATCCTGCCGCCGTCAGGACTCGAATCTAGGACCTCCCGGACATAGAGGCTGCAGTGACATCAGTTGATGCACTGACCTACCGCTCCCGGTTGAATGAATGCAAAACGTTAGTTTTAATTACTATATACTGACTATGCGTTGCCGACCGGGTACTGATTTAACGCCGAGCTCACCCGTCCTGCGGCATGTACCCTTGGATGTATTGCGGATCGTATTAAAATATATTTTGTAAAAACACAATTTGGAAAAACATATTGAAATCCTCCTCTCATGTATTTCTGACAGCTCAAAAAAATTGGTCCAAAATTTTTAAGCAATCACTCTAGTGGTTCGAAATTTTTTTGATACACACACACACACACAAACATTATAAATAATACGTGCATGATAATTGAATTAGCGTGGGATTCTCAAAATTCCGAAGTAAATCTGGACATTCACAATATAGTGACTTTGGTCATTCTTGGGCGCTAGCAGTTACACACTAGTCTGTATCATCAACATTATCAAATCTGCAATCCGGTCCAAAACACAGGAGGATGGGTAACCTAGAGGTAACCGTTCCTAGATGCATCTTAATGCATCCTAGATGCATCTAGGATTAATCGTTCCTAGATGCATCTCAACAATGGACTGAATTATATTCGCATTTGCACAACAACAATGTCAACTCATCTACAATTATTTTGTAAGTACAATTCAAAATTGCACACTACACCTCGCTCCGTTCTCAAATCAAAGAAACAGTTGCGCTGTAGAAAGAAAAACAAAGAAAGTAAAACTACTCCGCGAGGGACGCAGAGGGGAACGCAAAGCGACTTGGAAATAATAAACGAAGACGAATGAGGCAAGGCCAAGGTCGCAACCTCCAACACAACGTAATAAAGGAGCGAGGGAAGACGAGGGGTCAAGGCGATGCGCAAAGAGCACCAGTTTGGCTGCCTCCGCCGACAACACCTTCGGCCCACGAAGAGCATTGCGCTGACAAGAAATTGAGTTGAAAACAAGTAGAACTCGTGGCTCATTGCGAAGTCGCTCGCCTTTCACCACTGAGGTCCGGGTTCGACTCCCGTCGAATCTCATGTAAAATTTGTTCTAACAAAACGAGTTTGGCTGCTTCACAAGGGCTTGTCCAACCCCTCTGAAGTGTCCGAAACCCTACCCCTATCCTTATTCCTTCCCAATTCTGGCCGATGAGTAGTGACGCAGGGACGCGTGGAGAAAGAGGCCGGTACACGGAGATGCTACCTGGCGGTCCTCTTTGACAACTGACTAGTTAAGACGAGACTGTACATATAAATACAGTTTGATAAGACATTAATGAAGGATTACTCCTTAAGAAGCGCTCAACGCTCGACCAGGAACGAAGAGACGCGTTGCGTCAATAAAGTCAGAGCAAGGACGCAACTATTTTTTTTAAAAAAGAAAAAATATTAAAAAACGATTTTACTACCACACGTCTAAGAGCGAATACCGACTCAGCGCTTCGGTCCGAAGGGTCGCGGGTTCGAGACCTGCCTTGGGCATGGTTGTTAGTCCCTTGACTTTGTATGTGTTGTCGCGGAGGGCCTCGCGTTCTGCTGATCCCGGATCAGAGGAGCCCGCAAGTGTGTTGGTGTCTAGTGTATGGTCGAATATGCGTCCCATCGGGACGTAAAGGGTAATCAGCTGTTGGCTGGATAAAAGCCCTAGAAGAGAACTACCACACGTCACTCTCAGTTAAGAGGAGTTAAGAGAGAGTTGCGGATAATTGGATCACTTAGCGCACAATGGTTCAAGTATGCGGTTCATTCGATTATGCAATACAGTTGGCGAAGATTGTTACTGAAGAGAGAGAAAAATAACTGAAGTTTTTATAATCTAGAACTGTATTCATAGCAGGTCAGTAAATTTGAAATCAAATGTCGATATTACGTTGATTTTGAACTTGCATTATAAATATATGTGGAGAATCGTGAGGGTAGGTAAAAAAAACTGCTATTTTTTACAGTGCCAACATTTCGGTAAATTAATTTGGCCTGCTTCAGGGCTGCAGTTGTAATCATATTGACATGTGTAATATACAGAAGTTTCCGTTTGCGGGAGCAACAAATCTCTATAAAAATGTACATAAAATGTACATTATGTATGTAAATAAACGTACACATAAATACAGCCCTGACGCAAATAAATAGCCAAATTGTCGGGACTGTAAAAAACAAACCTTTATTGACCTTCATGATTCCCTACATATACATATGAACGATAATATTCCTTTAAAATAAAACTACTGCAGCAATAACAGCACAGATATCTTCGTATAATCTGTAATAGTACTATTATAATACTAGTTGAAATAGCAAAAGTGCTTTCAACCCGCAAACATATCTGCCCGGGCATGAATACGAAGTTGAGTGCATACGCTTCGCGACCAACTATCATATCAGTTACCCCTAAACCGACTCTGGCCCTAAAAATTTGAAAGGGACATCAAAAGAAGAATGAAACAATGAGAAGGCTTACAGAAATGAATCTTTTTCAAAAGAAGAGCTTCTAACAGTTCCCTTCAGCCATTTTAACGAAGTGGTGGTTTAATTACGAGATCCTATAGTAAGTAAGATTCTACTAGAATTATTACTTCATTACATTAGATTTATATCTTCAATATGTTTGTTTCTATTAAAATTTCCACCGTGACATAATGACCAACAAAGAAAGATGTACAGTTGACAGTGAATGAGGAATATACAAATGGTGGTGATCATATGAAATCATTGCACTCAGCATTGCTGAAATTTACTATTTATCTATTTAAATCTATAAGGTTTGTAACTTCTAGTATTGGGTTGGAATTCACGGCGTGAAATTAAAGATAATTAACTTCGAATCTTTTTGGCATTCCTTGCTAATTTTCTGACTGCTTTGGCTGCGAATAGTACGAAAAATTAATAAAACAATTTAAGCTGCAAATTGGGAGTGACCTAATCACAAATGACTTCAATTTTCTGGCAAATGTCGAAAGCATTCGATTATAGTAAATGAAATGGGTTTTGAAATGATCCGGGCTGATGATCAAATAAAATTAATATATAACCAGAGTTTAACCGGAGCTCTATAAAACGTGCTAACGATGTACGTCTCTCCCAATCGGCACACAGAGTTTTGATTGTTTTCGTTCCTAAATCATTAAAAAATTAAACCTTTAATGTGTTTCGAAAATCGCGAGAATGTGGTCCCTTCTAAAAGACATTATGAATGCAAAACCGACATTGTTAAAATACAATATAATGAAAAGACCGTTAAACATAATCTTCACGAAAAAAATCTGCACGGAAATATCACTACTTCAAAAAGTTTTCTGCAGCAGTTTAAGATAATTTTAAGTTAAGTAGTTAGCAACATATTCCACAGTAATGGAAACGAACACAGAAATTTAAAAAGCTCAAATTAGTTCCCCGAATAACTGTCTACTAGATTGACATGCTGAATAAAGTACAAGTACACGTGATACAACCATTAAGCAATTCAGAGTTTGCTTAAAAGCTTTGAGAGAAAAAAACGCTTGAAAGAACCGTATGATGTAAGAAAGCCGAACAGAAATTTTATTTCATTTTTGATTCACTCCTCCATATAATATAAAAGTCATTCGCGTAATGATGTTCAACACGACTCCAGTGTAAGGTAAATATACTGTAATTAGAATACATGCAAAAGAAGCAAGACGAATAGAAACACGCAGAAACTTCTTCGCGAAAGGCGACAAAAAAACAAACACTGATATCAACCTTCACCAAAATAGGCGGGTAGCCAGTCATAAAGAGGTGAATTATACAGCATGACGCAGGAAGGAACGCATATGCATTCTCATCAAGACTCGTAAACGAAAAATACGACACGCGCAGAAAAAGATAAGGAACCCGACCGTTGAAATACCTGGGATGGAAAACGCAACTGCATTAACTGAATGTGTACACTACACTGACTACGAAAGAAACTTGGGAAACAAATATGTCTCTAATAAACTCAACTAACTTCGGGTTTGTTCACAAAACGCTTGTTAATGGTCGACTCCGAAGTTTTGATTAATGAAATGTAATGTAATACAATACTTATTTCATAAATAATTTACGTAATTATTTATGTCACTAGTAAACATAGTATGGCAGACTAGAAAACTAGTTTTTAGCCTACGAATTAAATATTTTCGGCCGATCCGGACTATGGGTCTATTTCAATCGAGTAGCTAGCACCTGACTATTCCTTTCCAGTCCTCTCCCTGCCCAAATGTGGGTGGTGACTGCCTGCGTGTCAGCGGGAGAAAGCTCCGTAATGGGTCTATGGGGGCTATACGAGCGCCACCAAACCTCCCTGCCCGGAAGGATGAGCATGTGCCCTCGCATGGCTTACGAGTCACGGATAACAGTTCCCGGCCGCAATGGACCTCCGAGCCACGCAGAGATACCAAGTGGAGACTACGGACAAGCGTCTCTATGGGGTTAAAAGGTATGGAAATTAAACGAGGACAGGGAGCTTGAGTTGACAACTGAAGTATTAAACACACATTCAATAACATATGATGATGAATATGATGAACGAGTACGATATTGAGTACGATATTGAGAACGATATTGAGAACGATATTGAGAACGATATTGAGAACGATATTGAATACGACGATGGAGACGACGATGGAGACGACGGATGAGAACGATGAACGACGATGGAGACGACGATGGAGACGACGATGGAGACGACGATGGAGACGACGATGGAGACGACGATGGAGACGACGATGGAGACGACGATGGAGACGACGATGGAGACGACGATGGAGACGACGATGGAAACGATAGAGATGATGAATATGATGGCGGCGAGTTTGAGTTTCAATCGAGTTTCATTTCCCGTAAGTCATGTTCACACTTGCAAACATTTACGCCCAATACCGCGCAGAGCATACAATTGTGCATGATCGAATCGAATTACAGTAGTGTGGATGTGTTCGCCAAACAGGAAGGCACACAAAAATGAACATCGCCCATCACACTCGCGAGCTGTTAACTGATTGTCTCCTGAGGGTGGCATTTAGTCAGGATGTAATTTGTAAGGACCCCTTACAAATGACCACTACCGCGAAGAAAAGCGCAGTGTTCGTCTTAATGCATCATTTCAGAGTGGAGAAAGAGTTGCAGCTGGAGAAAAAAAATACGACTACAAGACAAATACACACAGACCACCAGAGACGCAGTATACACACAGACCAACCAAGCGACGCGACGCACACACTGACACCAACCGATGCACGACGCGTGGCTCAAAACATTTTCGCGGCTTCCAACTTCCGCTTTGCGCCGAAAATATTTGCGGCGAACTGTGCGCAACGCAAAGGTTTGCAAGTGTGGGCGAAGGCCTTTCCAGATAATGTTACACATCAAAAGGTTGCCATTCTACAATTCCACAAGGAGCAAAGCGAGTGACAGAACATACCACCTTTTCCTCTCCCGAAGTGAAAACGGAGAGAGACATTCACGAATTACGAGACACAAACAAATGCAAAAAGATCGTAAAAGCCCTCCCGCGCCCACACATATTGTGACCATGACGCGAAAACGTTGCCAAAACGAATTTGAATTAAATTACTACAACCTGCGTAAGGATTTTTTGAGTCGCCGTTGAAAAATCTGATATTACAATTACGTAAGCACATCGGCGAATCCCGAGAAAGTTCGTTATTATTAACAGGGAGGGAAATAAAAAAAATCAACGAACAGTTTGAATTTTAACTGAAAAATGTAAATATTCAGCCTATTTTCGCACGATGGACTATGGCATCGCGTATGGACTGAATTCTCTTACTCAACACGTGTCTGCATAAGATACAGCTGACGGCATGCACCAAAGTCGCAGAAAAAAACTGATGTTATAAAAGTTCGTAGTGATACATCAGTGGCCTCCTCACGATAGTCCGAATGCCTTTAACTAGGGGTGCAATTTCGACACCGAGAACTTAAAACATACAAACTACATTTTTACGTTTTCGAATCGAAAGTTTGTTCATTCATGGAAAATGTGCATAATTACAATTTTTGAAAGTGAAAGGGATTATTGCACGAAGGTGTTAACTCAGTTTTTAGTTTTGATGTCAAAACTACTTTTCTGTTGGTTTCCTATTAGTTACTTTGCTATTTTTTTATGAAAATCGCAGTATTTGTCGTATAAAAAAGATGATCCATTCAAGTTTCCTAAATCTCAAATATCTCCTTCCACCATTTTCTGAATTAACACCTTCTTGCTCTACGTCCTTCACGTAAGGATTTGTCCAGTCTTCTGATCTGGCCACACCGGGCGGGAATGCGAGGAAGTGTGGAATGTAAGCAAATGGGGAGAGAGAAGAGGAGAAAGAACGTAAACAGGTTGTCATTTCGGAGCGCGTGGCCTCTGCCAGGGTCAGGCGAACAGCCAATGGGCGACGAAAATGCAGACGGGTGCGCACACTCGCGTCTCCAATGCTCCTCCGCGCCCGACACGCTCCGGGCGAGCTGGAGATTCATGGAAGTACGCGCAAGGTGGAACTGCACGTTGGAAATATGTTGGTGTACTGAGTAAGTGTGTTTTACAGCGTTTCTGCGAGACAAAAACCCTCCATGATATGCAAATTTCTTCGAGATGTAGGTTTTCTAATTTTTTCCTATTTTTCTTAGACTCCGTAGACATTTTATGTTAATTATTCTCCTACACAATAATAATACCAATAATAATATATTCACAATGACATCTGTGGCAGGTGAATGTTTCCCCCCCCCCCGCGTGGGAGAAGTGCATGTCAGAATAATAATAATAATAATAATAATAATAATAATACAATTCCCCACTCCATGTTCACCTACTGAACGAACAATCTGCTTAAGTATTACTCTACAAGAGTTGATGAGAAACTGTCAACAGCAACTCAACGGGCGCCAACGTGCAGTCTCGTCATTATTTTGTTTGGGGATTAAATACAGCCACTACTTTCCAGACATCCCCACTGTAACTGTCACATTCAGTCATTTAAGATTACGTTCGGTCGACATTTCTTATGCAATTAAAAAAAAAACAACATATTTTTCACTTAGAAAAATTTAACCGTATGCAACGAGAAATGCGGTTGAATAAAAAAAATAGCACTTCGCCGAAATCTTATTGCACAAATCACTAAATTCAAGTGAAAAATATGAATAAATAAGAATAATCCTTCAAGACCTACATTACAAGATACAAACAAACTTCCAAACAAAGAGTAGCGTGGCAATTGAAATATACTTCACAAAATTTAGATACCAAGTATTGGAAAATTTATTTACCGAGTCATAATAGAGGAATGGATTATGCTTAACGCTATTATAGTGTATATGATGGTTTGCCTGACTTCATTACAATTACTCGTTAAAAATTGTCGGGCGACTGGGCAGCAATCTGCAGCTTGCACGCAGAAGGGGTTGGGCTTGTACTTTTCATCACACCTGTGTCTAATCCTTATAGCCATGACTGGAAACAATGATGGATGGCCATAGATGAATGAATAATTTGATGGATAGCAGATCATGAAGAAATGATATGACGTAGCAATAGTGGAATGAGAGGTCCGCGAAACGGGAGAACCCCGAGAAACTCTTGCTGGAGCCCGCTTTCTCCGCCACAAAATCCCACTTCAACCGGATTCGATCCGTTGGTTGGTTGTTAGTAATTCCGGGCATGTAAACTGCAGAGCTCATTAGTCCCGTAAGTGTAGTGCGTATTTTTTTCATCGTGAGGTACCGGTGATCTTCCCCTGCTGGATGGCGAGATCCGGCGCCGACCTACCGTCGGCTAGAGGGGTTTCCCGCTAACCAGGACTCCCCCACCAGCGGGGCACTGCCCCAGCCGGAATAAGCTCTAAGCTCCCGACGGTCTCCCTACGTGTGTGGTAATGTAATGCATGGTGTAAGTGTGTTTATGGGGTGAGGATAGGACAAGGAAGAGGAAGGAAAGATCGCACGCGGTCCGTTGCCCGTTTGTTAGGGTACTACTACGGCATTCGCCTGGGATTGATAGGATAAACCACCGAAAACTACCGATCAGATCAGCCGGCCTCTAGAATTGTCCTCCAGACAGCGACTGAATTCGATCTAGCTGACAAGCTATCGAAAATCTTTCCACTGTCGGGACTCGAACCTAGGACCTCCCGGTCAGATGCACTGAGCCACCTGTCCCAAATGTGAACCATTGCGCCCAAACATGCAAGGTTAGAGGTACGTCACTTGTCGACCCACATCATTTTAGATTCATTCTTTATTATGACCACAGCGCCGAAGTCTTTTCACCATACCAAGAATGTATAAGAGATTCAATAGACAGGCGAATATGAAGAAATGCTACAAATGATGAGGGAGCAATGGTGAAATGAACGGCAGGAGAAACGAGAAAACCTGGTGCAAAGCTACTTTTTCCATCACAAATTCCGCGAGGAACGACCTGGATTTGAACCCATGAGCTCAGAGGTGCAAGGCAAGCAGCCTGGCCTCTTCAGCACAGATCGAGCGGGGATTAAGGCACTACTCTTTTACTTACCACTCCTACTTACTACACACCAACGTGTTAAATATATACATGTTGAATGTGTCCGTGCCGCATCTCCACCACTTAAAATATTAACTCATAACATGCAGGATTTAACATTTTTAACATGTTGGATGTTTTCCAGGAGGAACGGAAAACGTGAACCGCCCATTCGGGCGTTGCCGACTAAACTTCGGGTAAGATCGCAATTTTGCATGGGTGCAGCTGTACTTCCACGATTATTAATGTACTGGATTTAAGAAAATTGAAAGGGTAACATGAAAATTGAAAAACAAAGACCTATTTGGAGGCTATGATGAAGCGCCAAAATTGATGGAAGATCATGAGAAATGTGAATTATCGAGGGGAAGGGGGAATGCGACACATACCGACAGGTAGCGGATTTATTCAGTTGCTCCCTGGGCGCGTAGGAATAGAATGTACAGAGGAGTTACTCTAAGATGGAACCATTTTGATACGTCGGGAAACAAAAGAACGTCGTGCAAGGCGCTGACATTGCAAGAGATAGTGACTTATGGAGCAATATCATTAACAAATGAGCTAACTATAAACAAACGCATTGAAAAAAACGAGTACATGGACATAACCTGCTGTTATGTTGCCACAAGTGACCAAAAAATTGCTGTCAAAGCGGCCCCTTCATATAGTAACATTTCTACAGCAACAAAGTGATCGTAAAGTATCCAATAACTAGAGAAATTACTCAATAACAAAATTCATCTGAATCCATCGCTCTTGTCGACAAAACCCTATTGAGATTAATGTTAACTGTTAACAACGGTGATCGCAATGTTAACGATGTAACATTCAACAAATACACACCTAAAGCATGCTAGAACTCTGAACATGCATACGTGTCAAATTTACATGGTGTAAAGACTCTCATCAGACCTAATTTTTTGGGACTTCGGAAAAACGTAATCTTGTAAGACTGGTTTCTTGAAAGATAAATAAATAATACATGATAAATGCATTAAAATAAATGATGAAAGACAAAATATTTTATCTCCAACAATTAGAATTCTTACAGACGTTTAGAAAACGTTTGACAAAGCTGTAAATATCCGGCACGCCAGGTCTGCAGGGGATGTTGAGTAGAAGGGGGGTTGTAGAAGCTCCGATCGCGGGCGTGACCGCATTTAACGCGCAGAGCGAGGGCGGGCGGCGGGCGGCCGACCGCGCGTGGGGCGCGAGGCGTTACGTAAGGGGAGGGGGAAAGGGGAGGGGGAGGGGGAGGAAATCGTACGTCAAGGCGCGGCGCCGCGAGGAGGTGGGAGGGGAGGGGAGGACGAGGCCGCGTGCAGCACGACGCAGCCGGGCGGAGGCGGAGGCGGTGGGCGAGAGCGCCGGGCAGGGGCGGTGGGGAGGGGAGGGGACGGGGGCTATGGTGGACGTATTCACCGTCCGCTTGTGAGTGGTAGAGTCGGTGATTGTAATAGTGGAGGCTGTATTGATGGTGGAGGTTTGGATGATGGTGATAATGGTAATGTCGTTGGGGTTGGTGGTAGTGCTGTTGCTGCTGTTGCTGTTTTTAATGTTGTTGATAGTGATGGTGGGGGTGTCGACGGTGCTGTTGTTGTGGTGGTGGTGGTTGTTGTTACTGTTGTTGTTATTGTTGTTGCTGTTGTTGTTCGTGGTGGTGGTGGTGGTGGCGGTGGCGGCATTGGAGGTGGTGGTGGCAGTGAAGGTGGTGGCGGCGGTGGTGGCAGTGGCGGCGGTGGCGGTGGCGGCGGCGGCGGCGGAGGCGGTGGTGGTGGTGGTGGTGGTGGTGGTGGCGGTGGTTGCGGCAGCGGGGCGGTGGTGGTGGTCTGGTGGTGGTGGTGGTGGTGGCGGCGGCGGCGGCGGGGGCGGTGGTGGTGGTGGTGGTGGTGGTGGCGGCGGTGGTGGCGGCGGCGGTGGTGGTGGCGGTGTTGGCGGTGGTGGTGGTGGTGGTGGCGGTGGTGGCGGTGGTGGCGGTGGTGGTGGTGGTGGTGGTGGTGGTGGTGGTGGTGGTGGTGGTGGCGGCGGTGGTGGTGGGGCGGTGGTGGTGGTTGTGGCGGCGCGGTGGCGGTGGCGGTGGCGGTGCGGTGGCGGTGACGGTGACGGTGACGGTGGCGGTGACGGTGGCGGTGACGACGGCGGCCGCGTTGGTGATGTTGGTTGAAGAAGAAGTGGTTGCAATCATTAGGAGTTATTAAGAATGACGGAAATTATGAGCTGAGCCCTAGCAACAGTTGATGAAATCACGATAATGGAGGGGGAGGTCAATACCAATGTCAAGATGGGCTACAACGAAATATTTCACTATTTATCTCTACATCTCGCGATGTATCGACGATGTTAAACAACCTGTCTTGTCAATATTCTACTAGCCTGCAACCAGAACACGTTTATCAATCATTTATCATCATGATTGTTTAATGCTTCATTTGCTATCTACTTTTAACCAATTTGCAAACACATCATTATTCATACAACACTAATACTTGTACATTTAATTGCTAACAAAATAAAATGTTCCTCTACTGTGAGATTGAACGTAACCCGCCCCCAGTTCGGGAACCCAAGGTCTGTCTGGTGCAGCACATTTGCTTCAAGTGACCAACAGCAGCTAGTTTGTGTTGACTCCGGGGCCGAGTTGGTAGGTAGCTTGTTTTGACCGGTGGTTTCCCTCATCTCTTACAGGGGAAGTACAGAGAAGAAAGCTACAAAACGGGCCACGCACCGCTCTCGGCCTTACCTTGCCAACCAACTCTCCCAATACCAAGTGTGATCCTGTTTGTGGTACTTCCCCAGGTAATCGGAATCCGACGGCAGGGAAACGGCCATCAATCGAAATTATGTACATGAGAGAGAGAGAGAGAGAAAATAAATAATTACATATAAGTGGTAGCCAGCAGTAGCATCGACGTCTTATGCTACGATGGCAATGAGTCAAGAAGTAGTCAATTCTGACAGAGAGTAATACAGTCAAGTTGGTTATGGATTGAAGTTACATACATTAGAAATTGAAAATATATTGCCTTACAATTTAATTTAAGACTCAATTTACCTACTACTAGCTGCTACGGAACCCTACACATTCTAAACTTGATTTTTTCGTCACTAAATATTTAATTACATTAAACCCTCCTACGTACTCGCTAAACACGAAACACGAAATAGGAACAAATTTCGGTCCCGGAACTGAAATATAGCAATAGGCATGAATAGAATAATTAGATAACATGAAATTTTATGCGGAACAAAAATAATTTCCGTCGCTTGGAATTCGTGCTAACGGGGTTTACTATAGTATTCTATCGCTAATAGTACATTTCGTTAACATATTCGATGGAAAGCTCAAGTAAGAATTTCGTGAATTTTTAAACTTTCTTTCCTTTTATATTTTTGCGAGTCCCACCTCCAGCGCATGTCTTCAGCATGTGCTAGTTTGATTGGGCAAAACTTTCTGTGTCGTGTTCTAACATGGCGCTTGCGTAGGAGGTAAAGACGGCAGTGACCTTAACAGAGGCACCAGTCGTGAACGAACGAGGTGGCAACGGCTAGCAAGACGGGATAAGACGGAGGCAGTGTGCAGAGAAGGCGGAGTAGACAGAGACGGAGAAATCGGAAGGGAAGGAAGAGGCGGCAAAAGCGGTGAAAGGCATGCGGGGGGAAGTGACTCGGAGAAGGCGGAATAGGTGGGAGTAGAAGAGACGAAAATGGAGGCGGACTGACTGCTTCATTAGTGTTCCCGGGCGCGTTAAATGCTAAGGTCATTAGTCCCGTAAGTGTAGTGCATTTTTTTTTCTCGGGAGAGTGCTGTGATCTTCCCCTGCAGAATGGCGAGATCCGGCGCCGACCTACCGTCGGCTACTGGGGTTGCCCCTCACCAGGATTCTGCCACCAGCGGGGCACCGCCCCTTCCGGGACAAGCTCTAAGCTCCCGACCGGTCTGCCGGAATGTGTGGTAGTGTAGTGCATGTTAGTGTAAGTGTGTGTGTAGGAAGAGAGAATAGGACAAGGAAGAGGAAGGACAGATCGCGCGCGGTCCGTGGCCCGTTTGTTAGGGCACTGCTCCGGCATTCGTTTGCTAATGAACGGAGAAACCACGGTAAACTGCCGATCAGAGCAGCCGGCCTCTACAATTCTCCTCCAGGCAGAGACGGTGGATGAGGTAGGGCCGAAGAGGAGGCGACCAGCAACAGAAGGCAGCGGAGACCAAGGCGGAGACAGGTGGCGGGGGATGGCCGCGGCGGGGTGGGTGGCGTGGGTTGAAGCGGGGACGGCTGCGGGGGTGGAGGGGGGAAAGGGGGACGGTGGCTCGTGCGGCAAATTTCGTCATGCTTTAGGCAAAATAAAAAAGGGACTCCACCCACGACATTCGTTTCCGAGAAACTTCCACGAAGCGTTTAAGGAGGCGGAGGCGGACAAAGCCGCCTCAACAGCAGCCCAAATATAAATAACCTCGTCGATACCAAAGAGCTGCCACTCACTCGCAGAGGAGGAGGGGCTATGAAACGCGCCTCAAGTCGCTTTTTGCAACGCGATTAGCTTAAAAATTTTCGCTGTAGCATTGCGCAAAGTGGTTGCCTGTGAGCGTTCGCACGTCTACTGGATGGGAGCAGCAAACTGTCAGATGAGGGGATGCCGATGGTTGGAGATCTTTTTATTTTTTATTTTGGGCTTACGAATCAAGACACGACTAGCCGAAACAGTCGGCAAGTTAATTCATTCCTGCGTGGGTGGGTGTTGTGGTTTTCATAATCTTAAGAGGCGTGCCTTCTTATCAGGACCGACAGCTGCATCAAGGACAATGCTTCAATGAAAAAAATGTTTGATGTATTTACGTTATGTTATAGCATAAGTAAAAGATATAATCTGACATGCAAGTGATTATCTTATCACTCTTTTCATGTATAAGATATTATCTTATTGTTTTCTACACCTTTCCTCTATGATTTTAGTTAGATTGGAGTTTAGATTATTTTCTCTTCACATAACTCTTAACTTCACTACCTTTTATTATAATATTTACATGTTCGTTATTACATTAACATGTTCATTAATAATAATAGTAATTATTATTGTTATAATGATGGTGATGATGATGATGATGATGATGGAGAAGGGGTGGTGATGGTGAAGCGTTTGCGAAGCATGGTGAGTGAAATGTTAGCGAATAACAATGTAGCAATAAATGAGAATCAGGACAAACGGGAGAACCCCGAGAAATCTGCCGAGAGCTTTCTTCGCTCACCACAAATTCTTCATGGATTGGTCAGGGACGGAACCCAGGGCCAGCGGCGGGAGGTCATGCGCTAGCCGCTACGCCTCAACCCCCCTCCCCTCCGGCCGGATTAGGTGGCTGTGGGAGGGACGGGGGAGTGTGGGTGTCGCGGAGGGTGGGCGTCGGGAGGCAATAGACGGCCGCGGAGGGGAGAGGGCGTGTAAATGATCTTGGCTGTCCGGGTGACTCCGCATCGAAGGTTGTGTTGCAACATAGCCTTCGATGTGGCGTCACCCGGACAGCCAAGATCATTTACATGACTGGCCCCGGACGACTTCACGGAACAGAGGGTGGCTGGGTGGCGGACGCGGCGTCAGTGCGGGCGAGGGGGGACGGGCGGGTGACGTGGGGGCGAGGGAGGGATGTACAAGTCCAAGGCACGGCCGGAATAATATGTCCAGCGGCGCTAATTCACGACCAAATTATGAAAAATCCTAATAATATTGAAATATTTAATGTAATATGTAAAATAAACAGGAAAATAAACTAAAACCAAGCAGTTTACGAACTTACTGTCAAATAATGAATACAACATATACACATTCGCATATAGGTGTTTAAACAACTTTCGTCAGCATTTTTTGTGAGTCGCATTTTTTTCACAAAATCATTTATTTTAAAAAGAATAGTGGTTTAAATTCATAAGTTTTGTTTAATACAAAAATTAAACATTATTTTTATGTTTTTATGAACACAATGTTTAAAAAGGCAACCCCTATCTGGCGGTGGTCCAAGCACATCTTTACTCGGATTGTGTATTAATGCACCCTTTTTCCACGGGGCACAGGGGGTGCCGGGGGCGTTTGAGGAGGGTGGGCTGCGGGGTTCGCGGGTGCAGCCAACTGAGAACGCTGGAGTCCAATTTACATTGATCTGCCCTTGACGAGTTAGAAGAGGCATCTTCAATTTTCGAAATTGCCACTGGCATCGGTGGGCCAGGGCACCGTCACTGCAGTGTCTAATGCCTGGGAGGTACTACGGGTCGACTCCCAACATTAGAAGGATTTTCGACGATAGCTACAGGGGGTACGTCCAGTTTAGCTCCTGTCTGGACGATAATTCTAACGTCCGGCTGCTCTAATTGTTAGTTAACCGCGGTTTCTCTCATCAATATCAGGCGAATGCAGGAGCAGTACCCTAAAAACGGGCCTCAGAACGCGCGCGATCTTTCCTTCCTCTTCCTTATCCTATTCTTTCCCCTTACACACGCACTTACACTAACATGCACTACACTGCCAAACACGTCGGGAGACCGGTCGAGAGCTTACAGCTTGTCTCGGCAGGGGTGGTGCCCCGCTGATGGGTGATACCTGGTTGAGGAAAACAGTGCAAGCCAATAGGTAGGTCGGCGCCGGATCTCGTCATCCAGTGGCTGATCCGCCACTTCCCGAAGAAAACACATGCATTACACATACGGGTTTTATGACCTTAGTAACTGACGCGCTCGGAAACACCTATCACTCAATCACTTCAAATTTCTGCAATTGCAGCTGCCCTGCGGGTGGGGTGCGAGGGGGTGCAGTGGGATTTCCCGCCGCCCTAGAAAGCGCCTACTGCCTAGGGCGGGGCGGCCTGGCGGGGCAGGGCGTGGCGGGGCGTGGCGGGCCGGGGCGGAGCCGGCGGGGCCTCGCGGGGTGGGGTGGGAGGTGGCGTGGCGGGGCGGGGTCGGGCGGGGTGAGGCGGGAGTGGCGGGCCGGGGCGGGACCTAGCGGGGCGGGGCCGCGCGGGGCATGGCGGGGCGTGGCGGGCCGGGGCGGAGCCGGGCGGGCGGGCCGGTGGGCGGGCCGGGCGGGGCGGGCGGGGCCGGGCCGGGCGGGGCGGGTGGGCGTGACGTGACGTGACGTGACGTGGCGTGGCGTGGCGTGGCGTGGCGTGGCGTGGCGTGGCGTGGCGTGGCGTGTGGCGTGGCGTGGCGTGGCGTGGCGTGGCGTGGCGTGGCGTGGCGTGGCGTGGCGTGGCGTGGCGTGGCGTGGCGTGGCGTGGCGTGGCGTGGCGTGGCGTGGCGTGGCGTGGCGTGGCGTGGCGTGGCGTGGCGTGGCGTGGCGTGGCGTGGCGTGGCGTGGCGTGGCGTGGCGTGGCGTGGCGTGGCGTGGCGTGGCGTGGCGTGGCGTGGCGTGGCGTGGCGTGGCGTGGCGTGGCGTGGCAGGACGAGGGCGGTGGGCGCGTCCCGTCAGAGACTCGCGCGCTCTCCTGTGGGGAAGCCCCCGCGCACACCGCCCGCACGCGACATGCACACGCCGCTCCACTCGGGGGTTCCCCGCTCCCCCCCCACACACACACACACACGCCGCTCCTCGGAATAGGAAAGTGGCCACAGGTGCGCGCACGGGGAAGAGAGGGACCGCTGGAGCCGCTCGTCATAAATAGTCATTTACGCACCAAGGGGGTGGGAAGTGTTTTAATTTAATCAAGCGGTGACAAAAAGACCGACATCATTAGAACCAGTTAACATTCGAGGTACAAATATGATTTCATTTTTTACCTAGTTTTAATGTTTCAAATTTACTTATTAACTACGTGTTAACTTCCGAGGACTAAATGCTGTAAATATTCGGGAATTGTACTAAATGAGGATCTGGGTTGGACAGAACACGTAAATTATGTAGTGAAAAAGGCGTGGAAGGCATTACTCTTTGTAATTAGAATGCTTAGAAAAGGAAGTGGAAAATCAAGGGAATTAGGGTACACGTCTCTACTACGTCCGATATTAGAATTTGGCTACATATGTTGGGACCCTTATCGTTTAGGGCAAATAAAATCTCTCGAGAAAGTACAAAAATATGCCGCAAAATTTGTTAGGAGAGGACGTTCGAATTCTGAATTTATATCGTGGGAATCTTTGGAAAAACGAAGAGAGAAATCGCGTCTTTGTACATTATTCATATTTCCAATATAAATTTCAGCTGTTGCTGCCTTCCACTTACCCAACGTCCCTACGTCGCTGTCTGTTCTCTTCTCTCTTGAGGGTTATCAAATAAAACACTTAAAGTTCCAACAAAAAGACAATCAATTGTTCGAAGTTTCTGGATAGCAAATCAATCGGCAAACTGTGACCTGCTCTGCGTTCACAGATATTTTGTTCTTTATTCCTAATCACCAATTAATTATATTCAATACCTTTCCCGAGGTATCGCCAATATTCTAAGCACATAAAGATACTACTCATTGGATACTTAACAAGTATTTCACTTTAAATATTACATCTTAAGTCGTGAAGCGTCCATATCTTTCGAACTCGTGCCAGCTTTTTCTAAAACAAACTTGCCTCCATAGCAACCTAATGCATTTCCAATTGTTTGGTATCTTACGTTTTGATACACTCGTACCAAGGTCAATTTTCGTTTCTTAACAATTTGAACCTTTGTAACTCCCTTGGTGCAATTTTATTTCTGTAAATATGTTCAGTTCATGATTTCTCCCTTTTTCAACCTGTCGACTTGGGAAATTATTGTACATTTTGGAAAGCTCTCCATGCTTTGTGGCAACCCTGCAAATGGTTCAACAAAAAATCAGTTACATTTATTAATTGTGTCATTAAAGCAATAATTTATTTCTCCTTGAAGTATGTTTTATTCATTCACCACCTAGCAGAGAAAGTAGGTATTACCTTGGGCGGAACTGGCGATCTCAATTTTGCTCAGAGGCATCTTTTAGGCTTGAGGATCTTTTACATGCAGTAAATCTACTACATGGGACAGTCGGCTTTACTTCCCCTCCGAAGGAAGGCGTACGAGGGATTTTTTCGCCCTTCTCCTTTCGCCTTTCGCCGGAACCCGCAAACTCGGGCACAATAGTCCGGTACGCTGACCGTTACCCCACCGAATCCGCCGAATTGTGATATGACATTTTCAGCTGTCTCATCGTTCGCTGGCAACTGGTTTACTTGTATTTGGTTCCGACACTCTGCGATCTCATCGTCCAATGAAAAGATAACGCGCCACAAGAAATAATTGATATCAGGACATGCCGTGCTTTTTTTTATTTTCCTTAAAAGAATTATGTGTCTTTGTCTCCGATTACATGTATTTTTTGAACCACCGGAGGAAAATGGAGACGTCTTGCAAATACGACGAAATGGCGCAAATAAACGATGACGCCAGTCAGGCTCTTCGGGCCTCCATTCGTGCCCAGGGAAAAGACTCAGGCAATGAATCGGGGTGTCATCGAAAGAAAATCTAAAATGCTAGCGTAATGCTTTGAGAACTGCACAAGCGTTTTTTATTATTATTTTTATTTATTATTATTATTATTATTATTATTATTATTATTATTATTATTATTATTATTATTATTATTATTATTATTATTATTATTATTTATTATTATTATTATTATTTATTATTATTATTATTATTTATTATTATTATTTATTATTATTATTATTATTTTTTTATTTTCTCACCTTATTGGCACATTTGAATGAATTGCACAGATATACAGAATCAAAGCACAATACATCTATTTTTTAAAAGGAATTTATAATACATTGTTTCCCATGAATTTCCGCACTATCCTTGTTGTTGAAATAACAACTGCCTTCTGCATGGGTTTGTACAGGTCTTCATTCAAACCCAGTTGCTTAAGGCCCCACATCAGACTCCTAGGGCTGACTCCGGTGCTTGAAACAATTATCGGGATAATGCTGACTCTTTTCATATTCCACTGTTTCTCAAAAGGGTTCAACAAGATTTGCATACTTACTGATTTTTCCAGTGTATTTGCTTTGAATGTTGCCAGTATTTGGGACAGAAACATCGATAAGCATGACATATTTCTAACACTTGTTAATCACAACCAAATCCGGTCTGTTGTGAATCACTGTCTAGTCTGTTAAGATAGTTCTATCCCAATACAAGCGCCACTCTTCGTTCTCCAGAACACTCATAGGTTGGTACTTAAAGTACGGTACCTTATTTTCAGTCAGAAGACATTTCTGAGCCAACGTTTGATGTAAAATTTTGGCCACCGAATCATGTCGCTGTTTATACTCGGTGCGTACCAAATGTGTACAACCCGAGGTAACATGATGAATTGTTGTTGTTGTTATTATTATTATTATTATTATTATTATTATTACGCTGTATTATACATTCTAATCATGCTCGAGTAGTTACGCATCAATCGACGTCAATCGAGGACTGTTTCGGGTACGTGATAAGGTTGCAAAATCGCTGTCTTCTATGGAGAGTTCTCCACCGTCTTTATGGCGGTACTCTTTCGCTATTTGTTCCGTCAGAGCCATATTATGCGAGTTTGCAAAGCCATTATAGCGAAAACACTAGTAGCGCCATTTTTTCCTATTATTTGCTCATACTTTCATTATTTTGTAACTTTTGCCCTTTTTGAAAATTAAGAGTTCAACGAAAATTATATCTGCGCAGTTTTGTAAAGAGTCCTTTGCTCTATCGTAGAAAAAAATCCACAAATTTGGAGCCATTTTTGAAAACATTTTGAAAATACTTATGAAAATTTTGGGCTTCATGTAAAGTAGCCCCAAATCCAAATATCCGTTTCAAAATCACCAGGACTTCAGTTCATCCAGATCGATTGGGGAATATCAATTTTGAAGAAAATCATCTGAACTATTTACGCATTAGCGTTGTCCACCGACAGACATGGAAAGACAGACGAACAGACAGGTAGACACGTAGACAGACCGGCAGACCGACAGGCAGACCGACAGATGAAAATTTAACAAACCCTGGTCGGTCTAAAGTCTAAAAGGTTTGAGCTCTAGGATAATCTCCATCCCACGAGATTTCAGAGTAAGGCGGCTACAAACGAAATCGGTCGAAAGGGAGACACTTTCTACGCGGCTTCTCTTGGAATTACCCGCCCACCCGAATCCTCCTCAGGATTCGGCACGCGCCTTTGACGCCGGACTCCTCGGCGGGAAAGTCGGAAACCCTGCTGGAATGGGTGGGGTGCAGCAAGACGTGAGAGCATCTCGTCCTCTACCAGGACTTAAACGAGTAAAGTGGGACGAAACCGGAAATTTTGCGAAAGCGGATATAAACCCTAAGTGAATCGAAGAAATGTATTCATAATTATAAGTTTAGACACTATCCTGACAGCCTACAAAATTCTGGGATTTCTCCATTGCAAGACAGATTTTACTCAAGTAATATCTCAGATAATTTGTTCGACATTCTAAAACGTAAGTTAATAAAATATTTTTAAAAAATATTACATCAATAGGTAAATAAATGACTTGTGCGAAAACAATAAGGGCGGTAGTAAAAATGTTAAAATTTTATGATTCATAACATTCGAAGAACGCAAAATACATTGGTTCGATTTTGGACGGACATTATTCACAATTTCAATCCTGCCAAACAAGAGTAAGAAAAATTATAATACTAGCCAAACAGTTCCAATATAAATAGAAATATATTAAACATGCTTGTTGAAGAAAGGCAATTACAAAAATTTTAATAATTAAAATCAGAAAATTCATTCGTATAATCTTCTTAGCTACTATAATAGGCATACTACAAAAATCGGAAGAGGCAAAATCGTGAACCCAACAGTTCATCAATATAAACAGTATGTTCTTTGAGAGTACACAAGAGGGACTGTATTTACAAACACCTTTTCGACACATCTTGTTGAACGTCAGAGTACTGACTAATGATGTGTCGCCGACTGCTGCCTGGCAAGCAATCACTGGATGCGGCGAATTGACGACTGTGGTACATCTGCTCTAGCAACGAGAACCATATGGCTCAAAGTAGCCTAATGGAAAACTGACAGTTGTTTGTAGTTTCGAGTGATTTTTCACGCAAATGCAGGCTAACGAGAAATGAGGCATATTAACACCAGAATTTATTCACACGTTCCATGAAACATGTAAGGCAGGTCGTAAATTTCTACTCTAAAAAAAAGGACTGAATTCGCGAAATTTTTGCCATATGACAAGAGGGTTTAGCTTCGAAATTATGAATTCCAAGAAGACCAATATTTCCAAGAAGACGAATATTATGAACTCTCTGTCTGTCTCTGTCTCTGTCTCTCTCTCTCTCTCTCTCCCTCTCTCTCTCTCTCGCTCGCTCGCTCGCTCTCTCGCTCTCTCGCCTCTCGCTCTCTCGCTCTCTCGCTCTCTCGCTCTCTCGCTCTCGCTCTCGCTCTCTCTCGCTCTCTCTCTCTCTCTTTCTTTCTTTCTTACCGTGACGGATTCTTTTCACTGAAATTAAAATGTACAGAAACTTGTATGGCTTAATTAAAGGTGTTCTGGACTTGAAATTAATATTACTGATAACTGTTTAATTAAACTAATGCAAATACAACAGTACATACTTTCTGGCGTTATTTATAACATTTGCAATTTTCGAAAATTCAAAGAGTTCAACGAAAGTCAAACTTGCACCGTTTTTATATGGATATTTCGCATGTTACGAGAAAAAAAAATTTAAAACTCTAGCAGTTTTTGAGAAATATGTCTATGACAGACAAGAGACACTAACGGTCGAAAGGGAAAGACAGATGGACGGCGATCAGGTGAAAGGATAGATAGATGGACGGACGGACGGACAGGGAGACGGCGAGGCACCGCTCTAGCCGTTAGCAGCTCTAAGATCTATAGCGGATTCGGTGGTTTAACGGTCAGCGTACCGGGCTGTTGTACCTGAGTTTGCGGGTTCAAACCCGATCGATTTTTAAGGGCGTGGATTTTTAAGGGCGAAAATATCCTTTGTACGCCTTCCTTCGGAGGGGAAGTAAAGCCGGCTGTCCCTTGTAGTAGATTCACTGCATGTAAAAGATCCTCAAGCCTAAAAGAAGCCTCTGAGCAAAATTGAGATCCTCCTCTTTCGTCGCCCAAGATAATACCTCCTTTCTCCGCTAGGTGGTGAAAGGAGCGTCTCGAAATTTGCGAGTTTAGACGGAAGAGCGGGCCTGATGGCCCGAGTCTCGCCACATAAAATAAGGCATTAACTAACTAAGATCCCAACTGAACTGCCAGGATGTGTGGTAGTGTAGTCCAACTAAGAGTGTATGTGAGTAAGAGTAAATGATAGGATTGACTGATGTTACGGAGCACATCAACTGTGAACATTAGTCCCATTACGGTAACGATTTATTTCATCCCTCAGCGAGTGGTGTTCAGCCTCCTCGTGGATATTCCGGCACCGACCTGCACGTCGGCTTGTATCTGCCCTAGTAGGGCAACGCCCAGGTCGGAACAAGTTCTAAGCTTCCAACTGGCTTCCCTACATTTGTGGCAGTGTACTGCATGTATAAAGAGCATAGTCGGGAGCTGACTTGTTTGCGTGCGGGGATCGGGGTGTCTTTGACTTATTTGTTATACTTACTGTCTTATTCCGTTTTCATTTTTGCCTAAGGACGCTTAGAGCAATATACTTGGGACAACCACTAGTTGCGGACTAGGCGGGGAATGACGGCAGCGTCTAAGAACACCGAGCACAATTCTCAGTCTGGCAATAAAGTCAGCTCCCAACTATAAGCCTAAGTGTGAGAGATTAATAGGACATGTGAGAGACAATAGGAGAGAATAGGACAAGGAAGAGGAAGGAAAGATCGCGGGCGGTACGTCGCCCGCTTGTTAGGGAACTTCTCTGGCATTCGCCTGGGGCTGAATGGGGGAAACAACGGAAAACTGCTGATCAGGGCAATCGGCAATCGAACCGAAAACACGCACAACACTTACTGGACTAACGATCATAGTAGTAGTAGTAGTAGTAGTAGTAGACGCCCCCAGAAAAACTAACTAACAATCTAGCTAGCTAGTACCGAAAATACGCCACCGTCGGGACCCGAACCCTAGGACCTCTCGGTCAGAAGCACTGCAAACCCAGTGGTAATGCTGCATCTGAGTGAACTCAGCGGGTGTATTTTGGCAAACTTCCTACAGTAGTCATTAGTCTTAAATGACACGCGGCCGGCTGGCTATCTGGCGCGGCGAAATCCCCAACTGGTTTGCCCTGCACCCGAGCTCCTTCGACATGCTCCGTGAGCTCATAATCTCAGCGCCCATCACAAACGGCCGCCACTGCCAGGCGCGACAGGAGAGTGATATTTCTGCGCTCTTCACAGATAACGAGGAACATTCATTAGAGCCAGATAGGGCAGGCTAATGAAGTGGTTATTTAATGGAGTCTATCAAACGGATGGATACGACATATGTATTCACGGAAGGTGTACGAAAATTATTCGGCGTACAAATAAAATGTTGACGGATCAGGCGACGATAATCCGCACTGGGTACGCCAGATCGCACAAGTTACGTACTTTGTTTTTGCATGAACTTACGGATTTACAAATACACTTGGGTTCATTGTCAACGTGCTCAACATCTACGCTCACAAAGTGAAAACTCAGCCTTAAAAGACATCTCTTGGCTCATTGTTTCCAAGCATGTCAACTGCTATTGGTTTGCTTTGGTTTGGTTTGGTTTGGTTTGGTTTGTTTTTTTCGTGTTTCCGGGCGCGTCAACGGCTTTGGTCATTAGTCCCGTTAGTGTAGTGAATGTTTTTTCTCGGAAGATGGCGGTGATCTTCCCCCGCTGGTTGGCGAGATCCGGCGCCGACCTACCGTCGGCTAGTGAGGTTCCCCCTAACCAGGACTCTCCCACCAGCTGAGCACCGCCCCAGCCGGGACAAGCTCTAAGCTCCCGACCGGTCTCCCGGAATATGTGGTAGTGTAGTGCATGTTAGTGTAAGTGCCCGTGTAAGGGGGAGAGGATAGGACAAGGAAGAGGAAGGACAGATCGCGCGCGGTCCGTGACCCGTTTGGTAGGGTACTGTTCCGGCATTCGCCTGGTGTTGATCGGAGAAACCACGGAAAACTACCAATCAGAGCAGCCGGTCGTGAACTCGAACCAAGGACCTCCCGGTCAGCGGCGCTGCAGTGACATCAGTTGATGCACTGAGCTACCGCTCCCGGTCAACTGCTATTGGCATTAGTGCCGTAACTGAAGCGAATGTTTTATGCCGGGAGGGGGCGGTGATTTTCTCGCACTGGTTGCAGGCATTCGCCTAGTACTGATAGAAAAAAAACACGGAAAACGATCAATCAGAGCAGCAAGCCGCTAGAATTTTCAATTCAGTTGTTGAATTCGAACTTTTTGTAAACCTATACTTCGATTTAAAAAGAGTGACTTCTGTCTTTTTGAAAATCAACGAGTTTATCCAGTCGGGAGATTCGTTACGGCTAAATTTTTGATCATGAACCTCTCGATGGGATAACCACATCGCAGCGTACCGAACGTCAGAAGTCACTATTTGAATCGGAGAATATTTTTGAAAACCCCCAACCGTCAAAACTCGAACCCAACGGCCTCCAGCACGGAAGCTGTCACCCAGCTATTCCAGCCAGTCTCCATCATTGGGTGTCATCTCTTATACTTTTCGGGAAGAAGCGTCTTTCCGAGTCCACGCTTGACAGTTGCGGGATCTCCCGAAATAGTGGCTTTTGAGGCGCACGCGGCAGTCAGACAGACAGCGAGGTCGACGGCAGGAAGGCAGGCGGACGGACAGGTAGCATCCGAAGGCAGCCCCGCACAAAGACAGCCTTCTGTGGCGAGGGCGCCCCCGCCGCCGCCGCCGGCAAAAGTTCGCAGGAGCAGCGCCGCACAGTGGGGCGAATTCGTAGAAAAAAGTCTGCTTCGCCGTATATGTATCGCAACGTAACACTTTGTAATCAACGAATAGTAAAGGTGAGTACTAGCTCCCATGCATGCTGAGTGCTGGAAAAAGTCTACTTTAGAGTTGATTTCGATTGTTGACTACTGATGTGATAACATAGGTAGGATCGTCAGTTTCTTCATTCGTTATATTCAGGACATGAACTGGAGTCTCGCGCGGAACTCTTAAGCAGCCGTACAGCAAAACGATTGCCGAGGTTTCGTTAGTTACCACCAGCGAAACAAATACAGCAGAACCCTTCATTGGATCTCGGGGTATCTGGTCCCCTTTCCTCCTCCCCCCTTCGAATACTCAACTCCTGGAATCATCCCACTGAACATTTTGTAGAAATTCAAAATAAAATAATACAGTATTATTATTATTATTATTATTATTATTATTATTATTATTATTTTATTATTATTATTATTATTACACGCGCTATGCATAGTATATATGTATATCAATATATACTACACACAATCAAAATAAATACTTCTATGCCACCCTGGACAGCCGAGGTCGCTAAGGCTGGAGGGCCGTTGGTTCGAATCCCACCCCAGACATGGATTTGTTTGTTTGTTTGTTTGTTTGTTTGTTTGTGTGTGTGTGTGTGTGTGTGTGTGTGTGTGTGTGTGTGTGTGTGTCGGATGCGTGCTCCGCTTCCGTTACCCCGAAGTTATAAAACCAATAATATATTACAGTGGACGCTATACAACCATAGCATTTGAAAAGCGACGTTTAATGAGTTTAAAAAAATACTAATATATTGCAGTAGGTATGTACTCATTTGCTTGCATTTTTAATCATATTGTATTGAGACATCTTTTTGTGGCGACCGTGTTCCAATTCGCAGGAGAGCGAACCTCGCCCGTTCCGCCCACTGCGACTGGCGCCGGCGGCGGGCGGGTGGGCGAGCGTTCGCGTGCCGCGAGGGCGGACGTCATCCCGAGCTGCCTCGCGTCATCGCCCGCCCGCCCCCCGCCCACGCCCCGGCACAGCGCGAGCGCCGTGGAAGGCACCGCCCGCCCGCCCACCTCGACCTCAGCCCGCCTTCACCCTCCTCCGCCTTCACCCTCCTCCGCCTTCAACCTCCCCGCCTTCAACCTCCCCGCCTTCAACCTCCGCTCTGACCCCTTCAAACTCTGCATTCTTTTTTCACTTTCGTCGCCCTTCATTCACAACCTCGTCACCTAACCCCTGCCCTAGCCGCGTCCCTTCCTGGCTCCCTAGCCCCGACACACGCACCCACCCACGCACCGCCTTCAACCTCCGCCTTGAGCCCGTCAAACTCTGCCTTCTCCTCTTTTTCACTCTCGTCGCCCTGAATCCACAACCTCGTCACCTAACCCCCGCCCTAGCCGCGTCTCTTCCTGGCTCTCTAGCCCCGACACACGCACCCACCCACGCACCGCCTTCAACCTCCGCCTTGAGCCCGTCAAACTCTGCCTTCTCCCTCTTTTTTCACTCTCGTCGCCCTGAATCCACAACCTCGTCACCTAACCCCTGCCCTAGCCGCGTCCCTTCTCCACCCCCCCCCCCCCCACCCCTTCAAGGTCGAATTCAGCCTCTGGAGACTGCTCGGATCGCTACTTCTCCGCGGTTTCTACGATCAACCCCCAGTGCCCTAAAAGATGATCACGGGCCGCGGCAGGCCACAGATCTAGCGGCGACCTATGTACACGTCCGCTTGCAGGGCTTTCAAGTATCTCCGCCAGCAGGGCACCATTCTACACCGGCCAAGCTTTCAGCTTGAAACCTGACTCCGCACATGGACGGTACTGTAGTGTAGTGTATATGCACGTTTAAGTGTACACACAGGTATGCTTGTGTATTTATGTATTATGTATGAATTTATATACGTATGAAAACAAATGGGGACAAGGATGAAGGGAATATCACATGTGGTCCGTGAGCTGTTGGTTAGGGTACTGCTCCGATATTCGCCTGGTATTTATGTAAAAAAACTAAACACTACCGATCAGAGCAGACCGCCAATAGAATTCTCTTCCAGTCAGCGACTGAATTCGACCTAGCTGTGTAGCTAGTGTCAAAATCCGCCACCGTCGGGATTCGAATCCCACGATCTTCCGGTCAGTGACGCTGCATCGACAACATATCTGGCAATTGAGCCATCTCAGGCGGCCTTTGACATGGGCTACGCAACTTTGAAGTAAACTGTTGGAAGAACAAGTTTTCATTTATTTACTAATTAATACAAGGTGGTTGATTCTTTACGAGAATCTGAGGAATAGACAGTATTTAATTAACGTAGAACGAAGTGAATAACTGATAAAGCGAAACCGCTGAAAAGACACTATTTAATTAACCTACAAGCGAAAGACGGAGAACATTTGAAGGTTTAGAGATCCGTTATTGCCTCTGCATTGTTTTTCAACTGCTCAACATTACACGATACTGACCTAATGGGTCGTGAAGAGGTGGAGACAAAATAAGAGTCTCCATGAGAAGGGACGAGATGATATTGACATTAACACACGAACATTTGTATTGTGCATTTCTAAAAGAATAGAAATGTCTATAACAAGTATTGTACATCAGCTTTTCTGTCAATGACCATCATCTCGATCAGGCTTATGGTCCAGTTTCCTTTCAGGAAATCCAGTTAGCAAAGGCTGAGAGGACCCCTTGTTTGGCTTCTGGACACAAAAAAGCCTTATTATAGGCATGTTTTGTTGAGCTCTTTTTTTTCACTTTTCAAATGTAACCTATCTCGCTCTGTTGACACATTTATTATTCAACTACCTATATCGCTAATTTCCAATGCGAGCAAAAATTGAAAGAAAACTACGCAGACGACGGCAACGTGAAAGGAGTCAATTGTTTCGTTAGATACCCAGAAACATGGAAAACTTCCAAAACAATGAAACATTTTCGAATTTGACGAAAACAGTTTTTTAATGAGTAATTTCGCCTATTCTCATACTGCGCGTACCGACAGAACTCATTCTTTCGCCTATTTTCATACTCAGAGCGATGCGGCTGACGCCGTATACAGTCGGGTTGTAGTGAACTTCTTGGGACTAACATGTTTGGTTCACTATTTCAGAAGTTCACTATATCCGATGATGTCAAAATAAAATGGATTTTCTACACAATTATTAATTTTATTAATGTAGAGATACAGCAAAATACATTAACGTCATTACTGGAAATTGCAATATTTTTATTTGTATATAAAAATTGAATTATTTTCAATTGTTGCTTCATACGTTTTTCATTAGATTCTTCTCCAAAGTACGTCCTCTCTCCATATTTGATTCTGCATGGTTCTCTGTCTCGAAGTATGGTAATGCAGACTTGGGATCTTTGAATGCCTCTTGCACACTTGGAACAACATCCCACTCTCCGGATGCCCTTTCAGTCGCCTAATAACATGTGACATGGAATTAATTTCCAGGATTTATTTCCTACGTTCACTATAGCCAAGGTTCAGGTTGACTATAACCGAATCTTCTTATGTTAACTTGTGAAATTAGACTAATGACACGTTCACTATAACCGAGGGTTCACTATATCCGAATTCACTGTAACCGGAGTCGACTGTAAATACAACTACAATATTAAGGCAGTGTACGTGAAGAATGTACATTTTCGTTCGGGGCATTGTGTATGAAACTTTCTAGAAAACCATTTTGTGTTACTTCGCTCAGCAGCTGTGCTGGAGGCTAGTGTGTGATAAAAGGGTGGGTCAGGGATTCTGGAGCTAGAGAAAACGTTCTTAGATTATATATCTTCCCCACACGACACACGCACATTTTACTGTTTTTTATGAAAATAATTCAAATCAAGTTGAGAAATTAAATGGCGGGGAGCGTCAACATACTCCTAGTTGCGCCCTCGCAATTGAAGGTTAATAAGTTTAATAAGAAGTTAATAAGGCGGATTTTCAATATCAGATAAATTACTCAGTCCACCGATACCATTGCTTGTTTGAAAATTATACATGAAGCGGGGTGTTCGACAAATGATAGAAAGATTTAGAGCAAAAAAGGCATTACAAAAATAAATTTAACTTGTTAATAAACAAGATAACAGCAACAAACGTACATTATTGATTTTTCTTACTCTCTCCTAATCATTATTTGACAGTCCGTCTGGGGGAAAATTCAAGACGCCGGCTGCTCTGGTAGGTATTTTTCCCTGATTTCTCCATGTGCCTCAAGTGTCCGGGTGGGGGAGATACCTTCAGACGGTAAATTCCCCGCAAGACATCTTATTGGTCAGCGCCGGATCACACCAGCCAGTGTAGGCGGGATACATCATTACCATCATAGGATCAACCATCCACTACAGTAACGGGACTAATAACAGATAATGCGTTCGGACACATCAATCCATTGCACTTGAAGTTCCAGAGACACTTTCATTCCTGCTCTCTAGTGGCGAGGTCATCAACTGCCTTTGAGAGACACTTCATTGTTCCACCCCAACTACCGAGCCTTCCTGGCGGCTAGCTTGACGTCATTGATCTGAAGAAATGCCAAGATGAATACCAATGCCTTCGACCGAATGAAACAATCGAATACGATGAATCATTTCAGGTGGAGAAAAAAATCACACAACCGTCTTCTCTTCGATCAGGTTATCAAATGTTTTTTGCATCATTTTGCTTATAAATGATTCGTTACTACACAGCAGTTTCTTGATTTCTACTTTTCTATAACGTCCAGAAGATTGATCTTCACCTGCGTCGAAGCACTGATGTTATTCCTAAGTATTGACGAAGAAAACAAACTTTTCTTTAGATACAAACGCCGAAAAACGTACATTTGTAAATTTGACGGAATTAAGGTACATATAACGACACACCTGACCTGTACCCCGCGTGACCTTGCGACCGTACGATCTTGCCAACCGGGCGTCAGAAATGTGATGTACTCGCTGTTCGCAAATGATCTCCAGAATTTACAACAGTGCTTCGAGTCTTGGAAATGAGCACGGAGTTTCGGGAACATACAGCCTGCGACTATATTGCAAAATTACAAAAAAAAAAAAAAAAAAAAAAAAACTTTCTTCGGGAATGTATGTTTCTGAGGCCAAAACGATTAAGAATTTATTTATTGCTAGTATTATGTGGACGTTGGCGAGTTATTTTTCATTTGAAATGACTCATCCTGAATACGAACAATTGTGGCACTATTTAGTAAGAAAAGTTGGTTGAAATTAAGGGGAGTCAACGAGTTAAAAGCGCATGTTAAATTGACTTATGATCCTTTTTCTCACAACGTATTTTCTCACAATGTATTTTCTTGAGATTTGATACTGGTGATTTGATACCAGTGTTTCACACTGTAGCAAATTTATAATATTTGCATTGATAATAACTTTTTATAGCAAATATAATGTACGTCAAAACTTATCACAAATATATGCCTTTTTATTACTACTAATTTATAATTTGTTCATTTACATTAATACATCTGCCACAGTAGTTTTACTGTTTACATAGCAATCTACTATGTAATTTCAGGAAAACTGCTAAAGTAGATTCTGAGGATCAGGAACATTCGTCCAAGAAATGAAGTTTTTCCAAACCACCTTTAAAAACGTATTACTGTTCGTAAGCAATTAACCAACACCAACTATTCGTCAAAACACGCGAAAATATAAACAAACGTCAAAATATAGCACTGACAGTACACGCAAACTCTGAAATGAAACATCCTGACAAATAACAACCAAACACTCTCCTACATGAGTTGGTTTCCAAGTTATTATGCTCGTTTTCAACTTTGCATGTCAAACCCGGCGGCCATTTTGACATATTCAGACCAAAATAAATACTTATTAAAGCATGTTCTACGTTTCATAATAAACCTTACATCAAAAGTTCAGAAAATTATATATTTAATACTAAAAAAAATAATATGCAAATGTTTAGATTTTTCATGTTGTAAGTACCTGAGGTCTAATGATGATAAGAATTCATCTCCTATTGCAACGTGTCTGCACCGGGCGGGACCCTACACTGTTTTTGCTCGGCCCTGGCAATCTGGCTGAATCATCTGGCCCAGCTGGCCCGAATTCTCGCCCAGCGCCTTCGCCGCGGTCAACCAACGCCGCCTTTTTATTCGCACAGTTCGCCTTCCGCTGTTTTTGCTAGCATTCAACCCAGCAGGCGCCCTCTGACGGCCTGGGGCAGCACGCGAAGAGTTGAACTGGATTAAAAGGAAACTGTCTGAATTTGAATGGATATGCTCGGTCTATCCTAACCACACTTCGGTTTAATTAGAATTTCTCCATTTTAAATTCACAAATTATTTTTTGTGGATGGTCCACACTATTTGTTGAATGAATCTTCAAATTAAGAACAATTCGATTCACACACGAATGTTGCATAAATGCGTAAATGAACCGCTTCAAACAGGAAGTAATAATATCTAACGTAACTATAACGATCTCGTCTTGAATTAGGAACTGTGTTGGGTGTTGTATATTAACTACTGTGCAGAGGTTACAAAAGAAGAGATCTTGAACCCTTCCTAAATTACATTACTAGGGCAGAAAGAGGTAAATTCCGATTAGGATGCTTTCGAACAAGATGAAGGATCTGAGGCTGGGAATTTCCAAAAAAGTGACACTATAACACTTTCCGTTCGGAAATCGTAACCAGTTTTATTTCATACAATAATTCGCATTTCCGACTTTTAATTTAATCATTCCACCTGCTTTCACGAGGTACGACTGGCAATAAGCAATTATCTGCGACACAATATCGCTCTAGAATCTTGATATTTAGAAAACAATTAAAATGCCATGAAGATTTTAAAATTGAAGAGAGAGAAAACGTGGAGCTTAAGAAAGTGGTAATAGAGAAATATAATAAAGCAATAGAGCGATTCATTCCTCATAAATACGAACAAAGGTATAAGAAAATATGAATAATTTTGTTCTCTGCGAATTTAAAAAAAGTTATCTCGACGAAAAATATCAGAAGTATTAACAAACCGACTATAAATAAGTTTAATCAAACATGCAACAGAATAGCAAATATTCAATTGAAAAACTTCTTTCATAATTTCTTAACTTTTCTATGATTCCTTAAGTCTCTCTGTTTTCCATCTTGCTCTACTGCATCTTGATCGGATTGATCTGTGTAAGGTTCCGGAAGTCCAAGGAAAAGTAGCTAGGAGCAGCCATTCTCTAGAATTGCTCCGCTGACAGCGACTGGAATCCACCGAGCTAATTTGCCACAGTTACAAGCACCCGTATTTACGATTTGGTGGTTCCCGGCGGTGCAATTTTGGTCTACGCAACATAATAAGTGGAACTACAGGAGCTGGTTCGTTCCGATAACACCTCAGTAAATATTTATGTCCAGTCAAGGCCCATGGAACGATTAACCAAATTCCGGCAACCGAAACCTTCAGCGGCTACCGGCTTGGCTCAATTGACCTCTCAACCAGTGGTTAGCGAACGGGAGATTAAAGCTATTGCAATTACTCAGGGGGAAAAAATCACTTTCACTGATGACTGTGGATAAAATACGGCCGGCAAGGAAACCTGATCGGTGATCACTGAAGCGCTTCAAAACGTCTCTCACAAACAAAACTGCCGAGCTCTGGAAGCCAAGCTAATCTCTAAAGAAAGGATTTCTCTTCTACTCTTCCACCGGTAAAATCCCCTATAAATTGTTGCTAATTGTAAGAGCCAATAACAAAACATGAGACCGTTTTAATTAGAACGTCAAATAGAGAAAATGCGAATTAACCAATAAATACCTTTCCATAAATAAATCCTTTCGAATAAATATATTTTCCTCAAGCAGTTAATAAATAATAGCTCTTGCTGATTCATGATCAGTCGATTAACTGTTATACAAAACCAATATAATAAAAAATCTCCAGTACTATACACACGTAAAAATACTAAAATCCCAAATTATTTAAGTTTTTCTTTAAAAAAATCAAATTCCAGTGATATGAATTCATTTTATAATTCGTCATTCTACTGCGCTACATCGCTGGAAAGTTTTAAATTACAAGAGATTGTCCCGAAAAAGCACGAATGTAATTTTTGACCTTTTGTACTTAGGCATTTTGTACATTTTTTCTGAATAAATGTTATTGAAGTCTCCACATGTTAATGCACTGAACAATTTGTAGTACATTTCTAATATTTGAATATTTTCTCTTTAAATCCGAACGAAAGGTCAACATGTGTTTGACATTTTGGAATGCATGTGGTCTCCTCCAGCAGTACATATCTAAAGATTTTGAAAGTTTCTGAGTACACGAGAGAAACGTACACTACATTTCAATTGTCGATACGATTCCTTCAAAATATTTTTTAGAACGAATTATTTGGACTTCTTTCTTTATTCATAGGTTTTAGAATTGGGTTTATGCCTAAATATTTTTCGCTTTTTCTGAGAACTGAATGTTGAGTGAAGGTTGAGAGCGTCCAGCATTTGAATCAAGAGCGATTCAGAAAGTTGTGTAAGAGAGGAATGCATTTTAAATAATGGAAATGATTAATTGCCTGAACGAAATAATTTAATAATATACTCCATGCACAGTTTCAAAATATTCCTTCGATTAAAATGTTTTTAATTTAAATTCGTTGCGAGTGTTTTACATCACTTTTTAGTTGTTAATAATATTGCGTGTAGTAATTCTCAATAAATAACTTTGAACGCAAATTTATTTACTTCTTTTTCGCCCTGAACCGAGATGATCCACGTCATCTCAATGACGTTTAATTTATTTTTTAAAATGAAAACAAAATACGAGAGTTAGGAGAAACGAGACCAGTTAGAAGAAACGAGAGGAAATGTGACATTTCAAAGCTATGCATTGATTTATTCCAATAATATTTTATAATGGAACATTATTATAATATAACAAGGGATTAGTGTTATGCAACATGGGGGAATAAATATTCCTCCATGTTATGAAACAGCAAGGGTGACAGCGTTGCATCTCAGTGCTATATGAACAACGGGAACAAAAAATGATCAGAGGAAAAAGGATTATTGAGGACAGAAAAACCGGCAGATGGTTATCAGTCGTGGGCGCGTAAAGATGTGTATTGAGGAATGGAAGTTAGCCGGCGGGAAAAGATTCGTGCGTAGAAACCGCTTTATACTATGATGTTGCTGAACGTAGAAACAAACAATTCGTGTAATCGAAATTGAGTTTAATTGAAGAACTATGTTTACCAGAGTGATAGATATGTAACCAGTTATTAGTCGGAGACGATAGAAACGGAACATTACTTTCTGGTGTGTAAAAAAAAAATTTTAAAAAAATTTAAAAAAATTAAAAAAAAAAAGTTGAAGTGGCAACCAAGGATAGAAATGTTCGAGTATACAGGACCACGTCGGCCAAGCTTGCTGAAGGAACTCAGAGGAAAGTAATGCGTATTTAAGAAATTACAGACAAATTTCATATTACATGTTTAAGGTCAACATTCTTAGAGGATGTTAAGATTATTAGTATGTCAGTTAATTAAAGAATGAATTAAAAACGGCCACGGTATAAAGATTCTAAATTTTAAAATAAAACGGATCCGAATGTGTGTGTGTGTGAATGAGAAAAATTGTAAATATGCGTATGAATGTAAGAATTGAGTTGTTTATACATTTTTTGTTGTGTTTGAATCGAATATAAAATTGTTTATGAATTTAGAGCCCAGGCGAGGACAAGTTCAAACTTAAATAACAATAGTTAATTTTGCACTACTGTAATAATCCAATTTGACGTGTTTTTATTTCAAAATATTCATGTTCCATGAAATATCGCCACCGATAATAATTTTCCCTAATCTAAGTAATATTACCAGCCGAAGTACGAGCGGTGGATTTTCCAGCCAACGATTTCAAGTAAATAACGTTAAGACGACCTGAGGACGTTTAGGAATAGGTACCCGACGTAGTGAGTATTGAAAATATAATAAAAAACTGATCTAGCCAAAATAATAATTATCCGAATAGGTGAAGTTTTCTAAATGTATAAATTTAATATATTAAAAGTAATATTACAGTACACTTTCACAGAGTAAACACGGCCTCCGCGCAGTCTTATTTGAGAAAGTTCGCGCAATCTGAGGAACTAGATTCGAAGCACACTAAGAGAGTAGAAGTGCAGATTCGTCGTCCGTTACTGTACTCTGTCCAGACATCTGGGCGATTATTTTGACACAAATTTCTATCAAATCATATTGGGGGGGGGCGAGAGATGTGAGTAACGTGTATAAATGGTTGTCATTCACTTCACGAACGTTGGCTATCTTGTGCTAGGGCGGTGGTACTTCCTTTAATATTTGTCATTATGCCAACTGTAGAAAGTTCGGATAGAACCGATGTACAGTTGTCACGTAACTTTAGCACCACCCATCTTTTGGAACGGTTGAAGTTATTGTAAAGCAGTTTCACGGAGGTACATGAGGAAATGGGGCTAATTGATGTACGTATTCGTTTCCATTTTTATCAATTGAATTTTGCGAGATGTTGAGGCAACTTTTTTTTTCAATATTAGTCTATCATGACGAGCGTAAAAAGACGAATCCACTGATACACATAGTCATATGTTAGATAATTTTTTTTGAGTAATTTTAATTTTTTGCAACTAGTATTTAACGAATATTTTGAACGTAACAGTTCACCACCCAAGGTCAGACTCTCCCTGATAACACGCGCTCGGTGTGTTACAAAATCTGTTAAAAACGAGTCGTGAAAAATCAAAATTACTCCAAAAAATGCTTATCAAATATATGACACTATGTATATCATTGGATTCGTCTTTTTACGCCCGCCATGGTAGATTAAAAAAATATGTAAAGTTCCATTTGAAAAAACAAAGTTACCTCAATATCTGGTAAAATGCAAGTAATAAAATGGAAACTAATACATACATCAATTAACCCCATTCCCTCATGCACTCCCGTTAAAACTGCATTGCAATAACTTCAACCGTTTACAAATTACAGGGGATGCTAAAGTTACGTGACTATCCTGTATAATGATGTAGGTAGAATGCAACAAAACTACATTTCAAAACTTCCAATTATTGAAAATATTACTTATAACTGATTATTGTTTGCTTAAGAGACGGCATATTGCAAGTTTAGTTGAAAGCACATTTAATGTGCATTATCTTTCATATTCTGGGATTGTGAACTGCCCGTTTACCATCGACGTTTATGGATGGCCTCCAATTTCTCTATCGAAGAATTCAAATTAAGACGCTATCCCCCATGATATTTCAATTGCAATAATATTATGTTTAGCGCCGATATCAGAAGAAACTAAATCACTCCTAAACTATCCCTAACCTCCAATTGCTCTCCTTGATCCGACATTACAGACGCATTATCAGCCGGCAATGGGCTCATCACTGGTTATTATCGTCTAATGTATGTCTCGCGGAGCGATACGGTTTTCGGCGACGCTCATCTGTTTTAGAACATTTATTTATTTACGTCAAAAATAGTTTAAAAAAACAGTGTACGACGTGCTATGAGGAGAAGTGAATATTGTGCACGTTTTCAAAATTCTATGATCCCTACACTAAGCCATATATTACTTGAATTTTGAGAGGGAAAAAACCCTCCGATGTAATAAAGTCTATTTCCAAGGATAAATCAGTAATAAATTTGGGCTCTTATCCAGCATATCCTTCGTCAAGGAATAATACTTCCTGCCGCGACAACATGGAGACGATAATTTGAATAACTATTTCCCACTGAATTCTAGAAGACGTGCACAGATAATGAAGTTACATTTATTTTTAGAACATGTCAGTTTCAGAACGTGTCAAAACGACCGTCTGCTAGCCTGAACCAAGGCCCTCTGAAGACCGCTCTGAAGGCGCATACGGGGCTGTGACGTCACGTCGCATTGCTAGCGCCGCGTCCGCAGCGACAGAGAAAGTGAAGCAGAAAAAGAGAAAGTGATGCAGCGAAGTCTGCCAGGCCTTGACGACGCGGGCGCCGCCGTCGGGCCTCGGCTCCCTCGCGCCGACTCCCTTTGTGGAGGCGCGGCCGAAGCTTCGTTTCGAAGCCCTATTTTCAATTCTTTTACATTTTATAATGCATTTCAGATTAATTTATTAGGTAAACATCGTGGCATGTTTAATTTATTTATTTATTTATTTTACGTCAAAAAAACAGTTAAAAACTGCGTATGACGTGCTATGGGGAAAAGTGAATTGTGTGCACATTTTCAAAATTCGGTGATCCCTACATTAAGTTATATACTACTTAAATTTTGAAAGAAAAAAAACTCCCATGTAATAAAATCTATTTTCAAGGATAAAAAGGCAATAAATTTTGGCTCTTATCCATGTTGTCCTTCGGAATAATACTTCTTGCCGCGACAACATGGAAACGATAATTTGAATAATTGATGATGCATGGTATGATATGGCATGGTATTTGTTTGTATCGCAAAAGCAAATGTATTAATTCTAAAGTAACTATGAACAAGGCTCTTCACTTGTTTTATTGTATTTCTAACTGGTGGGCAGAATAAATTCTCTATGTTGAATTGTAAACCTGTATCTTATTCGAATGTTATCCGTAATTGATACGAATACTGCAGATAACACGAAAGATAATATTAGAAACCAGCGATCTTCACAACCACATTATCTCTTCTTCTATTATTTCAGTGGTATGAAAGTGTTTTGCGGCTCTCACACGCAATCTGTATAAATGAGGTCTCGAAAGAAAAAAAAAAATTCACGGAGACGTGACGAATGCACTCTGACTTTTAAAATTATGAAGATTTTGTTGAAAGAAACGCATATATATTCCTCACAAATGCAACCCGCAATACTCGGACAGCATTGTCATAATCTATATACTGAAATAACTCCTAAAAGAAGCGTTCTAATGCCTCAAAATCCTGGCAATTTCACGCCAGAGGCTTTAAAGAAACGTTTCTCACACCGTAAAATACAGGATGAGATCTAGGACATACTATTGTTTTTTTGCCAGTTCGGCGCTTCTCGATACTACTCCACATTTTTAGAGACGAGCAGAATCTGCAATGAAAAAGTGTGATGTTTAACAAGCGAGAGTTCTCGTTCGGGCACGTTAGAGCACTTTTGTTAATTTTTAAATGAGACGGTCCGCCATTTTGAAGTTTGGATCACTCGTGATTCAAATGCTGGGTGCTCTCAACATTCACCAGCAGTTTTCAGAAAAATCAAAAAAATTTAGGGATAACCCCAATTCAAAAACTTTCTCTGAGTAACGAAAGAAGTCCAAATAATTAATTCTTCAAACAACATTTTGAAACAAACCTAATGACAATTTTTCTTTTAAGATGTAGTCACCATCTTAATTATAATCCGTTGTACATAGAAAATAAAAAGGGGGATTTTCAATAGTAATTACTCAGAATGTGCAAGCACAGTGCCATAAGAGAAATTCATATTTGACATATTCTTTGCAGAAAATTATATTACTACCCGAGCCATCTCCTTTCTTCAAGAGATCAAATTTTCAAGGACTAAAATTTCCTTCAAAAGTTCGTGAACGGTAACACACGAAAACTCACGTCGCATACGCACAACAACAAAAATTCAAGAAACTTTCCATTCAATGCAAAAAATATTGAATTCAAATTGTGTTAAATGAATATCTGTTAAATATTTCAGTGAGAAAGTTGATTATAAACAGGGCTTGATTTCAGGCGAAACGCACCCGAACAGCGATCCGGTACCTCGGAAATAATTGTTAAATATTGTGTAAATATATGACTATTTCTATTAAATTTCAAATCAATTTGGGGCGCGTTCTGAGACCTAAACTTTTAAAAATCAAGCACTCATTATAAATGTAAATTATTCACATTTTCCGACATATCTAACAATCTAGACACATTCTTTCCGAAAGAGTAGTGTCGATTGCACGGATTTCACCCAGTTTATAAAGAAAATACCTCAAAGTCGTAGTCTATAAATAGAAGGAAACGTCTTTACTGAATGGATTTGGAAACCAGATACTAAAGAGAATAGCCTTGCCTTCAAGGACACGCCGAAAAGCACCCGTCCCCTTCTCTTTAAATGTCTGCTATTCAGAGGGTTATGCTGGAATAAAGTCGTTACTGAATATTGACAACCCCCCAGTTAACGAACCCATTGTCTTTTAACTCTTCAATAATAGTTGGCAACATTGATCCACTCCTCTCCGTCAATTGTTTTCCACTGCCTTTTCCGAAGCAAGCGACATCTGCGAATGCCCCATTGGATTCCAATACGTCGTCCCAACTGTGTTCATTGGTTTGGATGTTGTCCAATCATTTTTCAGCTCTTGCAAGAATAAACAGTTCTAAAATATCTAAATTCTAAAACGAAAATTAATAATTATTAGGATGTTGTGTCAACTTTATAACGGAGCACAACATTCAAATATAAATTTGCCTTCAAGAATACTAAGATGATGCGAATACAAATATCAGTACGGAACTGCAGAGCACCTCTTGTACACTATTTCATATCAATACGATTGTCACCTCTGAGGTGTTAGACTAGAGTTTCCGTTTGTTTGTTTGATATTTGTTGTTGTTTTTTTGTTGCTGTTTTTATCTCCGGTCTCCGTTTATGAAAAATTATATACGGCTATTTCAAATTTAAAATAAAATTTCTATTAACTAGTTTATTTTATCAACTAAATAATTATTCCAATTCTCACACAATCTTTTCAATAAGATAGGACACGATTTAACCCCGTTTTCGGTTTCAGGGTCTTATAATAAAGAGTTCACAATACAAGTAGAAAAATCGTCATTTTTGCCGCAGTATTAAAATGTGTTCTATACAAAAAGAAAGTAGTATGTGAGAAACAAAAAATGTCGAATTTTCGTTTGTCTTCTCGTTCAAAACTGGTATCTGAGGAAAATTTTAAAGTAATGTGTGTGTGTGTGTGTGTGTGTGTGTATATATATTATTTTCGTCAAAGTTGATTTATTTATTTATTTTTATTTATTTATTTAGTCAAAAACTGTATGTGACGTATGGAGGAGAAAAACATCTGTGCACGCTTTCTTGAGTTCCAGAATCCTTTCCCAACAATTTAACTATTAATAGTTGAAAGATGAAAATAATAATAATAATAATAATAATAATAATAATAATAATAATAAAATTAAAAAAGCGAGAGATTAACATTGCAAAAACTAGATATTTTCGTTGCCGAATTATTGAAACCTTATTGTAAAAGTGAATGAGTGTAATGAGTGAATGAAGAGTAAGACTGAATGTGACGTACGGGGAAGAAGTATGATCTGCAAATGTTTTCTTGAGCTCCAGAATCTCTTCCCCACCCTTTTACTGTACACTGTTGAATGATGAATAAAAGTACAACGTGAAAAAGAGGTTAGCCACATTTGAAATCTAGACATTTTCGCTCCAGAGTTATAGAGAACCTGACGAACTAGAATTGATTTTTTTACCTATTCCTATAACAAAATAGTAATCCAGACTTCCCAGTTCTACTCCAACTAGCAAAAAACGTAGTTCAACAAAACGTGCGCAAGGGTGAAAATACATTTCTTTATCAATAATTTCAAAAACGGACCACGGTTCAATGCGTCGGTTGAGAACATTTTGGGTCTTAGTTTGATGAGATGGAGATGAGTTGTACTAGACTAAATCCGGCTACTCTCCAAAATGATGTCTGCAATTAAAAATCTCAACGAGCTAATTAATAGGCAATGGGTGAAGAGTTTTCATCGACTGCCAAAATATTTTTTGAGTTACCTAAACTTCTTGGTAAAATTATGTCCCTACAAAGAACGCTCTTTCTAATCGGATTTTTCGATACTATCTTTGGACTGATAATCGCAATATATTGAAATTAAACGATATCAAATCGAAATTATTGGTAAAGATGAACGACATGTGAACAATTTGTTGATTTTCTGAAGAAAACGGAGCAAACAATTTCTTAAGAAAGCTATTAGCAATCGCAAAGAAAAGAACGTTAGCAAAGTTTCAATCCGTGTTAACTACGTATTATTATTATTATTATTATTATTATTATTATTATTATTATTATTATTATTATTATTATTATTATTTGTAACGCACTAACTATGTTCCACGTAGATTTATACTTGTAAAGAAAAAAAATTAAAACGAATTTAAAAAATAGGTTTCGTAATAAATTTGAAAGTAAATCGAACATTTTTTTGACCTCCCCCCTCCAATAGAACTTCCAGTTTTCTGACTTGGCAACCTTACGTATCAATTTATTTGGGCAAAAATAATTATATGAAGGATAATTTTGACAAAAAATGGAAACAAAATTATTTTAAAAAGTGTAAATAACTTTTCTTTATAAAATAATAAGAAATTAAGTTCCAGAGATTTTCAAAGATTCATGGAGATCCAACGCGACTAGCCAACTTCACAACTTCAATATTTAGTATACACCATATTGCAGAAGAAATCATACGTAACACATCTTCACAATGTTGGGAAGATTCAATTGTCATGAAGGGAAGATAACGAACATCTGTGAATACTGTACATTGCCCAACACGTAATTAACATGTGAAAGATGCTATTTTTACTTTTCTCCATCAGGAACATTGCGTACATTTGTATTTCACCTACGTCAGCCTTTTAACACTGACAATGAATTCATTTAGGGCTATTTCTCGTATTTTGAATGGCTTAAGATCGCGCGCTATCCGAAGTTTTATTTCGACTCAGAAGGTTTACATACATTTGTGTACAAATAAATCAATAAGCAATAAACCAAATTGCTATCAATTGCTATTTTTTTGGCGCCAAAAACATCGAGGATGATTCTTGCGCTTAAGTAACATCAATATGTATTTTCGGAAAGTCGTTTTTCCAGTATTTACAAATAAATGTTGATACTCAGCAGAAACCTTAACATGCAAGTACCATCGTCTTTCAATGATTTCTTTCAGATTTACTGTATATAGTCTATCAAAACAAGTGATTGCCATATCTTTGAAAGGATTCAGCAGATCTAAAATTGAGTTATCAAATATATTTAGTCGTTAAAAGAACAATTATTTCAAAACAAATGAACAGTCTATGCATATCAAATTTACCTCAAGAATCGTTCGACAACTTTGGATACCCAAGAATGACTTCAGTTTCTGAAACCTTAAATTAAACAAGTGAAAAAGGAGTGAAAAACAAGTGAAATCGTTCCGATGTCCTATTGAAGTGTCCAGTCAACCTGGACCAGTAACGCTTCTCGGATTACTGCATATCAATCAAATTTAAAGTAAATATATTAAGTACAAAACTAACTTAAACACTAATGAGAAGAATGGAACATGTTATACATTGAATATTTTATTAAAAAACTGGGAATAAATGTTTCAAAGGAGAATCATTCGTCCTCTTTGGTGAAGCAACAATGACTCAAGCGCCATCCAACAAATGAAAACAGAAGATAATCGTTCCAAAGCTCCTTTGAAGAATCGACTCTAAGACTCGTGTCGGGTAACTGGTAACAAATTGAACCTAACTAATAAGTACGAGCGTATTGGAACAATCTGTACTATAAAACGAATGTTTGGTGAAATATCGTCGGTAGTTTCGTGACGCAACAGCGGACGAGAGGTCGTCATGATCCGAATCGCAATGGAAGCGAATCGTTCCTCTGCCCACCTGAGCCGGCCCGGCCCGGCCTGGCCTCGCCCCGCTGATGCAAGCACCCGCACCGCCCTCCCGCTGGGCCATGCGTGGGTGCCACCCAGGGCCGCGCCGCAGCGGGTGAAAGCTTTCGAGCTGAGCTGGGCCGGGCCGGCAAGGCCGCCCGCCGAGGGGTGGGGCGGGGCGGGGCAGGACGGGCGTGGGCGGGCGGGCGAGCGCACATCGCAACCCGGGGCTGGGTTCGCCCCCGGGCCGGGCGTCGACCCTCGGCGTCGCCGACGGGCGTCAAGGTCGCGGGCGGTGTTTATATAACGCGTCATATGGCACGCGGGGAGCGACGCCGAGAGGGCGCGCGAGCGAGCGAGCGGGATGACAGCAGCCGCGCCTCCCCCCACCCCCCACCTCCGCCGACCCCCGGGCCCGGGGCCGGGGGGGGGGGGGGGGGAGCCCCGCAGTCGGACCGCGAACAACTCGCGGATCTTGTCCTTGTGCTCGTTGACCACACGGACGTTCTTGCGGCGCACACGAATGCATGGATGCTGGCACGGGTCATCCATGTCTGGCGGCAGAAGGCCCCCGCATCGCCTTCACTACATGGCGATATCTTATTCGACTCTCCCCGCACAATGCACACTATACACGTCCGGATGCCATCTTGCACGCCTGACGCGTGCTGCGCTCTCGCGGTAACCCTCCCGACTGCTCGCTCGCACTACGCTAGTCGATTTGGCGCCCAAGGACAATGGGGTTTAAATTGGTGACAGCAGAAAGTGACAAGACAACGGGGGCGTATTTTGTTACGTTTATTGTACACATTTATTCCGTACACGAAAATATAACATATAAAATATAAGAAATATGTAAGACAGTCTTTACAGTACCAACAAACACCATTGGTTTACCATTTTGCTACCTGCTAATAATACAGTTCGCTTTCTCTGAAGCAAGAGAGGTTAGTAAAAATACAATTTAACACATACAAATAAATATTGAATGATCTTCCACAAAAAGTACAAAGAACAAGAGTAGACAGTCTTATTATAAAATGGAAATTCATATTCTGAAAATTCATTTCCCCACCACTTCACACAGGGAATGGAGGGACATAGCCACCAAATGCTTTCTGGAGCTCCTTGGCTACAGCCAGGCAAAGCCTGTCTTTATTCGGAGCTCCCACAACCTGTGAAAAAATCAAACGAGTCACCTTTACTTATTCATACCACTTTTTCACATTACTTGTTCTAGATTTTCATACTGACTGTCTCGTTACATTACTAATGATTTCTGTACAAAACTTCAGTTTTGCCGAACTACGTATGGCTCATTGCAAAGTTAAGAGTTTAGGTTCAAGGCAATATTGTGAATTGTTTAACAATTAATTAATGACAGATCTAAAAAAACTCACTTTTTTTATGTTAAAATACATCCCTCGTGACATTTGTATAAACATTTATTGAAATGTTCATGCCAAATATTTAAGTTTTCTTTTATGTTTTAAGAGAACAGCATAGGCCTTTGATTCTTAATAATCCCCTAACTTGTTATAATTATATCTGAAGTTTCACACTAATTCATATCACTTTCACTTTTAAATAGTAAAATTTTCTCCCTTCTAAAACAAAACGATTACATTGTTTGAATACCTCAAGTGAAAATGAGTAGTGAATGACCTTGTCTTTACTAAATAACAGAGACACATCTCACTGTTGCCAGAAAACATAGAATTTAATTCAAAATAAATGTATATTCATTACATTTTTGGTCATTTCTCAAATCTAAAAATTGTTAAAGATGAGGAAGGAAACATGAACACAACACCTGAGATCATAATGAAATTCACTAAATCGATCATACATACCTTTTATCCCAATGAACAATTACAATAAGCATTCTCACCTGGATTCCCACAGGGATTCCTTCTGCATTGAGACCCATGGGCACCTGAGTGACAGGCAAATTGAGAACGTTGAAGATTGCAAAGTACGCAAAATTGTATGGCCTCACGAAGCTTGCATAGTGATGCATGGCGGGCATGGGACTGCTAGGAAACAGTAGAACTCCATTTTCTCCAAGGATTTCCTATCAAAAAAAATTATACTTATTTATGCCACATGGAAACCTTTGATCTATGTATGATCATTTTTGATTTGCACATCGTCAAGCATATGTTTTTTTTAACACATCAGTGACAGAACATTTAATACCCAAACTATTCTATTTTGCTGGATGTTTATGACACATCAGGACAATTTTACACTACTTTTAATAATCATTCATGAAGATTGATCTAAACACTAAAAGAATACTACACATTTCTTCATTTCAGTCATTGTTCAGCAGTTTTTTCAAGTTTTTGCAGATTCTCAGGGTTTACTAATATTTTAAGAATGATACATTTGTACAACCAGAATTGGATAAATAAAATTTCCTGATATTTCAAAGACAATAGTTCAAGGAGGAAATATAGGTATGAAAATTATTAGAGAGAATCAATCCAATATTCTGATCAACATTGCATTTCAAACTTTTCACTTTCATACATATAGTTTAAAGAGCTCTTCAAAACACATTTCCTCGGATGGTGGAAAAGTTCTTGTATCATAATCAATACACTCAATGTCTGAGAGTCACAAATAATCATCTCAATATATAACAAATTATATATAACAACTATATAACAACCTTAACCCCTTTTAAAGGTTTTCCATTTTGTTTACATTTATTTTAACCTTTCTTCATTTCTATATCATCTATCTAGAAGCAGAAAGCAATATTACTTGTCCATACCGTTAGCTCCTTAACCATGGAATTTGTCTTCTCTTCGGCCCATGCAGGGACTTCAACAGGCAGAATGGCTTCCATAGCCAGACGGACAATAGCAGCCAGGGTGAAATCACTCATTCCAAACAGTTTCAGAGGAAGCTCTCTCCAAAACTCCACACGACCCTGCATATCAGAAGCGAAAGGCGAAAGTAAGATACCTCACCATTTTTTAATATCTCATCTGTTACATTTCACTTATTCTAAATGTGTTTCACAGATTACAAACAATATATCTCTGCTCATTTGCACACTACTATGCATTTCTTCATTTTGAGTTTGAAATAAACAAAACCAGTGAAATGAAATATTAAGTTGAAATAAATACTACATCTTCACACAACAAAGCCATATTATTATGTAATAAAGCCTTGTCTAAACTGAAGGGGCTCTTTGACCATGCCCTCATCTCTAATTTTCAAATTCTTCTCCAATTGCAGCTTTTGCTGTTCACTGCTTGTTCTGACAAAATAATCTCCACAAATGATGGTGAACATAAACCAAACAATATTCAACCATCAAATACGAACAAACAATTGTTCAAGTGAGTACATTATCATTGATCAAACAGTTCACTGACAAAATCGTAAGGCTCCTGTGACACATTTTTAAAAAATTTTCACCTCTACTTTCATATGTTTGCATTACACATTTAGAGAAAAAGACATGATGTACCTTTCTGTTAGACAACTCATATGAAAAATCACATGGTTCCTTCAAAATCCAGTAGTGCCATAGGCGAAATGTGTATTTCATATTCTTAATGTGGACCTGAAATATAAAAATTGATTTTGTTATTCCCTTTCCTTTCCAAATGTATATCCCACACATACAGTGTAAAAACCTGGCACCCCAAAAAAGAAGCACTAAATTCCCCAATTCTTATTGCTAGAAACGGTAATGCTGATTGTTCAGGCAGGGTTGCAATAAATAAACATTGTCATTGACAAAATATCTACAAGTAGAATTGTAGGCAAATCAGTACACACACACTTGAACTTCATAGAAAGTAGTTGTAAGAGCAAGAAATGAAGTGTGAGATTTTGCTGCTCTTCTCAATTTACTCTCAAATAATTTCTTAATAGTGGGGGGAAAAAAAGGGGGGGGGGATGTTATGCAAGTTTACATTCTTACTTTTGGTCTTAGTTTACTCTTACCTCGACCCAGCACACAAGACGTGTAGCCTACTCACTCCCCACTAAGTTTCATCCCTGGGCGAAAACTGACTTCACAATCATACACAATCTAATGTTGAGCAACTTAAATATTACATCTATAACTAAATAATTCAAAGTAACTAAATAATTTCTTTTTCCCAAATATCAATCGCATTTACCAGAAATAGTTCTAACACCCTCACCTTCCGCACAGGCAATTTTGAAATTTCTTGGAAATGATTAACAGCTCTCATCAGAGGCTCCATCATGTCAGGCCTCATAGCACTCGCCCGGATGTCGCCCAGATCGTCACTGTACACAACCTGCAGATTAGCCAGTGGCACTTCGTCATCTAACTGCAACTCCTTCACAGCCTTATCTTCGCCAATGAGAACTCGCAGAAGAGGAGCCAGATCTTGGACGTAGCGACTCATAGGACCGGCTGACACCATGGTGCGACCCTCTTCTCCTGTTCTGAGTGTTAAACCTCTAGTTGGAGTCAGGCCTGCACAAACGTATTCTCTGTTAGTAATGGAATACAAAAAGTAATGGTTGTAACGGGAAACACGTAAAAGTAATAAAAGTAGAAATTGGAAGGGGAAAACAAAATTGTAACTCGTATGTGCATGCATGCAAACCCACATTTCACCCCCATATTTGTGCCCTCATATATATGCTTCATATATATGCTCTTTTATTGAAAACACATGTCTCAGATATTAATTTTCAAACTACAGTAGAAGCAGAAAACATTTTTAGTTTAAGAACAAAGTTGCTTCAAGAAATATTAGCACATTTGAGTACTGACAGTAATCAATCAAATATCGTAGGCTTCATTCAGCAATAATCATTCAATCATTTGAACTCAAGACACATTGCCCATGTCAAGTAATGTATCAGATTCATCAGCATTTTAGGAGTACTTATTTGACAATATTAACACCTCAAATTATCTTATATGAATAGTGCATTGCCTTACTTCCCGGCAGCACACCCATCGCATTCATTCCTAAACTGAAAACATTCAGTGAGTAGCTAATGCTTCTGCCTTAATTTTGAGCTAAACATTCATCTCTTACTTAGCTTTGAGGAGCCATTTCAGAAATACATTGCACATATTCATATACACTCCACCACAAATGAACCTCCAAAACAAGAAAGATACCAACCTGTAGTAGGTTTGTGGCCAAATATTCCACATGTGAAGCAAGGAAGTCGAATAGAGCCTCCAATATCTGATCCAATACCTAGAGGAGACCCACATGCCGCAATAACAGAGGCCTGCAAAATTTGTAAACAAAACTTAACAATTATCTTACGGATGATGAATAATAATTTGTACCAAAACTTTAGAGTAACACATGAACAAATTATTTTGATTCATTAAATATGCTTGTAACAAGAATTGGAATTTCAATCTGGGTCAATGATGTTTTTCATCCAATCATAATTTTCAGCCGGTTTTCCTTGACCCACTAAACAAATAATCGTTGCTTTTCTTAGTTACACAAGAGAGAAAATTTGAATTTTTTGAAATGTTGTCTACCTTGCTTTGTGGGTATTTCTATTCATTACTCAAAGATTCAAAGCTTAATAAAAAGGTGGGCATGGGCTCCTGAACCTCAAGAAAATGTGTGTAGGTTATACTTCTCTCGAATACTTCACATAGAGTTGACATTATTGAATATCACATCACATCACATCACATCACATCACAGAAAAAACTTATTTCCATATGTCAGAATACACTGCATTTTGTTAAATTAGAAAATCCATTACCAATGTGTTGAATGAAATTTGCAAAAATATTTAATATCATAACAGAGCATACTAATGCAATAACACAAAAATTATTAGTTCATCTTCATTTCAAAGTTTTAAAATTATTAACACTTATAAAACTAGAGGCAATTAAACTCCTAATGGGATTGATATATCAATGGCTTGGTGCAAAGGCTAGATTGGGTAACAAAAGGAGAAAAATTGGTTAAGAAAAGGAGACACTTATCAAATTTTATATGTTAAAATTATTCAATCTCTGTATTTATTGTCACAGAATTCACAATCAATTCCTCAAATTAATCTGCTTAATACCACACAATTCTGTATTACATCTTGCAATTACAGTATTCTGTTAAAACCAAAAGTGTCTAGTAATGAAACAAACAAGAGATTTTGTGTTAAATTCTGAAGTTGATTTATTTGTAAATACAATTAATTCACTTGTAAACAGCACAGCCAATTACATCAATATCCTGTGCTGTTATCTCAAGAAATTTTGTTTGCAGTCTTATTTTTAAGTTTACTACATAGATGAACTTTGCATAAAAAAAATAAAATAAATTAATTAATACATAAAATTACACATTTTAATTGCTACTTACTTCACCTCCTGATGAACCACCAACCGTGCGTCGTGTGTCATATGGATTATTTGTTTGTCCGTGCAGCATGTTTCGTGATTCACACCACATATTAATTTCCGGAATGTTGGTTACTCCAAGTAAAATACCACCTGCAGCCTTGAGACGAGCAACAACTTCTGAGTCTTCATCGGCTCGTACATCTTTTCGTGCCTGAATCCCAAGGGTGTGAAGGACTCCTACAAAATCAAATTTGTTTCTCTACTTGACAGAGACAACTGCACAAGCTCTCGCTCTTCAACTCCGAAGAGGAAAGTGAATTTTAAGTAAATGCTGCTATTCTAGGTCAGTCTATAGAATTACAAACGCACTGATATAACCTTTACTTACATGGGCAATAAAATAATTATTTATTGGTTATGTGCCCTTCAACTGCTAAGGTCATTGAGAACCACGAGTGAAGAACTCGTGAGTAGATGATAGCAATATTGATAAGGTGGAATGATGGATGTCACAGCAGTGTCTCTAACCAGGAGATCTTAGGTTCGAATCCTGATGGTGGCAGGACTTTTGACATTATATTAATTTAGCTGTGAGTTGTTGTTAGCATTTAAAATGAAATAATTAAAGGCATTGTCATTGTCAACTATATTGTTTATTTACCAGAGCTATTTTCAATGGCTTAGCCATCATCATCAGTTTTGATCATCATCATCATCAATAACTGATGATGCCTAAGGCATCAAAAGCTCCTCTTGTAATAAACAATATTGTTGGCATTGACAATGGCTTCAATTATTTCAGAATTTTTGACACTAACTATACTTCAATTTATTCATAGTATCCTTTGACAGGTCATTAGCAGTTACGGTGTCATCCAATCGGGAGCTTAAACGTTACCATTGTGATGTTCAATGACCCGATTGGATGACACCACAATAGCTGATTTATGTCAAAGGACTGTGTGTTTAAATCAAAGTATTGATAGCTAGGTCATGTTCAGTTGCTGTTTGGAGGATCAACCGGCTGCTGCAATATGTAGTTTTCTGTGGTTTCTCCCCTCATTACAAGGCAAATTCCGGAGCAGTACCCTTACAAATGGGCCAAGGACAACATGCAATCTTTTCATCCTCTTCCTTGTCCTATCCTCACCCCTTACTTACACACACATACACTACACTAACACACGAGCCAGGAGACCAGTTGGGAGCTCAGAGCTTGTCCTGAGCGGGTTAGTGGGAGATATCTGGTTGAGGGAAACCCCGTTAGCTGACGGTAGGTGAGCGCTGGATCTCATTATCCATCAGAGGAAGATCACCGTCTTCTTGAGGGAAACACACGGACTATACTTGCAGGACTGATGACAGCAGTTGACGTGCCCGGAATCACTAATCAATCAATCAATGGAATGATGGAGCAATAGTGGAATGTCTGGCAGAGGAAATTAGAGGACACCAAGAAAACCTGCGAAGTGCTGCCTTTGTCCACAACAAATTCCACATGGATTGGTCAGAGATTGAACCTGGGTCTCAGCCAGTACTGGCGCTAGGCATGGACAGACCAGGCGATCACCCCCCAGCAAGTCAAGGAGCCCAATGATGGGACTTATGAGAAAAATTAGTAAAAAATTGAAAAAGAAATTAGAACTCGAGAAAATCGATATTGAAATTTTATAAGTCGTGGTACAGTAGTTTGAGATTTCATAAAATTTTCAATTAACTCTTTACCTTAAATATTTAATTATTGTCAATAAATAAGGTAGGACTCTAAAAAATGATGCTAACGTTAAAATAGGTTCCACTGACGTTCATATTTATTACTTCATGTATTTAACAAGTGATTTTATTAAACACAAACTAAACTGAACAAAGTTTTTTGACGTTTTAAGCTCTCCATGGAAATTGTATTATTTGATAACTAATTACTTTTACTTAAAAAACTATTATGTAAAATATATTTCCAAAAACTTTTCTTGCTTAAAAGTTGTAATTTTTGTTTTTGGAAAAAAATTAAAAAATTTTTGGCCAAGGAAAGCAAGGAAAAAACATTCACTACTACTCTGCCCAAGTCCCTCACGTAATCAGAAGGAACATAGATTTGTGCTCTATAAAGGGAATAACGTTACCACTTTCATATTTGTTGGTTGGTTGGTTGTCAGTGATTCCGGGCATGACAACTAACGAGGTCATTAGTCCTGTAAGTGTAGTGTATGTTTTTTTATCTTCCCCTGCTGGATGGTGAGATCTGGCACCAACCTACAGTTGGCTAGCGGGGATCCCTCTCAACCAGGTCTCTCCCACCAGCGGAGCACTATCCCAGCCAGGACAAGCTCTAAGCTCCCAACTGGTCTCCCTGCATGTGTGATAGTGTAGTGCTCACGGTCTTTCATATATGGTTCACCCAACTTAAGGGTGTTTACCATAATGAACGGGAGATAAAGTTTACATAAAGGAACTTTCTTTTGATATGTACTCTCTTTACAAGACAGAGACAATTTGTTCCAGACTTGAACAAAGAGAAGATTAGAATTTAATTAACCTACTCTGAAGTATGGGAACAAAAAGGAAAGACATACAATACAATTGTAATTGGGTAGAGATAAAGAACTTATTCACTGATAATTTGAATATTGAATATGTTAACCTCCCTAGTGATTTCTCACAAGGCACTAGGGTGCAAATTGATAATTATCCCCAGTAGCGCCTTGAAAACTCCAGGGAATAGTAAATGAAAGAAATTAATATCTTGTAAGTTGCCAATTAAAAACTAAAGTGTTAAGAAACGCCTTTTCATTCAGAATTATCAAAAGACAATAAATGAAAATTTCAGCAATTACTAGCAAACAGGATTTGAAATTATTAAAATTAGAAACATGCATTCTTTTTTATCTCAAACAGCTAACTGGAAAAACGATAATTTTTCTTTCATTCAAACTAAATTTGAAAATAAAAAAAATTATTATTCACATAATAAATCCTTTTATTAAAATGTTTACCTTTGCAAGCTGTGCTGTCTTTTGTGGTGAAAGGAACTCCAAGGAAAGGTTTTTCTCGTTTAAGTTCTTCTTCTGACCGAGATGCTATGATAGCATCCACTGCTTGGGCCTCTTTAATGGCTTCGTCAAAACATTCATCAGTGACAGCATTGATAATGGGATTGACCTCTCGAATTCGAGCTATAAAACACTTCACGACTTCTTCAGATCGTACCTAGAGTAAAAATTACAATATTAATAAATAGTCTTAGAGGGCATATGATTAAGTTGAAAAAAGAACAAGGATAGGATGTTCTCGCTTCACTGTAAACGAGGTTATAAAAGAGCCTGTAGATATACATATACACGTGTACAATCTTATCTAAATTGCAATTCAAATTTTAAACTTTATTCTACCAAATTAAATTATTTTTGGTAAAACTTAATTGCACTGTTGTAAGGTGAAAAACAGCTTGCTGCTGCCACCAGTAATAAATAAATGAACATCCCATGTTTTAATTATTCATTAACCTTTTCTTAACATCTACCCATAAAGCCCACCTCTTTCTTCCTTATTTTCTCAGCTAAGGACACTGCACTTTCCAAAAGAAGAGGGTCCTTTACAGGAGGGACGATTTGACGTTTAGATTCATTGTACCACCAGTTGCAAATAATATCGACAATATAATCAAACCCCTGATGTATCCAAATAAATGCCTGAAGAAGTACTCTACCCACAGCTCTACAAACAACTTGTTTTGTTGAAGGCGGCTTCTGAAAAACAAAGTAAAATTCCACGTCTGAGGACATACCAGAAAAGAGATATCAAACATTTATATCGTTTTAATGAATATTTACCTTGGATCGTTTTGTTTCTGCCATGTTTCACTAATTCTAATAAATCCCGTTCGAATGTTTGAGTGAAGGTTTTTCAGTGATGCTTGGTCATTGCTGCTTGAGACCCGTTGTCCTGCCGCTATTACAAACGTCGGACACGTCACAAACTTCACCTTGCTTCACCTGGTCGCGCTTGAATACGAAAGTGCGGAAGTCCAATGTCCATAGCGATTATATAAATAATGAGATGATGACTTTCCTATGAGCCCTATTGACTTCTTCGCTCTCAAAACTCGTCTTTCGCGCTGTCTCGAACGGAGACATGGAAAGAGAAAGAAAACATATCACGTAGTAGTAGCTGACCCAATTGTGGGTGTGTTTGTTATTGTAGCATGTAGGGGAAGAATGTACTTATTTCTTTCATAATTTTTGATGTGTTGTTATTCTAACCGAGTCCTTCCATTCGATTATTCAAAGAAAAACACATGACTTATTTCACAACATCTGTCCATTTCAAGAATTAATATTTTATCATCCATAACCTGTACTGTGCAACACCTGTGAGAACATGGGATCAATTAGTGTAGATAATATGTATGAAAATTTGTGCAATATTTTGAAAGCGCAGGGGAGAGTGGAAAAAATTTCAAAATCCTTTTCTGAAATGACCAATGATAATGACAGGGTAAAAATTGTCTACAATCTCCTTGCAGACATGCAACTTCTTCCATCCTTTCAAAAATTGAAGATCCGTTCCAAAAACGCAACAGAATCGACAAGATTAAGGAATGAGGGAAACAAATTGTTCCAAAGAAAGAATGACAATGAAGCGTTAAAGCTGTATACTCAGAGCATTATGTGTGCTCCGGTGACTAATTTAAATGAAAGTAACAGTTCAGACAGCATCTCTCTTGGATTTGCCAATAGATCAGCCGTCCTTTTTGCAAAAGAAAAGTTTAAGGACTGTCTCAAGGACATTGAACTAGCTTTTGAATATGAATACCCTATCAAACTGAGGTACAAACTCTTAGAAAGGAAGGCAAAATGTTGTTATAGTTTAGGCAGGTTAACTGAAGCAGAAAAATATTCTGTGGTAAATGTCCTTATTTGTTTTTATATGTCATTATAAAGCTTTGCCATTTCACTTTTCAGCAAAGTATGAAATTAATTTTATATTTATTCTTCAATAGTAGGTTTGCTTATTTTGAAAATATGTTTAAAAAAGTTATATTAAGAGAAATAATTAAATTTAAATTGCATATTGTTTCAGGAGGCTTTAAAATGTCTTTCTCTAGCAGAAGGCTTGTCAGAAGAGAAGAGACTACAGATTGAAAAGGAACTGAGAGAATTCCTAAAACAACCCAACAAAGTAAATTTCCCCGAGAGTACTTCTCCAGATTTATCCCATGAACTTCCAGAAAAGACGTATGATCAGCATCCACAAATCCCTTGTGCTAGTTTGGCGATGAAAATTTGTTACAATCCAGATATGGGTCGGTATGTTGAAGCTGCAGAAAACATAAGGCCAGGTGAGTTAATTGACAAGATTGTAACATTTTCAGGAGTTAGATTTCTTGTTGATTTATCATAGTAAACCCATAAAGCTTTCTATTCAGCTTTGAGGTACTTATTTCCTGCAATTTTTAAGGGGGTTTAAATGGGTTCTCTAATATGAAATTAATGTCTCTGGTAGTTGAAAACAAATGTTATTACAAATGTATTATTTTAAAATTACAATTTTTTTTTCACTTTTTCATTTGGTGACTTTTCAGGGTGAAGAGAATACATATTAAGTTATCTTACAAAATCATTAATGTTTTGAAAATTGAGGCTCCAAATATAAAAATCAGTTGAGTGAAATTGTCTCAGATGAGGTAGATAGTTCACTCAGTTTGGGATGTGAATGCTTTCTCCAGAGGCCCAGGACTAATTAAAATTTCTTTGGTGTGTTTATTTCACTCCACCTGTTTTGTTTGAAGAAGGAACAGAATATTAGTACATAATTGAAATTTTAAAATCAATATCCAGCTTTCCAAAGTTATGTCATATTTGTACATAAGGCAACTAATAAACAGTGGAAAAATAAAAAAATAACAAAGGAAACTATAATAAAATATATATTTGCTCTGTGTTGGTTTTTTGAAATACACATATATTTTCATTACATAACTAAAAAAGAAAACAATCACTAATAGAAATTAATGTTTGATTGGATATTGACACATTGTGTTCCTTCTCAGATTGTAAATAATATCTGACCTCATGTACCAATTTCCTTTATTTTTACACAAAAAACTTTATATGCACACTCTTAAGTTCTGTCTTGAGTTCTTAGATGTTCTGGTGTTATTTGTTCACATATTTAATTAGATCAAATATTTCAAATAACATAATTATCAAATTAAAATGTCATATAAAAATAAGATTGCTTATATTGATTTTCTTGTTACTTCACATACTCTTGATGAAATTGTGTAAACAGTCTTATTTCAGTATCTCTCCATCTTTTCTTTCCAGGCTTCCTTTTGCTGTTGACCTTACCTTTCCTATTCTTTTTGACCTCATTTGATACCTGATGAGCTGTAAGTACTTGTGAGGCAGCCCCTTGACTTCTAATACATGTTTTATTATTCAGTTCATGTTCAAAATTATTTTAAAGAAGAGTAACATTCCTCAAAAATAATGTGACTTTTCATTTCTCAAGTCCTAATCGGCACTTTTTGAAAACCTCAAGACACAGAATTAAATGGTTTTTTTGGGTGGTTGTAGTAGCTATGTATATTTTATATTTTTGTTTCCATGTTCGATTTAAATATTTAATAAGTTCTGTTTCCATTTGGTTCATGATAAATTATTGTTGAATTCAATACCCTACTTAATGAAATAATTTGTTGGCTTGGTCATATTATATGAACTTCAGGCAGTCATGGAACTTTAGAAGCAATGCACAATATAATTTGTATGACAGTTAATCATTTTATTTCATTTGCATGTGTATCTTTCAGATTTCAAAGACATTTTTAATATTTCACCATAAGTAGATATATCAACCACCTTATGTAGATTTAATATCTTTTAAAGTTGAGAAGTTGAGCTTCTTTCAAATTATTTTGTGTATATTACTATTCCATCAATATTCTTGTAAATGGCAGACTTCAATAGATCATTTCATGTCTTCCTTTCTTAAATTAACACCTACCATTGAAAGAACCACAATAATAAAGGCCAATGTATTTAACAAATTTGTTCTCTGCCTCAGAAAAATATTATTTGAATCTATAAATTTGGAGAACAAAATTTTACAAAAAATCGTAAGTTATGTACAAAAAGTTTAAAAAATTAAAAAGCGAAATGTTTCTTAACCTAGTTAAACATCTTTGAAGATATAGAGTATTTATGCAACATAATCAAAATGGAAAATCATAGTATGAATAGAACTGGTAAGAAAGCTTTGGCTTTTGTTATTATCCAACTTTATCTGGAGATTTTTTTTAATCAAATGTCTCAATTGACAGTACTCCATGTTTGCTTTTTCTAATTACTAGATATCCTAATAAAGATAAATGTACACAGGAGATATTCTTCTGGTGGAGAGACCCTATGCATCAGTGCTGCTACCTGAATTTCACTCTTCGCACTGCTCGTTGTGTCTAAGGCATAGCTGGTCACCTGTGCCTTGTTTGCACTGCACAACGGTAGTGTATGCTTTAGTTTTAATAGAAGCCACTAATAGTCTGAATGAAATGAAAACAAAATGTATTATAAGGCAGTGAGATGATTTTTGTGTGTTTGATATATTATATATATTACATTATAAAGTTTTTGTTTTTTGGGGGGGGGGGAGAAAAAATAAAGAAGAGATTTTGGCTTTTATCCCTCATTGTGCCCTTCATGAAGGAAAAAAAAATACACACAAACACATACCTATACACATACCATATACACAAACACATGCAGATTCTTTTGTTGATTATCTGAACAATTTTGAATTTAATATATTCAATATCGAGATTTTTTCATAAAATAAAAGAGATGGTTTTGGAAAAATTGCTCACATCTAAAATGGATTCTTATTATTTTCGCTTTCTCTTGGTTTAAAAAGGTACATTGTTAAACTTTTTTTTTTATAATAATAAGGCCCACTATGTAGAAGGAACTGATAAGAGATACTGCAGAATCTATATTTCATATTTGTTCCATGAAAGTGAATAAATTGAAAAGGTAAATAACATAATTAATGGTTTGGTAAATTATTTTTTGGAAAGGAAAAATAATTTTATATAAACGGGTAATTTGTTGGTGTTATTCTTCATAATACAAAAGAATGTATGCATGTAGTAAAATCACTTATTACATATTTACATAGATGGTGTAAGTTTACATAAATATGTTCATTGTGTATTTAAATAGAAATATATATTTACGTAAATGCCAGTGTCCATGTTTGTGACATATTCTTGCTATATTATAAAAGATAAATCTAGGTTTTTATTTCTGATTTTCAAAAAAGTATGATTATTTAAAATTCATAAAGTGAGATCTACAAATATCTGTGTAAAACAGGATTCAAAACAGTTCAAATATAATTAAAATTCAGAATATACTACATAAAGCACATAAATAAGTCATCAGACTTTAAAAAACTTCAATTCATGAAATGAAGGTTAACAAACATATGGCTCAGAAAAGTGTAAATACCGTAAGATTTACTCATAAAAATGAAACTACAAATTATGTTTGACGGTTTGAGACATGCAAAATTACATAAACTTGATACAATAAAAACACTTTATTGTATGCTAATTAAGATGTCATCTTACTCAAAAGCTTAATTTTTATTTTAAATCTCTCATTTTGCTTTGTTCCCATTCTTGTCCCAGCAGGTGGTGTACTGCAGCTCGCAGTGTCGTGCTCGTGCATGGGAACTAAGTCACCAAGTTGAGTGCTCTGTGCTACCAGTGTTAGAGCAATTAGATGCTGGGAAGTTTAGCCTCCTGTCTCTGAGAATCATTCTGATTGCTAGTTCCTGCGGGAATAGTCTACCTGCATTTCTGCAGCAGCTGGAAGCATTGGCGCGAGAGGAAGCGACTGCTAACAAGGCAACCTTGGGGTTTGATGCCAATGGCTTATATCCTTCTGATGCTTATGGCCCCATATATCATCTTGTTGGGAATACTGAAACAAGAACGGCTGGTGATCTCTTCCGTCGAGCAGTCACTGCAGCATGTGTTTTGGACTGTCTCCAAAGGATGTCTAGCTTTTTTCAAACTCATGTAAGAATGCAATAATTTAGTTAGTTGTTAACTGGCCCAATGATAGATAACTAGCTGGTATTACTTAGTGTTCCTTTTGCATATTCTTGTCATCCCTGACCATAGAAGCCAAATATGTTTCTTTTCACATTTAAACATTCTTCCACAAAATAAATGTTTTCATTATTGGTAAAACGATTGTCACATATTAATTTTAGGTTAAGTAACCACAAATACCTTAACATTCTTAGTGTGTGAGTGATCTCTGAACATTTTATGTATATTTCTCTTGCAGGAAAGTGTCAAAAAGATAAATTGGAAAATTTTAACAGATCATTAAAACAGAAATTGACTCAATAAATTTTAATTTAAATTTTTAAATTATGACAGAATTTTCTAAATTAAGAAAACAAAATTAAAATACAGTCATTCATATTTTCTTGGAGTTTGTTCTCTCCTATTCAGGATCTTAAGATCTTAAGATACTGTTTATTAAAAGAGACATCACTTATACAAGATTCTCTGCAATTCAGAACCAGATACATGAGTCTGGTCTGTCTGAGAATGTCTTATGTGTACTTTGAATTTTTGCTTGCTTCAGGGAGGTGACAATGGGACAGCTAGTACAGCAGTTGGTGGTGTATTACTCCGCCATTTGCAAAACCTTCCATGTAATGCACACGAAGTAACAGAATATGTGCGGACACTGTCTACAGAGGGACATCATGTAGCTGAAAGTATTGAAATAGGTGCTGCTGCCTACGCAACTCTAAGTCTTCTTAATCATGGATGTGATCCAGGAGTTGTTCGTCATAGTGTTGCCGGGGATTGTGTTGTGCTCAGAGCTTTACGTCCTTTGCGATGTGGCGAGCAGGTAGGAAGTTATTTTGATTGAATTCTATTGACATATATCTTCTTTACTGCAAAAGTAATGTATCAGTCTACACATCATAATACATAAAATTTGACTGTTAACATCTTGGTGCTTTAATACTGCTACAAGAAATCACTTTTTTTTTAACCATCCATCGTGCTTTTCATGAATGAAAAGTCACCACCTTGGCAGTTTTTTGTGGTGATCTTTATGAGAGTTTTTTCAATCTCTTAATGTATCCGGATAGTTCCATGTCTTCTGATTCCGGATGTGAATGTAAAGTCATTCTCCCTATTAATGTAATATTTAAAATTGTAATATTGTAAAATCACTTGTGGAAGGCATATATGTTTGCACAATTGAAGCTTTTTTAATTTTATTTTCAAACCTAAAAAGTTCACATCTTGAAAAGGGATTGCTCATTTTATTAAACAATGACATTATTGTTATTAACCTTCAATAATTATCATCACTGTTGGTGTTATTTCAGGAATGCTAAAATTCTGTCGATCAGTTGTGCAATTCAATCAATACCTGAGACTCTTGACTGCTTTCTCCTTGCTTCATGATCTCCAACAATCATCAACATCACAAGGCCTTTTGGCCTGTTCTGTTTAATTTTTCGAGTTTTCTTTTCGTCACTTCCAAGATGATCTTTATCTGCATGGGTCTTTTCCTCCTCTTCGCTTGCATTTAATTGCTTTTCTTGAGAAACAATGTATTTGCCAATCCAGGTGGCCAAGATTGCTAAGGCAGTAGTGCTGTGGTTGTCCAGACACCCTAACATTAATCAGTAGTGGTCCCTAATGATCTTGTAGTTAATATGATCTTTCTTCTGTGTTCAATTCATTTAATTCTAAATCTGTCTTCATTCTCTTTTCTTCATTTACATGATCTTGCTTATTCCTCAGTGTGTAAAAGAATGTTTTTGGCATTTAGATATTTTGGATCTCTTCACTTCTTAACTTGAATTAACCTTAAAAAGTTGTAATTTGCTTGCAGTTGCTAGACAACTATGGCCAGCACTTCGCCCTTCATCCTCGGTCTGTGCGTCAGGCTCATCTGCAGAGCCAATACCATTTCTCCTGCAGCTGTGAGCCCTGTCTACAAGATTGGCCCTGCTATTCCAACCTTCCATCTACATCACCTTGCTACCTGTGTGAGAAATGTCGCAATCGACTGCTCTGCGAGGAAAATGCTACTTCTGTTATCTGCTCATCGTGTGGGGAGAAAACTGATCTTTTGGCATTGCAGCAGAAGCTTCTCTCTTCTTCAAAAAATTTCTTGCAGCTCTTGACGAAACTGCTAGAAGGAAACGAGTTAACAGATGAGACACCACTTGTAGAACACTTGCAGTTGCTGGATTCGAGAGTAGAGAGGCCTTGGAAGGAGTACAGTGACTGTCAGGAGACACTGAAACAATGCTTCAACCTGCAAGGCAATTATTATTACCGTTGAGTGAACTACAATATTACCATTTCAAATATGTTTTTTCTTTACTCATTAACAAATTCATATCTGGGCTTTAAAGAAAAAAGAAAGTATATGAAACTGTGGGCGTGTTTGAGAAAGTTAAAAAAAAAATCCTTACATTTTTGTTGTCCCCATCCAAAATTAAATCGTGAAAAAATAAACAATAGCCGAGAATTGAGGATATTTTTCCTTGCCTGAGGTTGTAAATTTCACAATTTACAAGGATAGTTAACCTTATGTGGAAATTATGTAACCTAATAACCAGAGTGCAAAGAGAGAGCTAAAGGCAAATATTTGTTTAAATATTTTTATTTTTAAAAGTTTTGTAGAAAAGTTCAGTTGAAAAAACATGATTTAATGTCTTTTTTAAAACTTGGTGCTATTTATTTATGATTTTTTACAGTATTTTCCATTTAAAGTTTCTTGATTTGAAAGAAAATCCTCATAAAAAATGTTTTGGACTGAAGCTTTATACAATGTTTTGGGACAGGATTTTTTGGATAAAAAATTTTTAAATTAATTTTAAAATTCCTTTAATTAAATAATCTAAGAAAAAAATTTTTTAAAAATGTTATGTATTTTACATGTACGGGAGTTATGGAATTGAATTATTGCAAGTTGTTACAATCCAGTGTTTGCAATATAATTTTAATTCACAATCTAAAGTTATTACTCAATGAAATATTTTCGTCCATGGTGCTGAAGTGCAATATTCAAGATCTCCATACTGTTCTGTGAAACCTAAAGAACTTTTATTTTTATTGTATTTTTTATTCTAGTTGAAATATTTTAAATTGTATATTTATAGATGCCAATGCAAATATGAATTTACTGTTAATATTAAAATAATTGTTCTATTTTTCGGCAAGAAAAAAAATCTCTGGTTTGTGCAGATATGGATTTTTAGAGAGGTACACTTAACTTGCTTCCCCTAGTACTCTTTGCTATCTTTCTTCATCTCAGTTTACAAAGATAGTGCAGTTGAAAATGTCTTTTCATAGGTGTGCGCAGCCTAAAAAGAGGAGGAGGTCAACTACATTTCTGAACCTTTTTTCTTTCATTCTTTTTATTTGTATCTCATTTGTTGTCTGCAACAGTGGCACAACTAAAAAAAAATCAGATATTGAGGTAATTGATTATGAAGTTTCCACCTGGTATTGAAATGCATCATTCTTGTATTCACTCTTCTCCCGCTTGCTGGTGGAATACTGTTCTGTAAGATTGCTGCTGGAAGGTAGACCAATCTGCAATTTTGGAGAATGCATTAACTCAAAATTCTTTGTTTTTGAGTTGTGCCACTATTTCAGCCCACAAGCGATATATTTTACTAGTAGGTAAATAAATAAAACATAATGCAAAGACAATGAAATTGTAACTCTAATGATACAGTTAATATATTCAATTGATTTTATGGGTAACCTTTTTCAATGTTGCCAGATGTCTGGGAGAGCCTCTGCGCCAAATGTCTCAGAAAATGTCCCAAAATTATCAGGTGAAAGAAAGGTGAAAATCAGGGAACGAACATATTTATGAAAATAATGTTTGATTAGTTACTCAGTAAGGTTTAGGGGCTCCTTTCAAAACTTTTAGGGGAGCACCATGGCCCCCTCCTCCTGTGCGCGTGCTTATGTGTCTAATAAATGAGTGAGTAGAAATTATTACCTCTCAATACAACACTTTTTACCAGAAAATGTCCATTTGCAAGATTTTTTAAGAGTTTGAGATAATAATTGTAAATGAGTGGCATTTCATTCATTGTTGTGGTGTGACCCTAAAGTTTAAGGCCACAGAGTACTGTGTGGCTTGTATACTCGCAGTTTGATGTCTCTAGAGCAGTGGTCAGCAACCAGTGGTCCACAGGTCACTGGTAGTCCATGATGTAATTTTAACGGTCAGCAAAGAACAGGTGTACCATATTTCTTATAGAAATTTTAATAAAAGTTAAAAAGATATAAAAGCTAATAAACAATTTTATTTTCAATAAAATACAATTTACCAAAAATATTTTAAATTTTATTTTAAATTTGGAACTATGGAAAATTGTATTTTTAATACTATCTTCTAACAATTATGTTTGTGATGTGCGAAATTTTAAATTGTGAATTTAATGATTCACAATGTCTAAAAGATTGCTGATCACTGCTGTAGAGTACCTAAGTACCTGATGTGATAAAGCATCTCGTCTGTCGTTCATTACTACAGTAAGGAGAAGTTGTACAAGTCACATTGCTACACGAAGCTTGAGTGCATATTTTTTTTGCTAGGTTGTCAAGCTATAAAAGTGATTTATTATAGTATATTGTTCTAATATTTAGTAAATTTTAATTTTATATGAAATAATTCAAATATTAAATTCACTTTAAATAATTTGTTAGTAATGCAATTATGTAATTGCTAATTAAATAAATAGCAATTACTCCAACATGCATCTATTGCAGTTTCCTGCTCAACATGCTTTGCAACAAAAGTTGTTAAAAATAGCAGACAATCCTAAAAAAGTATTGAAATATAATATGTGTAATTACATGCTTTTTGTGTGTGGCAAGTCAATCAAAATTTCTTCCTGAAGATAAAAAAGTGACTTGAATTTAATTGATATACAATGAAAATTAACCATATTGCATGTTAACAAAACAAAAAAAATATTATTTTAAATCTTGAGGAAATATAAGATACAAATTTTATAAAAAAAAAATTTGAAATATTGAAATTTGCCAATAGTAGAGGATATGCTTTTACGTAAGTACAGTTTTAAAGATTGAAAGGCCTTATAAGAATTTTAGGGAATGAAAATGTTATGAAGAATTAGATGGTGTCAGTTTGTTTTGTCTCACATTAAATTCAAAACATGCTCAATTAGATTTTGTAGTTTGCTGCCGAAGTGCTCTTGCATCTATTGTTGCTATCTGTGGTGAACCATTCTAATGTGCCAATAGTCATCTCATTTTGTATTTGTTATATCATATGAACATCATTGTTTAAAATTATCTACTAAAGACCAGCTTATACAATAATGACATTGTTAATTAAATTAACTCTTACCCATTTGCAATATATTTGAGAGAAAACTTGGTATATTTCCAAACTTATTGTGGAAGTAGCAACATTTAGACTAAGTATTATTTGATCCTTTCTAAAATTTACTGCTGCATTTATCATTTAAGTGCCGACTGATCAAATGTATTGGGCTTTTCAGTATACTTACATTTTATACTAATAAAAATATAAAAAATCATTAAAATGTGAAGTGTAATAAAATCAAATGCATATCATAATGTTTCAACTAATTCAGAAGGCTTATGTTGTAACCAGTGCCTGATCATGATAAAAAAAAGTATTGCGTCTGACAGATGATTGCATAAATGAAAATGTGTGTGAACTGAGATTGAAATGAGTCAGCAAGTTGGAATGAGGTTCTGAAGACTTATTATTAAGATTCTTGAATCTGCCTGGAGGAAAAGTATTTTAAGAAATATTTTACTGTGCATTGAACTTTGTTGTCATTTGGACCAGAGATGTGACTTGTTAAAAACATTTCCGATTTCCATTTTATTGTGTCATTAAAAGTGCTTTGTGTTTCGTTTTCCTCATATAATCTTTGTTTCTTCAAACACTACTGTTCTTAATACAGTGCTCCCAAAGATTTAAAAAGCTTGTTTCCACAGTTATAGAGGCTATCATTCAGTGTAACTCTGCAAAAGTTACTACAATATCTTTGATGTTCCTTTCACTAAATAAATCATACAATCCATAATGTATTTCTGCAAGTCAACACTCCAGGTCCTATCCTATAGGAACCTTAACAAATCACACTGATAATCAGCTTAATGTAGACAATATGAAGTAGGTCATAAAAATGTATATAAGCTGTTTTTAACTCATTTTTAAATATTAGTATGTGATTGTAATGTATTACATTGCAAATTTAGAAAACATAAAAAATTTGCTATCTTATGAACAATCAATTCTCAATTGCTTCCAAACGTGAATATTCTCTCTTAAAATAATGCACTATTTCCATTGCTGAGAGAAAGTGCCAATCTTCCTGTTTTCTTGAATTCTGTACATTTAATCTCTATTAAATAATAGGTGGTGTATGAAATTATATTTTTCTGTGTGTCTCCACAATTGAGTGTACTATTTATGAAAAGTTATACTTCTAAGAAAGAAAGTCTAATCAATTTGATTTTTTTTTTTTTTTTTTTTTTTTTTTTGCTAGGAGTTTTTGGTTTTTGCCTAGGAGAAGAACTAGAATACCTACTAAATCAACAACAATATATAAGGTTGTTTGAGTTCTCAAGACTGAAAATTTGGAATTGAAAATACATTTTTATCATAATTGAAATTATTTAGGTAAAAGAAAAATCTTCTTCATCTTCAAATGTGAAATTATCTTGTCCAGAAATAAACTGCATATGTATTTAATTTTTTAAAGATAATGCAATTTAATCTCTTTTGAAGATTGAAACACAAAAGAAGAATGTAAATAACTGTTAAATGGATTATAGTTTTATTGTTGAGCTATCTCTAAAGTAAAGAAAATATTTCAAAGTAATAATTGTCTTGAATGTTCTTTCAAAGAACTCAGCATTCTTACCTGTTTCAACTGTTGTGAAACCAAGTGAATTTTTCCATTTTTTTTCAAAGTAGATTTGATGAAAGTGGAAATTAAAATTTGAAGTGTAAGAAAATGGTGATGTAGAGAATGTAGCAGATATCTTCTGTAAACAGAATTATGAAATAATCTTAAGTTTTTGTAATAACAGGAGCTATAGATCGAATTGATTTCTTATACTGAAGAAATCTCAGACATTTCAAATATTATCATTCACTTATTTCAATCAAATCTTGAAAATGATTTGCATTGATTTAAATGTTTGAAGTTGATTTATATGATTAAATTCAAGCACACCTTCAAATTCTTATTTGGTACTGAATTTTTCCAGGGTAGTAATTTCTTTTGCTAAGTACAACGTTCTAAATATCAAGTTCGTAGGGTACATGGAGTTCTCAACAGAAAATAGTGCTGTATTATTTTTACAAAATTTGCAAGGTGGATGGTGAATGTTTCTGAAATGTTTGTCGATGAAATAATTTCTTTGAAAATGTTGGAATTAGGCCTTTTAGCTTCATGAAAATTGTAGTATTATTGCTTCTCAAAATATAAAATATTGTTCAGCTTAAACTTACATGGAAAAGGATAATAATATTTGCTCTTCTTGAAAATTAAACTGTGTGCCTTATAAGTTTATTCATTTAAAGCCAATACTCTATGTGCTAGACTACATAGTTTTACATTATAAAAATAATGCTGGAAGAAATCACTGTGTTTAAGAAATATTTTTTAAAACACTTCTTTAAAAATCTTGTATAAATATTGAGGAATAGAAACCTACGGCAAATAAATATGTGTATTCTTAACACAAATCAAGAACAAAATTTTATTACGCTAATTTAATTTTGTATTAAGATACAATACATATTTTCCTTTTAATCACCAATGCCAGTAGTTTCTCACTATTAGTAATTTACATTTATACTTCAAAATATAACATGGTGATTTCTTCATGCAAACAAATATTTTGTAGGTTTCCTAACAGACACCAACAAAAGCTCTCTTGTACTTAATTTTTTACTTAAATTAAGAATTCAATTTATCTATGGATTGTTGTGTAAACTTCGTTCCTATGAAAATGTTAATTATATATTATATATTTTATTTTTTGTGCAATACATCAGTTGCTTAATGTAACAGTGATGACTCTTCATCATGACAGAGTGTGTGTGTTTTGTAGTGTTGTCTTCATGAATTCGTATTGATAGAACAACATGACATTATATTTAAACTCGTCAACAGAGTGCAGGCCTCTACAATGGTAATGTGAACATTACATTATCCGTCCAAAGAATTTTTCAATTATTTATATGCTTTATAACCTTCATTCTTGTGCATTATTTTTTTTTTTTTTTTTTTGTACAAGAAAGTGAAATGTAGCTTGCACCCATTGCCATTTTCTGACTTACTGCATTGTTCTAAATATAGCACCTTTTGAGTTCAGTAAAGAGAAGAAAATGCATCTTAATGTAGGGTATCATCTACTCTCATTTCAATTTAGAGATAGAATAATTTGATATTAAATTGTAACATATTAATGCAAGAACTCGTAAAAGGATGTAAAATTAAAATTGGAAGATATTTAATACAGTGGGCACATATGTATTAGTCTACAAAAAATATCTTTTGCATTTCTGAGTAAATCAAACTCTTTGCTATTGTATTTGTTTGCTATTATAAAATAATGTGCACTATAATACAATGTTAAAAAATATTTTGTCAATGATACCCTCTAAAAGTCACAACCCACCTCCAAAAATCAATTGATCATTTTAAAAAGAATGTGCATGTTTTTCCTCTTGGTGAAGAATGTTGATTTTGAGAACACTCAAAACAGACACTCTGCCATTTGAATATATTAATTAAAGGTGCCTATGCTGTAATGTTAATCTTCAAGACAGCTGAGACATGTGATCAATATAAAACAAAAATGGTCTTTGAATTCTAGTGTGGTGTGACAGTTGACAGTGTGATGATTCTCGAAAATAAAAGATTTGTTTAACTGAGATTAATTCAATGTGTGTGGGAGTACAGTCATTTTTTCTTATAAAAATAAATGAAATCAACTCTTAACAAATTAATATTTTTAAGTGTTTTGTTATTTAATGCCTAAGTTGAAAAATCCAAAATTTTTTTTCAGACTGTAAAAGTTAATAATTCTTGTTAATAAAATTTAAAAAAAAGTTTTGGTTTGATTTAGAGAAAAGTAAGATAAAATAATTGATTTGTAATAAATTTACTTAAATTACAGAGCTTAATAATTAAATCGATAAACTGGAATCAAATATAAATGTCAACTGCACACTTGTTTACAATAATGTACTGTTTGAAATTTGTCTGCTCACTTTTTCATCAATAAATCTTTTTGCTTGACTGTATAACATATTGGTCCCTTGTTTGTTTAATCATTTTTTAATTCTAAAATTAAGTACATAAACCAACAAAATTAACCTATTTGAAAATCAACTAAAAGAATCATGTATGCATATTACAAAGGTTTTAAAAGGCATTGCAAAATATTTTGAAGTGAGAGGATAATTTTGGTTAGAAAAAAATTGAAACTTCAGTGAAGTTTTGTCAATTTGCATTTTAAATATGAGAATAATACATTAAATGCAGAGAAAGTTTTAACTATTCAAGAAATAGATTTCTATTTCATTTAACAGATATCTTAATGATATTTTCTTTGCTTTAATTCTGACTAGACATTTCAGTTGATATTTTTCTTTTTTAAATTACTTATAATTTTTGCTTTTTGTGAGGTAAGATGTAGGGCTAATGATTCTAATTACTTTTAAAAGTAGTAATATATTCTTAGTTTCTTCACCAACCAATAAAGTATACTAGTATTGAAAACAATCAACTAAACTTTTCTATTAGTGAAAATAAATGATCATTTTTAATAAATTCAATAAAATGGTTTGGCTTAAACACTTCAAGCTCTGAGGAAATTCCTAATAGAACAAAGAGATCAAAATGAATGCAGGCACAGATCCTGGAACTTAAATCATGAATCTAAAAATGTTGAAAAATTTGGCCAGTAATGATTTTTATCATACATTTTTCTCTTGGTTAATCAATACACAACAATTAAACATTTTCAACTGAGTTCTAGATCTTGAAAATATTGCAGTAACAACCAATTTCATAGTGCATGTTACTAATGTACTGACACAATATCATATATAGGATAATAGACACAATATCACATATATATAAATTCCCCAGAAGTGCTGAACACTCATGATTTGCACATAAAAAAAATGTTTTCATCAATATCTACCCTTGGAATCTAAAAATTAGACTATGTTATAAAACATTAAACAGCAAAAGAGACTTCCACAGAAAATATTTGATTACACAGCATACTCACTATTTCCAACAAGCAAGTCATAAATTTGTATACATTCTTATATTAAACTTCTTGTTCAATACCACAATAATGATACTCATAAAAAAATAATAGGTACCGGTACTCAATTTCAGGTTACAAAATGTGCTATTTGTAGAAAAAATAAAACTAAAAAATTCAATGTTACTTTTAAAATGAAATATTAAACCTATCAAATCTCCTTTCTCTTAAAAATTAAAAATAGTCATAATCAAAAGAACATTAGGCACAAATGTTATTTCGGTAATATAAAATAATTGTCTAAAAATGGCTAAAGAAATAGTTGTGGAAAACTAAAAGAAATACAATATCTTCCTCACTTAGATAGACTAGTCACTATGTAAGAAATGTTTACCAAATGTCAATCAAAGTATTACATTTTCTATACGTTCCAAATTCTTTTAAGACCTTGAGACTTCTATTCTAATCCCGCATTAAAAATATGAAGCGGTTTCAGGTTTTTTTTTGTCAGCACCAAGTCAATTGTAAACTTTTCAAAGAACTTCCTAGAGAAGAAAATATAAGTGAAATTACTCAATGAAAACAAACATTATTGCCTTCAGACAGCATAAAAAAGAAATGTGAATGAAAAGGAAATATCAACATGTTTTATGCACTCATAACAATTAAAATGAAAAGTTTAGGTTGAAAGAAAGAAAACAAAAATATTGAAAGAATAAACATACCAAGAAATATGAGGAAGTGACACATTAAAACTTCTTAGAATGCTGAACTCCCTGATAGTCATTTGAAACAATTGAATGATAAGAAAACCTGTTTATAATAATTTGGAATATTCTTTCTTGATTGAAGTTGCAACATATTATTATCTAAAGATATGTGGATTCATGAGGACTCTACAGACATGATTTACATTTTATCTTATGTAACTATTTATAATATAAAGTAACATTATTAGAAGAATTACAGTTAGTCATTTTTTAAAAAATAAAATCTCATTTGTTTTTAATATAAAATTAATACAGTACAATCCTTTCTTTAAAATCTCCAGTCATATACAAGAAAATGTAATAAAAAATTGAAACATTTAAATACAAATGAAATTTTGATTAATTTTTAGTAAATCATTTAAAAACGCTCATTACATTGACAACTGCTATATTTCTAAGTGAAATTATTCCTTACTAAATAAAAAAAAAAATTTACTCTCATTCACAACAAATGATATATAATTAGAAAATGAAGAAAAAAAATTCCCATACTCAATTATAAAAAATGTACTTTCTTTGAAAGCCTGTAGCAATTCTTGGCTACTATCAACATTTTCGAAGACGCCGGGCTGGGAGAGACAAAAAGTAACTCATCGGCGTGAATCGCTCTGAAAGAGACAAGAGACATCTAACGGCACACTCACAGACTTCGTGACGCGGTACTGACAACTAGCGCCAAAATAGCGAACAATCCGATGGCAAACGAAGGAACTGATGTCGTCGCTCCGCCCGTTGTCTTCATGGCTTCCGCTACGACCTCCACCGGAGGGTCGAATGCGATTCGACCATCGATATAGGTCATAACGGGAGATCGCTTGCGGAAATGCTCGGTCACCACATCCAGATCGGTGTAATCTGCACAATCAGGCATCGCACATATTATAGACATGGTGAAGAGGGAAGAAAATAGAATTAAAGTTCAACATTATCAATTTACATGTTTATGTGGATTTATTGAAATTCGTTAATGTAGATCATTGAAATCTCAGTGTCTTAAAATATTTTCTTCGTGTTTATTTGTTTGTCTGTTTATTTGTTTGTTTTTTTATTCGCTTATTTATTTTTATTATTTTTTTAGTTAAGGAAAATAATGACATCCATCCCTTCTCGGAACATGAGAAAGAGTAGATCTCTCTAGGCACGTTCATGCTACATCCGAAATAACTTCGTTAGGCATGATATTTACGATGTTATTTACGTTTACGACAAGTAGATTTCCCCAAAGGTATACATTTTTTTGCAAAAACTTCCTCTTCAGTTTAAGAAAAATCGTTTAAGTTCAGTACTTATTTTTTCTCAGACATTTCACAGAAGCCTTTTTGTCAAGAAGGAAGAAAATTCTGGCTGTACAATGCAAGCTTACATACGCTAGTGTCAAATGATCGTAATTCATATTTTGACTTATCCCTTGCTTCCGAAATGTTTAAAACATCATTCCGGGGGAAACGCGACAGCAATTGTTAGCATGAACAGAATGCCTCTGCAAACATTCAGTTAGAAATAATTTGATATCTGAATACAAACTTAGGCAACCCGTCGTACATTAACGTATAATGCTGAATTGGTTGCATAAACTTCGATATACACTATAGAATGCCGATTATGGGTTCGCATTGTCATTTCTCTGGATATGAAACATAGGCGTAGGTTGGCAGTGCGTTTCTGAGTCACTGTTTCGCTTTATTGTGCTCGTTGTTGTTCGAACACTCGGAGAGACTATGCGGTGTCTGCATTTATTTTTTATTTATTTGTAACGAATAAATACGGCCCCACTAGGATTTTCCCGAGGAGAGGGTTTTGGTCCAGCTGTCTCGTGTTCTCATATATAGTTGTTTACGTTACAAGGGCGCGAAACAAGTGATTCACGCAGGAGTAGAGTTTGTCGTGCGAGCGTAGCGAGGAAGACAAGAGACGAGCGCGGGAATCAACTCCCGCCCGTGTCGCTTATACTATTTTTTAACACGCCGTGCGCGAAACGCAATGCGTCAAGTAAAGGAATTCAAAATAAACTATGAAATAACTATAAATACCTTGTATTCGATGTAATGGATTTGATATATGAGATAATGGATGAGATACCTTGTAATGGATTTCAGTCAGTGTCGTAACACTATTGTTTGTAATTAATAAATGAAGACGTCGTTAAGACAATTGCGAATCGTTACAGGTGTTTCGCACGCGCTTCACGAAGTTTCGCACTCGCTTCACGTTTCGCACACCGTGAAAAAAATAGCTATTTCGCACACGGAAATCAAGCACGAGAAACAGCGTTTCGCGCATGGCGTGTTAAAAAAGGTATTTTTATCAACCCGTGCGTGAAACACGTGTTTCGTTGTTTTCCGAGCACGAATTAGCAATTGTTTTCATTCTAACTAATAGTGAGCGAAACAAGTCCGAAACACCTGTAACATTTCACACTTTTCTTTCGTCTGGACGCCTTTGTTTATTATTTTCATACAAAAATGACACTAAGTTGACTCCAATCCATTCGCCTTATGTTGCTGAGAAGAGCAGCGAGGGCGACAAACTCGACTCGTGCGTGAATAACCTGTTTCGCAAAGTTGTGACGTATCTTACTATTTATATACCGTACTTACACGGAGTATCACGTACTTTACTATTTTTCATTTCTTGCACTTGCGAACATTTGACTCGGCAAAATCATTGGGCAATGTAAATTACATTCTTTGCCAATGTAAATGATTTGGTATAAAATAATAATTTTTATTTTTAGTCGCATCAAATGCATTCGATCAACTTGATAAACATTTCAATAATTGCAAATTAACATTACAATACTATGCATAAAGCAAATAATCATGTGGAATGACGTAAGATGACATGTATTATGTTCGGTCCAGTTTTTATTAATGAAAGACAAACACTGTTTTTGTTTTCATTGGATGGCACATTAATAAAATAATTGAAGGAAACAGAAAAACTTAATTCTGTGAATTTATGTTAATGTAATTAACATTTTCTCGAGGATTTGGTCTCAGTTGTAGGTGAAATATAGTTGCATGGGTGATCGCTATCATGGAAAGTATTTACAAAAATTAGAAGTGACCAGAGTTCAATTTAAAAGTTTAAATTTAAAAGTTTGTGTAGGAAGAAAGAACTAATCTTAAAAGTGTCTTTGTTTACGTTAACTTAAGGCAACCACTCAGAGTGCTCCTCTACCATCCCTTCAGTCAGAAGACTTCAGGTGAACGATCATCGTTAATGAGAGATCAGTTGAAAACCAATCTCTCATAAGCCTCACGCTCAGGTAGAGGTGCTTCAAATCCTCATCGTGGTTGTCGTTCTTCTGGGTTTTAGGCCTAGAAGCGAGAATACATACTACAGAAATGATCCTGTGAAGTATGATTCTGAATTTTCTACGGCTTCGGAACTTGAAGCTCCGTTTTGTAGCACTGAACTCTCTCTACGGGACTTACAGTTTTGAAATCACAAGAAAATTATATTTACACATTAATATGAATACAATTTATTTACATATATTTATTAAATTTTACTACATCAGAAATATTTATTTTAAATTTTATATACTTTATTACAAAAACAATGAAACGCCAGAAACAATATATCATTAAATTCCCCAGCTGTGCGATCTACCGGCGGAAAAGAGAACTTTCGACGGGCAGTGTAGGGTGGGGAGACGGCGGGACGTCACCGTGTGTTAGGAGTGGGGGTAACGCGGGAACCCAAAAGCTCGGCTCTGAAGAACCCACAGGAAACTGTTTCGAAGCGGTATATGAAAAACAACAATTTCACGAATACAGACTAGTAGTTTTTGGAATAGTATTTTCTCAAACAAATTAATTTTTTCTGAAATGATTACTGATATTTCTGACATTCCTGTTAACATAACTACGATTTGCCATTTGCCAAGACGTAACTGCTTTGAAAGATGGATAGACTGTTCATTTGGGGCTATCACATAATTTTAACACTACATTTATTTGGAAGTTATTTATTTATCTTAATTAACCGTTTAAAGTTAGAATATTTTACTAATTTTCGGTGTGCGTAGAAATTGAGAGCACGCTATTTAGCCATGTGAGATGTGTATAATGGTTTTTCGTTAGATACCTAGGACTTCAGGAAACACCCAAATACAAAACAATTTCGATTTTGACAAAAAATGAAAATATTTTGTTGTGGTATTTCGTCTTTTCTCACACTGCGCGTACTGACTGAATTATTAAACTCAGTGCGTCACTGCATTCCTTACAACGTACGATATGCGACTGCAAGGCTCCAAGGAAGAAGCGGCCGCCATAAAGTATTTGCTATTCATGTGGTGGTAAACCATTTAGAGCTGTTTCATTCAGCAACATTTTTGCTGCTGCAGGACACTAGTTATTTATTATTGCTTAATTGTTTTATTTCGTATTTAATTTTATCGGATAGGAAGAAGACACAGACTTCTAGTTATTTATTATTGCTTAATTGTTTTATTTCGCATTTAATTTCATCACATAGAAAGAAGACACATTACTCAATGAAATTGGGTTTTATTTGGTATATTCTGTCTTTATTAATAAGGTATGGCTAGTAAATTAATATACCGCTGTGCGTTATATTGCAAATTGGTGCAGTTTCCAAAAGTATGTCCTAATACAACAGGAATGGGTAAATACGTTTAATGGTTGTCCCCGTCCGCCCTCGCTGCGTCACCCGACCTTTTTCCGCACCCACGCCCGCATTTCGCTACCCGGGCTTGGCTCATGCCGATTGCATTCCCCGATCAACTTTTCCTAACCCATTTATCTATACTTAGGATTTTCTAACGTGGCGTAGAGTCTCCAAAATGGAATTCGGCACGACTTTTTGTGTCATTCTCAGCCCCGTCGGACGATGTCGCATGATCGTGACCGCATCAAGCAGTGCTTTAGATCAAGCGACTCTAGCGGCAGGACTGAGAATGACTGAAAAGTCGTGCCGAATTCCATCTTGAAGAGACTACCCTCAGCTGCCGGGTTAGAAAAACCCAAGTATACCTCCCCGAAAAGGCAAAGCCGGGCGCCATCACGTTCCGCTTTCCTCCTTAGTGCAGACAAGGATTGATTTCTACGTTTCCTGTCATCTGCTTACAATATCAGCATCCCATTGATTATGATAATACTATCATTAATCATATTATCGATAACAATATTATTAATAAAATATATTATAATAATTACAATATCCCAAAACACATTGATCGATTATAATTTAACCTCTTCTGTTTTCAAGAAACATTTTCATGCCCTTTTAGAGGATTGTTAATGAAAACCGCCGCTTAAAAGTTTGTGGAAACAAAACATGAAATCACATTTCACATGGATCTTCTTATCCCGTTGGCTTAAAATACAAAATTCCATCAGGGAAAGGGAAATTAAGGAGTGGGAAAACAGCACAGGTTAGTATGAGCTGAGCCTAGACTGGCGAGGAAGTAAATAAACAAGTCAGTAAGCAAACAATAATAAAGTTAATCAGTAATTTAAGTTAGTAAACAGTTAAGTAAATAAGTCATAAATCTTAAGCAACTGTTAAGTAACAAGTACATTAAATAAGCCAATAAAACGAAACTGTGGAAGTAATAAGTACATAAAAAGGGGAGTGGGTGTCGAATATGTAAGTGCAGAGGCGACGGTGCGGACGATCTGTGGCGCTGTTTGATTTCAGGTGTTGAGGAGGCCAAACACGAAGGAGAATGTGTGACGCCCGCACCAGGAAATAAAATAAATAAATAGTTTAAACAAGACCGATAGATTAGCATGTACTCGGCTTCTGACGGCAGGTTTTTCTCCCTTTAGAGTTTTTTCCTCAGTAGTAACTTATGGTATATTTTGTGCGGCTTTGTTACAATGGAGAGACCATTTGCTGTGAATATCAGAATTCGAAAGGTTGAAACACGGAGGGATGTAGGTATTGTAATGGCTTAAAGGCCTTCAGCCTAGCCACATGGCACCAAGTTATCTAATTTGTCTGTGTAATAATTATCTATTAAATAAAAAAAATTCCGAGAATTTCCCAATTTTCATTTGCAGATTTCGGATATTTAGGGAAATGTCTATTTTATTCTAGAGCATCTATTTAAAGGCTGATAATATGTTGAACGAATCACTACAAATGATAATATATGAAGAAATTTTATAATGCTTATTTTTGCTCTTTTTAGCATATTTTTTTGCATAAATACTGTTTTTAGAATTATTGGACTTTTTTGCCTTTTATGTATATACAATGATAAGATAGCAAAAAATAGGTCATGGTCCAATGTGACCATTTATTACAAAACCTTCAATTCACGTCTTTATTTTAAAATACGAGAGAATTCCTAAAAGTGTACTAATAGATTTTTCTCTACTTCCCTATTTCATAAATACCAGCCATGTTCAGAGAACATGATTGACAATACACCGAGGGCAGCGAAATTTTAAGTGGAAATAAATGTAAATTCCCAGTAGGTTTCTGTGTTACTAATGTTGGACTTCGAAAATACATACCAGTCACATCAGTAGATGCTCGCATTCAAACAAATTTTGTCTCCCAATCGTCGCTAATTTGAAATAGTGATTCTTGAAAAGTTTCTGGTAATGTATTGCAATGTAAACTATTACGAACAAAATGTAGAAGAGTTGTAAATATGTAAATATAGTCTTACATTAAAATATACTACATACTCGTTTTGTACATTTACGTATACAACATCATATAGACAAAAATTACAAACAATTTTTCATTTTATTGTGTATATTACTTAGGACAGTACCTCTTTTCTTTCTATTCTTGACATTTTTAGTGCCTTTTTAGACGCATAAAAGACGATTTTTTAGGGCCTAAACACTTCTATTTTTGATATGAATCGCCAACAAAATCTCTTCGAAGTTTTCAATGCCAAAAATCCACGAAAACAAGGACAAATGAATTATCCACGAAAGAAACTAGGTCGCCAAATATTCGAGAAAAACACAAGAAAAGGAAGCATTGTCGAATTAAAAATGACAGTGATACAATGGAGCAAAACACACAAACAGCTGGTTCTTATTTGCCTCTATTTTTTTCGCATTTCCAGATTATTCCACGGTTAAACTACGTGTCTTCGAGGTTTAGCGGTTGCCATACTACCCCTCACTTATTCCTAGCTCGAGTTATTCCATTTTTAGTGGTAGGAGTTTTCGCCATTCTCGTCTTAAGCACGGAATACAATTTACACCACGTTTATTACTTTTAAGGTCGCATGAACATGAAGGTCATTAGCGCCCCTATTGGAGTTAACGTAATGGTAACTATGAAGATGAAACAAAATGGTGATAAGGGATGAAAGTATGATCACAAATACAAGCATGCCCGAGGTGGGACTCGAACACGCCATCCTTCGGTTCGAGATCGCTACGACGCAGATTCGGTAGTATAATGCGGATTCGGTGGTATAACGGTCAGCGTACAGGACCCGAGTTTGCGGGTTCAAACCGGATCGAAGCCGTGGATTTTTAAGGGCGCAAAAATCCCTCGTACGTCTTCCTTCGGAGGGGAAGTAAAGCCGGCTGTCCCATGTAGTAGATTTACTGCATGTAAAAGATCCTCAAGCCTAAAAGAAGCCTCTGAGCAAAATTGAGATCCGCCATTTTCGTCGCCCAAGATAATTCCTCCTTTCCCCGCTAGGTGGTGAAAGGAGTGTATCGAAATTTGCGTGGTTAGACGGAAGAGCGGGCTTGATGGCCCGAGTCTCGCCACGTAAAATAAGGCATTAACTAAGTAACTAACTAACACTACTGCCTTTGCGATTTCGACCACCGGATCGACGCCACGTTTATTAGTACGGCCGCCGATGTCTACTCATTTGTGTTCGAGGTTTTCTCTTCACTGGTGCGAGAACATCTGCAAGTGCTACTTATGAATGCAAACTACATTTTTCTCTTTACGAAACAGGAAATACACGAAACGGGATGCAGTCCGGGTTCGCCTTCTCAGGTAAGGAAAAGTGAAAGGGGATTCGCTGGGAAGCGGGGATGAGGGGATGAGGGAAAACTGACGCGGGAAGCAGTTGGCCCATTCCCCACCACTCATCCGCCTTCTGCACCGCCTTTCTCTCCGCCTATGCCTCCGCCTTCGCCGTGCGTCAACGCAGCCAAACTCAAGCACATGACGCGATCACGGTTCAGAGCTGGCGAGGAAAGTGTACGAGTGTACGTATACTATGCAGTGGTGTAGCGTAGTGGGGGTGACAGGGGCGGTACGTTTAGGAGGCGGCAAAATTTCACAAATAAATAAATAAATAAATAAATAAATAAATAATAATAATAATAATAATAATAATAATTGATTTTTTTGCAGACAGGTTAACGGGGCTTGGTCAGAAAAATATTTTCTAGTTGTTTCCCAACGTTTCGGAAACTTTTATTTCCATCATCAGGGCTAATATGAAAGAAAATGAAAACAACACTGTTCATGAATAATGTTACCAAAAAAAAATTTAATTTTCTAGGTAACTTTAAAAAATTATTTACAAATTTCCTTTATATCTATTATCTATTATATCTATTTTTGAAATTTAGCTAGAAAATTGTGTCTCACACGTGTGTTTTTTGGTAACATTATTCATGAACAGTGTTGTTTTCATTTTCTTTCATATTAGCCCTGATGATGGAAATAAAAGTTTCCGAAACGTTGGCAAACAATTAGAAAAATATTTTCTGACCAAGCCCCGTTAACCTGTCTGCAAAAAAAATTCATTTATGGTCGTTAAGAACTAATAATAATAATAATAATAATAATAATAATAATAATAATATCTTATACAAATTTGAACCATTCCATTTCATATTTTTGTTGCAACTACAATGCGAACCGATTGAAATGAATACGGAATCATCCATTACCTATTCTGTGACTTCTTTAAATGACCTATAAAAGTGACATCTTGCTCATTGTAGTGACTGTCAACACCTGTCTATACTTGACTTGCAGGGATTCCCCGTATTTTATTTTGTGCTTGGTTTGTTTATGAGTAATATTCAAGGAGATTGACTTTTATCATTTAAAGAATATGGAAGTATAATAATACCTGCAATTATAGTATGGATTAGTCCCTTCAGCGATGTCCGTGAGTGACGCTTTGACAATTCAAAGAAAGTTTCACTGATGAATCGTCAGTCTCAAGTATGCGCTTTCCAAACTGTGATTTTAGTGCTCATAAGTACGTGTAGTGTTTGTTTAATAACTGAACTTCGTTGGTAATTGTATTGTGCGTGTACGTATACATGTATTAAATATTTTATTATTTTAAGATTATAATTGTATGTTTGACTATCTGCTACGTTATTCAGGCTTGCATATCATATTCTTTTAAACTGAAATATCTAAATACTGGGGCGGAGAAATTTTCCTCCGCCCCGGGCGGCTGACATTCCCGATATGCCACTGTTACTAGTTCTTCGAAATGAATTGGGTTTTCTTTAAGCTTTTCCACAAACATTTTATATATTTTTGTGCATCATGAGATAGTGCATATGCGATATCTTTTGATTTGAGTAAGTCCGGAGACCTTGTACAGAAGAGCCAGACTCGACTGACTTTCCGACGTACTAGCTCAGGGCAACAACTGATGTCACTGAAGTGCCTCTGACCCGGAGATTCTAGGTTCGAATGCCGACGGTGGCAGCATTTTCGACTCTAGCTCGAGAACTATGCCAAATTCAGCCGATGTCTGGAGGAGAATTCTAGAGCCAGCTACTCTGATCGGTAGTTTTCAGTGTTTTTTCTGGACAATACCGGGTGATTGCCGGGACAGTAACTTAACACATGGTGTATAGTCCACACATTATCTTTCATTCCTCATCCTAGATCTGTCCTGTACTCTTCGAAACTTACGTTTACATTCACTACACTACCCCACACGGAGGGAGACCGGAGGGGGTGAAAAGCTTAGAGCTCTTCGCAGCTAAGGCGGTGTCCTTCTAGGGGAGATACCCTGGATCGTTGGTTGGTTGTTAGAGATACCGACGCGTCAACGGCTAAGGCCATTAGTCCCATACGTGTAGTGCTTGTTTTATTACTCGCGAGGTGGCGGTGATCTTCCCCCGATGAATGGCGAGATCCGGCGCCGGCCTCTCGTCGGCTATCGAGGTTTGGAGAGACCTGAACGGGAAGACCCCGTAGGCGGACGTGTATTTTAGCGGCCGATCTCACGTTCCAGCGAGAGAAGAACAGTGTCACCACACGAACACAACTAGCACTACATTCACGGGTCTTATGGCCGCAGCAGTTGGCGCTTCCGGAAACAGAAACAACACTAGCTTGTGAGCTAGATCGAATTCATTCGCTGTCTGGAAGAGAATTCTAGAGGTTCGCTAATATGATCGGTAGTTTTCCGTGGTTTCTCCGATCAACAGCAGGCGAATGCCGGAGCAGTAGCCTAACAAACGGGCCACGGACCGCGCGCGATCTTCCCTTCCTCTTTCTACACATACACACTAACATGCACTACACTACCACACATATCGGGAGACCGGTCTTGAACTTAGAGCTTGTCCCGGAGTGGGGCGGTGTTCGCTGGTGGAACATACCTGGTTTGGAGTTGCTAGTCATTGCTAGTCGACGTTAGGTCGGCGCTGGATCTCGCCATCCAGCGGGAGAAGAGTCCCGTTATCTCCCGATGAAAACATGCACCACACTTATGGGACTAATGACCTCGGCCGCGTCCGGAATGACGACCAACCAACCAACCAACCAACAAACGAGAAACCGAAGCGTGAATGAATGAATGAAAGAGCGGGACTCACTCTGGTCGACGCAGCTGCCGTTGTGGTAGGCGTCGTGCAGCATGCCGAAGCCGTCGCCGCCCTGCAGCAGGAAGAAGGGCAGCACGACGCCGTAGGAGGCGTCGTCGCGCAGCGGCTCCCAGTCGGGCACCGCGCAGCGCGCGCACAGCACCAGCGCCTCGGCCACGCGCCGCCCCGGCGCGCGCCGCAGGTCATACGTCACGCGCAGCCCTGCGCACGCCCACGCTCAGCACGCGCCGGAGGCCGGCCCCCCTTCACAACACCGTCACACGACACACCTCCGTCACACAGACCGCCCGTCACAAAACACACCGTCCGTCACCAGACCGACCGTCACACAGACCGACCGTCACACAGACCGACCGTCACACAGACCGTCCGTCACACAGACCGTCCGGCACACAGACCGTCCGTCCACAGCCCGTCCGTCCCACAGACAGACCGTCAGACAGACCGTCCATCACACAGGCAGACCGTCGGTCACACAGACAGACCGCCTGTCTCAAAGACAAACTGTCACACTGCCCAGTCACGCAGTCCCCCGTCAGTTAAGCAGTCACACCGTCAGTCACAGTCACACCGCCATTCACAGTCAGACCGTCAGTCAGTCAATCTCCCTGTCAGTCATCCCCGCAGTCGGCCGTCCGTCAGTCTCAGTCAGTCAGTCACACCGTCAGTCGCACAACTGGCGATGCGACATCCATGTCTGTTTTCAAAACATCGGTGAATTTAACATCAATTTATTGATACCGATATTTTTTAACATCGATATTTTGAGCTCGATATTTTTAATTGGTTGATATTTTGGAAAAATATATAGTAATAAAAAGTACAATAATTTTCAGATATCTATAATTTGAACTTTATTCAGGTGAGAGTCTCGAAGAGCGAAACATACTTTAGTCGAATTATCGTTGATAAATATAGCGTATTACTTTTTTTACTTATCCCGTAAGATAATAAACGTTTTATTGATCGTTCTGAGAATTTTTTACTTTTTTTGAGCTGAATTTCGACTGTAAATTAATAAACACGACCAGCGTGACATGAAAACGCCCCACCCCTGCATGTTAACACTGATGTTAGAAGTTATTAAAAAGGTTTTACTAACATCGATGTTTAAAAACCTCGAAGGTTTGGGGCCGAGGTTTTTGAACATTGATTGTTAAAATTTGAGCATCGATATTTCGAAACATCGGTGTTTTGTTGCCGAGGTCGCGTCACTAACAATCACACCATCAGTCATACAATCATACCGAGAGCTGAAATGACAGTCACGCAATTACCCTGTCAGTCAGTCAGTCAACCCCTAAGTTCCTAGTCAGTCAGCCGCCCTCCTTCCCTTTAGTCAGTCACCCCGAGAGTCACTCGGCTTCCTTCAGCCCTCTGGTCCATCACCACGCCAGTCAGTCAACCCCTAAGGCAGTCACTCCTCTCTCCTTCACCCTTCTAGTCAGTCACCCCCTATCCATCACCCCTCTAGTCACTCACCCGCCAGTCAGTCAACCCCCAAGGCATCCCTTCCCCAACTCTAAGTTAGTCACCCCGCCCTCCTTCACCCTTCTAGCCAGCCACACCGCCATCCAGTCCGTCCCTCGAAGAGGTGCAGTGTGCGAGCGCGCCTACCGGAGAGCTGCAGGAAGGCGCCGGGGTTGACGACGCGCGCGGGGTCGTAGCGCCAGACGCCCCACTCGAGCGCCTGGCGCAGGCGGCCGCCGCCCACCTCGCAGCGGAACATGCGGTTCTCGAAGGGCAGCGCCAGCAGCAGCGCGCCCACCCGCCGCCGTGCTGCAGCGCCACCGGCGCGTCCGTCCACGCGCCCTGCGTCGGCGGCAGCCGGCGCGCGTGCACGCATCACCACGCTCCGCGTTCATAAAGGCGGGTATGGGTTTTTCAATCATTCATTATAAATGTTTCACTCATTCATTAATATTTTTCCTCTCATTTATTTATTCAGTTTCCTTCTCTGTTACTATTTTTTTTTTTATTCGTTTTTTATTAATTAATTTTTTCGTTTATTTATTAATCTGTACTCGATTTATAATTTGTCACTCAGACATTTATCAATTTGACACTCAGACATTTATCAATTTGACACTCAGACATTTATCAATTTGACACTCAGACATTTATCAATTTGACACTCAGACATTTATCAATTTGCACTCAGACATTTATCAATTTGACACACAGGACATTTTCAATTTGTCACTATTTATCAGGTTTTTACTCATTCATTTATTAAGTTTTCACTCATTTACGAAGTTTTCACTCGTTCATTTATTAATTCTTAATTCATTCATTTATTAATGTTAAATTCGTTCATTTATTAATTTTTAAATCGCTCATTTATTAATTTTTCCATGGAACTAGAAATGCAGGGAGATGGCATGTCATCACAAACTTGAAGCCACCTGAAGTAACAATGCACCCAAAACACTGGTAGCAATATTGCAATATTGCTGTCCCCAAAACACTTGTAGGTGCCATCGTATTGAGGTGTGTTATTTATCATAGTTTTTAATATTGAAAAGCCTTCATAGATTTACAAGCTTTCATAACACTTTATCATGGTTATTGAATATGATTGTCTTATGTAGCTTACGCAGTACAAAACGTTCGGTGAATTACTTTTCACAGGTAAGTAGTTACTCTATATGGTTTAGAGAACATAGTAATATTTGAAGATGGCGTGATTTTTCCCTTCATATTCAAGGAGGAGAGCACTGTGGATTAAAGCTCAACGAAAAGATAACTGGCAGCCTACTACTTACAGCAAGTAATGCTCGATTCATTTTCAAGAAGAGAATTTTGGCAGAACTTCTTTATTATACATATGTTGGTGAACACTCATAGTTCCAACAATTTTAACCTCTTTCTACCACAATTAAGAGCAGTAAATTGTGGAGGAATAATTATTCATTGAAGACGTCTATAAACAGATAACTAACGTTTCTACTTTTGACATATTCTACAATGAAATCTCAATGTTTTGAACAATGTTGTCATCAATTACATTACTGATCCATGGACAAACTCCTAACTATAGGCCCCTGCTCTTTTGTCACCAGATTAGAGTACGTAATGTTTGTGTAAGGGAATGGCGAAATAAATAGTAGTACAATAAGTAAGTACAATAAGAGAATGTGCTGTTTTTTCAATCATGCAGTTGATATGGTAGCTAAACCGAATATTGTGACAACACTATTTCTAAGAATATTTTGTTATAATTTGTGCATTGTATGCTCCTTCAAAATGTTAGCAGTGTTAAGTGATTTATTTTCATACTTTTTGTGAGAGATCATGTGAGAAATCTCAGAGGCAGGAGAAACACATTTAATAATGTATTCTTGTTATATTCAATTTGAGGTTATTTTGGTTTTCACAGTCTGGAATTACTTTACAGGGACTCCATAATTTACGATGAAGCTTCTACGTTTTAGTTATTATACTCTTCAATATTCCAAAGATTTTTAAATTTCATTGAAAAATGAGTGTTACACATTGTTTATCGTGTTTTGGGCACACCAATATCGCGGATGGCTCCGGCCCCTGGTTTCACTTGCAGGACATGGCAGAGGTTGATAATGCTACCTCCATGTATTCATAGCTCCATGGATTGTTCACTCATTCATTTGTAATTTTTTCACTCGTTCCTACATTAATTTTTCGCTGGTTTACTAATTTTTCTTTTTTTCTCTTTATTCTCTATTACATTTCACTCATTCATTTTTACTTTTCACTCTTCATTTATTAACTTTCACTCATGCATTTATTACCTTTTCACTCATGCATTTATTACCTTTTCACTCATGCATTTATTACCTTTTCACTCATGCATTTATTACCTTTTCACATTTATTACCTTTTCACTCATCATTTATTACCTTTTCACTCATGCATTTATTACCTTTTCACTCATGCATTTATTACCTTTTCACTCATTAATTTATTACCTTTTCACTCATTAATTTATTACTTTTTCATTCAATCATTTATTACCTTTTCTCTCATTCATTTATTACCTTTTCATTAATTGATTTATTACTTTTTCATTTCTATACTTTTCATTCAGTGTGTCATTTGGTTATTTGTGTGTGTTGTGTAGCTCTCACGTGCATGACGTAGGCGTCGGCGACGAGGTTGCCGAGAGTGCACTCCTGCGTGCGGCACTTGAGGTAGTCGCCCTCCAGCAGCACGTCCGAGCGCCCCACCACCTCCTTGGTGCGCGCCTCCACCGACGGCCGCCACGTGTCCAGCTCGTGCTTCATCGCCAGGTCTGCACACACACACACACACACACACACACACACGCACGGTCAACGCTTCTTGGGTAGCTTTGATTCATTGATTGATTGATTGATTTTTTCGTGTTTCCGGGCGCGTCAACTGCTCTGGTCATTAGTCCCGTTAGTGTTGTGCATGTTTTTTTCGCGGGAGATGGCGGTGGTCTTCCCTCGCTGGATGGCGAGATCCGGCGCCGACCTACCGTCGGCTAGTGGGGTTTCCCCCTAACCAGGACTCTCCCACCAGCGGGGCACCTCCCCAGCCGGGACAAGCTCTAAGCTCCCGACTGGTCTCCCGGAATATGTGATAGTGTAGTGCATGTTAGTGTAAGTGTGTGTGTGTAAGGGATAGGACAAGGAAGAGGAAGGACAGATCGCGCGCGGTCCGTGGCCCGTTTGGTAGGGTACTGCTCCGGCATTCGCCTGGTGTTGATCGGAAAAAACACGGGAAACTACCGATCAGAGCAGCCGGCCGCTAGAATTCTCCTCCAGACAGGGACTGAATTCGACCTAGCTGAAGAGCTAGTGTCGAAAATCCTGCCGCCGTCAGGACTCGAACCTTGGACCTCCCGATCAGGGGCGCTGCAGTGGCATCAGTTGATGCTTCTTGGGTAGCAAAGAGCAAAAATAAAGTCATGTTTCCAGCACTCGTGTGCGGAAGCCGCTGATTGTTCAATGGGAATTGGCGCTTTGCGGTTGGGCGACGGCCACGTGACATTACGAGAAGCGTACCGCTAAGTGAATAAAACATTGGGCACCGTCAAGAAAGCAAAAGAATGTGTCGGCTTGAATCACTTGACTTCTATCATACGTTGAAAATGATCCTCAGACTAATTTTCAGTATTGGTAAGTTTCCCTGAATTGTTACTTGATGGTTATTTACGTAACAAGTACAGAAAGCGAATCTTTGGCGTACGAATGAAGCGTTAACGAGCGAGGCGACGTTACGAGCCGAGTCCGGCATTTTGTAGTGAGTACGCCAAAGACACTTTCGTACGAGTTGCGGATATTTATCAACAGCACTCGCTCATGGAAACTAGTACTTGGTTACCCTCGCTGTTTATGATCGGGAAGTATTACTGTGTGAGATGCATCCGGCAAAATAAATGTTCCCGTACACGTACCGCAAAGACGTTAAGGCCACATAAAACAAATGGCAATGTGTACTGAAAAGGGAAACAAAACATTGGCGCAACATGATTCAACATGACTGCCACCTCCTTGGTCAAGGATGATCCCATACTTGTAAGTTTGTATGAATTCGTACAAACCAATAATGTACGCAACATGTACTGAAGTGTCTTACACATTTCAAAATGCTGGACACGGCTCCTATCATCGAGTCGTTCGCCAACATTTTATTCGTATATCAAAGGCTTTCTTTCTGTACTAGTTACCTAAATAACTATTTCATGAACGAAACTACTCCTTCGGTTCACACTTAATTGATCAAGAAATTGCATTTTGCGGGGCTCATACGAAAAAGTGGAAATTTACCGAACGCATACGGTAAAGTAGAAATTGACAAGTCACAGACGGCACAGTAGAACTTGCAGAACGCGTATGGCAAAGTAGCACTTAACCGGGGGGCCAAAATTCCGGGAGGCCAAAAACTTTGCGAACGCGTTGGCAAAGTAGCACTTTGCGGACCGGGTAGGACCAAGAAGCACTTTGCGAAACGCGTATGGCAAAGTAACACTTTGCGGACCGGGTAGGGCCAAAGAAGCACTTTGCGAAACGCGTTCGGCAAAGTGACACTGTGCGGAATGGATACGGCCAAGAAATGCTTTGCGGTCGCGGGCCGACAAGTAAATGGGTGAAGAGCCCCGCTGGCGACTCACCTTCCTCAACGCTGGCGTTGAGCAGCAGCGGGTTGCCCTCGAAGGAGCGCAGCTCGCCCTGCTGGTTGAAGACGAGGTTGAGGCGGCCCATGTACTTGGTGTAGGCGTACGCCTGCACCACGGGCACCTTGCGGCCCGACGCCTGCGTCACCACCGTGGGGTAGAGGTTGGTGGCGTTCTCGCTGTCCGGGGGCTCGCCCGTGAAGAGGAAGGTGTTGGTGTGCCCGCCCACCACCACGTCCACGTCCTCCACCTCCTCCGCGATGCGCAGGTCCACGTCGTACCTGTGGGGATCCGATTCGTTTGGCTTATTCGTTTGGCTTATTCGTTTGGCTTATTCGTTTGGCTTATTCGTTTGGCTTATTCGTTTGGCTTATTCGTTTGGCTTATTCGTTTGGCTTATTCGTTTGGCTTATTCGTTTGGCTTATTCACGTCGGTTGTGATGAAACATTATTCACCGGGATTGTTCACTACGATTATTCTCTAGAATGGTACATTACGATTATTTCGGATTATTCATGAGGAATATTGACTAGTATCATCAACATTCATTAGTATTAATGTTTCATTAGGATTATTAGTTACGATTGTTCATGAGGATTATCCATTAGGAATATTTAGGATTTTCTTCAAGATTGGACGCATTATTATGAGTATTAGAATATTTGTCATTTAGAATTATTAGGATGTATTGTATTAAAATTTTGGTTTAATTAAAAAATTATTATTATTATTATTATTATTATTATTATTATTATTATATTCAGAAATATTTGAGGTTATAAGGTGTATTGGGAATTATTAGGAGTAGTAGATTCACAGAAAGACGTGCCTCTCAAATAACAAAGGTCTCTTTTGTCAAGTACATTATTTGCGAAACAGGTTTGTGGTTGATGCTAATAATACAGGATTATTATTCCAAGTTTCTCCACGTATTAGAGACAATTATACAAAGCCAATTTTACAATACAAGATATAGAGCCAATTTTATTCATTTATGAAAACGACCTTTCGAAAAGGCTGCTCATCATCAGGCTATATAATACATTACATCGTTCCATGGCTTCCCTCTGTGATAGGAAAACACATGTCTCCTAGATCACGCATTAAAACGTTTTATGTGATATAATTTATAATTCATGGTTCAATTAATTCATGTTGTCTTAATTAACTGCAAGCAATTATTGAATTTCATATTGTTTATTATATAAAATGTAATGCATTGCAGTCTAATAACAAAGACCAGGCTCTTCGAAACTTCGTTTTAGTAAATGGATAAAATGAACTGATTATATTTTTTTACCTGATTGTCATGGAGAAAAATGGCATAATCAAATCAATTAGACAAACAACATTAAATAAGGGATTATTGTTGTTTTTATTATCATTGTTACGATTAATATTAACATTATTACTATTTTAATTAGCAGCGAAGTTTTCTTATCCTTACGACTCGTTTTGCAACCGATATCGCACATAACCACCTCACTTGATCACCAATCGTGAAAACTGAACTGGCAAGTTTTCGCAATTGGAACGAGAGAACCGGACGCTCTTGTGCATATCGTAAGCCTTTTTATCATTTCAGTATTTACATATATGTGGCTTTACAAACACGTTATACAAAAGTAACTAAGTTCTCGTTTAACCTTCGCAAAACCCTGGAAGTGATAAATTTAATCAGGAACTACAAGAAGATAAGGCAATTATATGCAGCAGTTACATACAATTTATGGCTGCCATATTTCCACGTTTTTAAATGTCGGATACGAGGAAAATCTTCATTTCAATTAAAAGGTCATGTGGTTGATATTCACATGTTTCACGTGTGTTGTACATACAATTTACAATTGCCTCACATTGTGCTCATTTATGATTCTGTTTTTCATTTAAGTTTCTGATTTTCTCTCATTACAAACGGTTAATGCTTTCTCGAGTGTTTTCGCTAACGAGCCAAAATAAAAACATTCTGTTTTCCGCGAGCAAGTAAGCCCTAATTAATGGATAATTACCACTTTCATTAAGAGAAAGCTTAATTTCAATAATATTACTAAAACGAACATGGAAGATAGAAATATTGCAAAAATAAATAACATTGCTATTAATCAGGACCTAATTACGTATATATCTGGAGCAAAACAATACAACTACCGCAATGTACAAAAGTTTACGATAGTTTAATTGATTTCACTTGATTTATAAGTATTAGTTTTAAATTAGCTTACAAGCTGACGTACATATAAATGAAAATAATGAGCTTAGATAAAAACCGATATTGCCTTAGAATATCGAGAACCGACAAAGTTCTGAAGAGAATCACATTTATAATGCATTTAAGTGTTATTTAACACAAGTTTTCAGGAAGCCAATTTGTAAATTGTCGTCTGAAGGTCAATTTAATACCACACCTTTCAATTTTCTAATTAGATTATGTCTGGAAATCACATAACATATTATCAAGCGTGTATTAAATTATATCAATAGCATATTAAAAATCACGGTATTCCCAAATAATGTTATTGTTTATTACATTTTTAAGGATGCAGAAATTGAATCGCACCTTAATCCAATTCTCATCTGTTTGTAAAATTTGCTGTTAAATATTTCAGGATCATTTCTTACATGCTTTCACTTAGCACGAACTAATACTTATAAATCTACGAGCAGTTTAAAATTATTAACGCTCCCTTCCCAGCTAATCCCTTTTTACTTTTCGTTACCTGAGAATGTAAAGCCGGACTGCATCCCGTTTCGTTCATCCCGTGTTTCGGAAGAAGTAAATGTTTTAGTTAAGTTTGAACTCATAAGTAGCGCAAATAGATGTTCTTGCATCAGTCCAGAGAAAACTTCTAACACTTGGCCCAAACTTCGAAATGGTTTATGTTTAATCGGCGGAGTTATAAGAATCTCCAAGGAGGTTTCAAGTTTTGTTTCCACAAACTTTTAAGTGAGATTTTCAATGTTGGCCGTGATCGAAAAGGACGTTCAAATGTTTTTTGAGAACAGAAGTGGATCAGTTCTAATCGATCAATACTAAGCAGATCACGGTAACGTAGAAATCAATCCTTACAATAAGGAGGAAAACGGGACGGGATGCAGTCGGTCTTTGCCTTTTTGGAGAAGTAGTTAAAAGGCTTCGGAAAAGTTAACCATGGGATGCAGTTTGTCTATGCCTGTTTGAGGGAGTAGGTAAAAGATTCGGAAACGTTGACCGGTTGATACAGTCGGGCTACTTTTTTTGGGGGAGGTAAGTCAACGACTCAGAAAAGTTGACAGAGGGATGCAGTCGGATTACTCCTTGTGTGAGTCAGTAAACCGCATGGGGAATGTTGACCAGGAGATGCAGTCTGGCTATGCCTTTTTGGGGGAGTAGGTAAACCGTTTAGGAAAAGTTGGCGGCGGGATGCAGTCGGGCGATTCCTTTTTTGTGGGAGTGGGTAAACCATTTGGAAACATTTTCGGCGGGATGCAGTCGGGCCATGTCTTTTTGGGGGGTTAGGTAAACCGTTAGGAAAGTTGACGGCGGGATGCAGTCGGGCTATGCCTTTTTGTGGGGGGTAAACCGTTTGGAAAAGTTCGGCGGGATGCAGTCGGGCATGCCTTTTTAGTGGGAGTGGGTAAACCGTTTCGGAAAAGTTGACGGCGGTATGCAGTCGGGCTATGCAGTACCGGTAGGCAAACCGTTTAGGAAACGCTTAGTGTGGGCTGGGGCGTGGGGCGCTCACCCGGAGTGGCCGAGGGCGATGATGATGTGGACGTCGCGCGCCTTGAGGTGGCGCGCCTCGCGGCGGATGGCCGTCACCTCGTCCTCGAACTGCACCTTCCCCGTGAAGGAGATGTTCACCGTCTCGGGCGTCACGTACCCGATCACGCCCACCTGCAAACACACGGCACATCGCGACACAGCCGGGAAAGGAGGCACGCCAAGCACTGAAACGGAGACGTGACTGATGAGGGCTCAAGGGAGGAAGACGGAGCGTGTGAGAGAGGGAGACTCGGAGATAGATCAATTCAGACACTTAATGAGGAAGGAAGTGAAAATGAGATTGCAAAGTGAGCACAGAGAGAAACACGGAGGAAGAAAGGAAAAAAAAGGGGAAAAAAAAAGGGAAAAAAAAAATAAAAGAGAATGAAGTAGAAAAGGGCGGAGAGAGACACAAAGAGAACCAGAAAGGCAACAGAGAGAAAGAGAAAGAGGCAGAAAGAAGGCCAGAACGAGAAAAAATATATGTAGAACAAAGGGGAGAAGCAGAGAGAGAGAGGGGGAGAGAGGGAGAGAGAAAGAGAGAGAGAAAGAGAAGGAAAGAGAGAGGGAAAGAGAGAGAACGAGAGAACGAGATAGAGTGGAGAAAGGAGAGAAAGAGAGAGAGAAGAGAGAGAGAAAAAGAGAGAGAAAGAGAGAGAGAAAGAGAGAGAGAAAGAGCGAGAGAACGAGAGAGAGAGAGAAAGAGAGAGAGAAAGAGAGAGAGAAAGAGAGAGAGAAAGAGAGAGAAAGAGAGAGGAAAGAGAGAGGGAAAGAGAGAGAGAAAGAGAGAAGAAAGAGAGAAAGAGAGAAGAGAGAGGGAAAGAGAGAGAAAGAGAGAGAGTTGTAGATGGTGTTAGAAAGAGGTACAGAGTGACAGAAAGAAAGCAACTTCATTAATGAGATACCAAGCAACTACTTTATTAAAAGGACTAAATTACTTTCTCGTTTCGCCTCAACTTGTTTGGGTGAAGAGGCAAGGAAAAGTTTCTTCTGCTTATTCTTGAGAATGGAGATTTTTGAGTTGGAAATATTCGCAGATTATAGACCTGTCATCACATAGGACAGGATAATTTCCTGCCTAGAACTTGTCAAAAACTTCTTACAAAAATTCTCTGTTTCGAATTGTACAGAATGTATGAAGAATGAATCGAGTAATGCCGATGTGTGCACATTTTTCTCATTTTAAATGAAGTAATAACACTATTACAAGTACACAAACCTAAGGCCTTGCTACTGGCCTTCCTCACATTGTATAAAACATTTTCATTTTTGATGCGTGCACTATTATTGCGTGCCACTCATTGAAGAGCGAGAGCGAGGGCGAGAGCGAGGGCGAGAGCGAGGGCGAGAGCGAGGGCGAGAGCGAGAGCGAGAGCGAGAGCGAGAGAGAGAGCGAGGGACTCTCTATGTCTCTTTCATCTGGTTATCTAGTACTGTCGAAAATCCTTGCCACCATCGGGACTCGAACCCTAGGACCTCCCGGTCAGAGGCACTGCAGTGACATCAGTTGCTGTCCTGACAAAAGTTAGAGGTTGATCAATAAAGAGATAGAGAGATGTATAAAAAAGTAGTGTGAGGAAGAGGGAAGGGAAGGAATGAAGCAGAGGGAGAGAAAGAGATGCAGGAGACCAGAGGGAGTGAGAGAGGGAGTGATAGTGAGAGTGAGTGAAAGAGACGATCAGAGATGACGGAGATGGATAGAGAGACGACAGAAGAAATATCTGAGCCAGAGGGAGTGACAAAGAGAGGAGATAGAAGAAGAGATAGGAATAAGCGAAAGAGGAAGAGAGGGATGATTCAGGGAGTGCCAGAGTGAGAGAGAGAGGAAGAAGAAGATTCAGGGAGTGCCAGAGAGAGAGAGAGAGGAAGAGGGTATAAGAGACGGGGAGGCCAGAGAGAGAGGGAGAGAGAGGAGTCAGGGAAATGAACAGAGGGAGGGGGGGGAGAGGGGGTGGAGAGTGTTCGTGTGAGAGAGTGTGCGTGTGAGAGTGTTCATGTGAGAGTGTGCGTGTGAGAGTGTTCGTGTGAGAGTGTGCGTGTGAGAGTGTTCGTGTGAGAGTGTGCGTGTGAGAGTGTTCGTGTGAGAGTGTTCGTGTGAGAGTGTGTCGTGTGAGAGTGTTCGTGTGAGAGTGTGTGTGTGAGAGTGTAGGAGAGTGTGTGTGTGAGAGAGGGGGAGAGAGAGAGAGAGAGGGGGGGCTGACCTTGTGTGCGCCGAATGTGAACTCTGCGATGGGCGTGAGCTTGGGCTGCTGCAGCGAGGGCTCTGCGCTGACGTTGATGTTGGCCGCCAGCACCGGGAACTGCGCGTCGCGCAGGAAGGGCGCCAACCCCTCCACGCCGTCGTCGAACTCGTGGTTGCCCAGCGACTGCACACACACACACACAACTCCAATTGCCTTCTGTATAAATATACAAATAAAAGTGAATTCAACCACATTGATACCACAAAAAGAACTCAAATGTTTACAGGTTCTTCATCTGGACTATCGCAGTGTCCTTGCACTGCTGAGTAACGAACGCAAGTGCGAAAAATTCATTTAAATAATATGTTCGTAGATCCACCATGACCATTATTTTTCGCCAGCAGCTGAGAGCAGATTGATTCCTAATATATTCCGCCCGAAGCCAGTAGCGGACGAGCAGAACTGGATCCCACTGGATTCGCTGAAGCCAGTAGCAGTGCCTAAGATATTTTTTAAATCTACTTGCAAAGTGCGACAAAATAAAATGAAAGAAAATTATAGTATTCTATTAAAATTTGATCCAATTTAAATAAAATTACTTATAATTATTTGAATGATATTAAAAATAATTACGTTAAACACCGTTGTCTTTAAAACGCTGATCTTTTTACTCTTTCACAAGGATTGGATATGAAGAAAGACTGAGGAACTCGGGATATTTTGCTAGTATATAATAATATTAGGAAAATTAAATACTTCATATACACTTTTCACTTCTCCCCATAGTACGTCACACAGTTTTTAACTGTTTTTGACGTTAAATAAATATCAAGCTCATCTTATACTTTCTTACCTGCTTACAAAGTCTCACAGAAAAAAAGTTCTATGGAATGTAGGGGACGAAGGTGATATTTTTTGCTGATAATCATGTAATTAAAATGCCAAATAAAGAAGTTACAGATGTGACATTCGATTTAGATAGGCAAATAATCAGCAAAGTTGTTCTGTATGTTCATATACGGATATTGACAAAGGAATGGGGCGAAAAAAAATTATTTTACATTCTTATACCATTATTTATTGATATGTAAGAGTGTGCATTATAGCACAATATATTTATTGGTTCTTTTACGTACAAATACTTTGTAGGGTTCTAATAAACTTTATCTTGCGCAAAGATAAAATAACGAAGTTCGTTATTTGAACTACGAAGCTTATTTACTATCTTCACCATATTGTTCAATATCTATTTTTTGTGAATTATATTGCACCGTGATACTTTTATGATTTCATTTAACATCTGAAGGTTACAGTGATTTTCTTTGTACTGTAAAAAAAGATATTTGTTTATGTCTTCTTGAATTCAGCATCCAAATAATAATGTTTTCTTACATCACTGAAATCATGATCATTAAATGTACAAGGGTGTTTTATTGACTTCAGACCTATCACTCCCACGTTCAAAACAGATTGTTTGGTTTGTCGAATAAATAAGTAAATAAATATAAATGTCTTTATTGGTGGCGAGGCTCAGGCCATTTAGCCCGTTTTTCCGCCTGACCACTTTCAGTATTTATATTACAATAGTACATAATAAAGGGAGTCATTCAATGAAAATCGCGAATGAAAAGTCGAACATGACTATTTGTACATTGGGTATGCAATGATGCGTATAGAAAGAAATGGAAAAGAATTAAAGGGACAGCAATACTAGAGGGAAATTGAGAGATAGGGCCACAGAGAAGATAACTGCTGCTATAAATGTTTTAATATTCTTCACTAAGAACGAAACATCTTATGAGTCACATTACCTTCTTCATAACTGCCGCTTGTAGATAGTTATTTACTTTATTTCGTTATTGTTGTTTAGCTCTTTCTACACGTCTAGTTGAAATGAAATGCTCGTTGCAGCTGAGGACGTGGAACGCGGCAGGGCACCGCGGCTCACCGGGAACCAGGAGGGCGGGGCGCCAAAGGCTAAAAAAGGGCGAGGGGAGGGGGGGAGGAGCAGAAAATGGACTTCCGCACGCCAGGCCCCGGCACCGCCACGCAACTCCCCCGACGCGGCACACGCCCTCCCGCCCTCCCGCCCTTTCGACCCGCACGCGGCGCCAGACGCACTGCTCTGCGGGCCTCCAACACACTTGGGTCACGCACCGCGACTTTTCATTCCTGAATCGTCCGACCTCCATGATTCCGTCACCCTTCCTTCCTTTGTCCGCCTCTGCATCCACAGTTAACCGCTCCATTCTACGTTCACCGCTCCATCCTACGTTCACCGCTCCATCCTACGTTCACCCCTCCATCCTCTGTTCACCCCTCCATCCTCCGTTCACCCCTCCATCCTCCGTTCACCCCTCCATCCTCCGTTCACCCCTCCATCCTCCGTTCACACCTCCATCCTCCGTTCACACCTCCATCCTCCGTTACCCCTCCATCCTCCGTTCACCCCTCCATCCTCCGTTCACACCCCTCCATCCTCCGTTCACACCTCCATCCTCCGTTCACACCTCCATCCTCCGTTCACACCTCCATCCTCCGTTCACACCTCCATCCTCCGTTCACACCTCCATCCTCCGTTCTCACCTCCATCCTCCGTTCACACCTCCATCCTCCGTTCACACCTCCATCCTCCGTTCACCCTCCATCCTCCGTTCACACCGCCATCCTCCGTTCCACCTCCATCCTCCGTTCACACCTCCATCCTCCGTTCACACCTCCACCCTCCGTTCACACCTCCATCCTCCGTTCACACCTCCATCCTCCGTTCACACCTCCATCCTCCGTTCACACATCCACCCTCCGTTCACACCTCCACCCTCCGTTCACACCTCCATCCTTCGTTCACACCTCCATCCTCCGTTCACACCTCCATCCTCCGTTCACACCTCCATCCTCCGTTCACACCTCCATCCTCCGTTCACACCTCCATCCTCCGTTCACACCTCCATCCTCCGTTCACACCTCCATCCTCCGTTCACACCTCCATCCTCCGTTCACACCTCCATCCTCCATTCACACCTCCATCCTCCGTTCACACCTCCATCCTCCGTTCACACCTCCATCCTCCGTTCACACCTCCATCCTCCGTTCACACCTCCATCCTCCGTTCACACCTCCATCCTCCGTTCACACCTCCATCCTCCGTTCACACCTCCATCCTCCGTTCACACCTCCATCCTCCGTTCACACCACCGAACAGTTCGAAACGGAACTTCAGTATGAAGTTATTTTTAGTTTATAAACTATGAATTACAAAGTGTGGAGTGATCGCACGGTCAAACAAGAATCTGTTTCTCCATTTCGAAGTGGCGTGTCGCCGCTCGATTAGTACGCATCGCTTCAACCCCAATTTGAATTTTATCTCAAAGAATATGATGCAGGAATTTCACAACTCTAAAAAAGCCAACATACTTTTTTGACATAGAGCGGAAATCCCTGTCTTACTTCGGCAATAAGAAGGGTTCAAAGTTAAGTTGTATAATAAAACTGGTAAAACCATTTGTAAGGATGTTCTGACAAAACTTCAGCTCACCGAAAAAACAGCTCAAAACCGTCGCTTCGAAGAAATATGTCCGTCAGGAGATAAGTTTTCTTTTTGGTCTTTCCTGAAAACTGATTTTGTTTTGTTTCTTTCTTGAAAACTGATTTTGTTTTGTTGTTTATTAAAAACTAATTTTGTTTCGCTTCTTTATTGCAAAAAAATAGTTTTATCCCTTAATTACACGTTAATTTTATGCACAAGTAAGATTGAATCACCCAAAATCCGTCGACCAGTGGCGTAACTGGTCATTTCTTCGAGTACCAACACTTCGTGCGCAACGCATCGCCTCTGTTCTTTCGCGGTGTCCTGAGGATTAGATGGCGAAGTTTAGAAAAACTTTGATACTTCGATACATCACCACAAGGTTTTCAATGTCGATGAAAACATCAAGAGAAAACATCGATGTTTTAAATATAATGAAACAGGTGGTATTTCTCCATCCTGTTTCCATTTTAAAATATAGTACTTAATTAAATGAGTTAAATTATATTGTTTGGTCACTTATAAGAAATATGTTAATAATAATGTTTATCGAAAGTGAAGAATTAAATAAAAAATAAATGACACTATGTTTTGCTATTTTTCCATTTATTCACTTTCATTCGTAAAATCATCAAAGTGAAATGTGCTACTTCTCTTGTGATACACAACACGTCAGTATTAATTTTAAGTATATTCTGCCTTAAATTTGACTGTCATCTTAAGTTTTTAATCAATATTCTAAGAGGTCGTTTTTCAAAATGCGGTTTAACGATATTACCATGTACAAAATAATAAAAAAGATAACAACACTGGAGGATTGCGAATAGCAAGCGGTTTCTTGCCGCCTAGAGATCGAGAACAGAGACAGTTGTCAGTGGCTTTTGATTGGAGCAATCCACAAAAAACGTTAGATACTATAAATTTTATTTACATCACGAGAACGTTTTTGAAAGCATCGATGTTTCTGGACAAATATATCAATCTAAAAACATCGAAAGCAAAACATCGATGCTAATATCTTTGATCCCGGTGAATAAGCTGATAAGTCACTTAATTTTACAGCAGAGAAAAAAACAACGTTTAAATGAATTAAATCAGGGATTAATAATATTCAACCGAAGGCGATATTCAAACAAAACTATTTTTATGTAGGTTTTGTTTGAATATCATTAATCCCTTATTTATAGCATTAATTTAAAGTTGTTTCTTGCTCCCGTTTAAAATTAAGTTTTTTTGACTTATCAGCTTATTCACCGGGGTCACAGATATATAAATGTTTCTGCCTGAAAATATCGATGTTATAAAGAGATCGATGTTTTTCTGCCACACCTACTCAGGATCCTCTCCGGAGGATTCCATGAAGCAATCGCCGCCGCGGCAACGCCCTCTGCGTGACCATTGCTTCCCCCCCCCCCGCCCCTGCGATAATCACGTCATCGCCATCGCCCGCGCCAGCGACGAAACACTTGGGCTAATTGCGATGGGCATCCTGTTCACCCCCATTCCCTCTGCTTATCTACTCTCGTACTTTCCATTCTCACCCTCGGAGCTACCCGTGTTTCTCTCACTGAACGCGTGAAACTTGTTTGGCGATACTTTCCTTGAAAATTCGTTTCACGGCAGAAATGTTTTTCAAGTGATGAAATTATTGGAATTCCGTAAACTTTGATGTAAAAAATTAATGAGTTTTTGCGTGCCTTGAAATCGAAAACGTACGTTAAAAGTACGCATAAATTAAAACTATAAACAACTTACAATATAGAAACGATTTTATTGAACTTCTGTGTATTATTGTTTGTTTTATTGGCCTTTATCACATTTGTAATACTGAAGAGTTTATATTTGGCAGGACCATGATTTATGTTTACATTAGACAGATGTCCACATTATGCAGGTTCCTCATTTAGCAAGTTTTACTGTATTCGTTTTTTATTATCCTGGCTTATTAAATGTATGACGTATTCTTTTACCGTTTAAACTCACTCTTCACAACTAATGGTGCTAAAGTAGCACCTACTTTCTTTGGCCGCATTTTCACGCAAAATTACGCGAAAGGAACTCAGATTTTCGAAAAATTGTACATGAACTCATTTCCAAATCTAGCTTTAAGGAAGTCATTTCATTAAAGGAAAAATCTCTCTCTTTAATATTCTAGTTGTAGGAAGACGCCGAAAGAATTTTGAATTTTGCAATTTTCGAAAAATCAGGGTTTTCAACGAACATGAGACCTGCACCATTGTCTTCACACTATCCGACAACACAATTTAATCGAAAACGATGGATCGATTTTTTAAAAAAATTGGATAATGTTCCAGAGGATTAATGTAAAGAACTCCAAAATTAAAATAAACGTTTCAAATTCAAGGTGCAACGAAATCGCCCAGATCGATTGTGGAATATTAATTTTGGAGAAAATCGGCTGAACGGTTTAGCCGCTAGCGTTGTTCACAGATGGACAGTGGTTTGACCGTCATTCGATTTCTCGGTAATAAGAGCCCACAAAATATGGATTCTGACTACACTAAGTTTTAGAGTTTTTTCTAAATTAAGCAACTGGATTTATACACTTTTCGTTTTCAAGAATTTTTCTGCCGAAAATTCGCCGTTTTTTCGCGCATAACATAACTTTCTCTCTACTCCGTATCAAGAAAGTTCAAAGGTGAACTGCAGCGCATGTCACGAGAATTCTCGTCTTGCAAAACTCTATTATTCTACAACGGATCGGTTAAGATGACTCAGGTATTAACTGTTATCGATCCCATCGCAGCCGGATCCTAATTAATTCATGACTTCTCTTACGTCTTGTCTGTTCCCTTGTAGTTACAAGTATTACATTTTTACTATTCTGACTTATAAAATTTATGACGATTTCTTTTACCGTTTTGACTCACTCTTCATAAAAAGGGTAAATGTACGCATATTTTATAAGTTTCAATTGAAGATTGCGATTGATTTGGAGAGGAGAATATATTGTTTTTTCCAAGACTCTTACCATCTTATTTTTATCTATATTCATATATCTATATAAAGTATCGTCACACATTCAGTTTGATCTTCTCGCCATTTTGATAAAAAATTAAAGATATACACATATATTCTTGCGTCTCTTCAATTTATTAGTAGAATATTTTGAAAATATTTCAAAAATTGTATCGCCTAAAATACTGGGGATCAGACAAATGATTATTAACACTTAACATGATATATATATATATATATATATATAATATATATATATATATATTTGGCACAAGATTTTCCTCGAATGTACTGTTAAGGTGTGTAAAAAATCTTCTTTGAACGAACATTTCTCGTATTGAATTGATCGCAATATCATTATTATCCAACGACCATTAATGAAAATAATGGTATAAATATTGCCAAATGACATTAAATGTCATCGATCTCAACAACTTCATTTCGTTCGTGACGACCAAGTCGAGAATAATTGAACTTCCTAATTTAAAAGAGTGGCAACTAGGAAAGGGCCAGGCAGGTGACATAGCTCCCACTGGGTCACAAACAAATCGATCCACCAGAGAGAGCGCCAATGGGACTGTCCAGTTGTGTCGAGGGAAGTATCCGAGGTGTCCTTAAAATATTATTAATACCGGCTGAGTTTATTTCAGAGACATTATTGCCGTTGTATATGCTGCGACTCTGACTAGGAGGTCCTAGGGATCGATTACTGACGCTGGCGACAGGTTTTCGTCACTCGATGGTATTCAGCATAAATATGGAGAAGAATGTTAGCATTTGGCTGCTTCCCTCGGTAGCTTTCCGTGGTTTCTCCGATCAACACCAGGCGAATGCCGAATGAGTACCCCAACAAACGGCAACGGAAAGAGCGCGATATTCCCTTCCTCAACCTACACTCACCCCATTACTTACACACACACACACATTGTTACATGCACTGCACAACTACAAACGCCGGTAGAACGACGGGGAGCTTAGAGCTTGTCCCGGGTGGGGGATTCCCCGCTGGTGGGAGATACCTGGAGAGGGAAATCAGAGCAATCGGATGTATAGTTCGGCACCGCCATTTCATCCAGCGGGAAAGGAACACAGCTATGCCTCAGGATAATACATTCGCTTCATTAATGCTAATGATTATAGCAGTAATGCTGCTAATGATTATAGCAATATTGACGTGCTTGAAAACAAACAATTTCACATTATTATCGGCACTGTTCGCACTTCTCAATTTAATTACGAAATCTCGAAATCTACATTTATAGATCCTTGCTTTATCTTTACTGTATTTCCCCTAAATAATGGTAAAGTTTAAGAATTCAGAAAAGAAAATTAAGCCTTGATAAAAGTAAGCGTTCTGCACGAGAAATGAATACTGTCAAGGGAAAGAGTTTTTCAGTTAAAATCCTTATTCATTTTTTCTTCCTAAAGTTACCACAAAAAATGACTTGGAGGAGATAAGAATAGGTACGAGGAGAACACTCTACAATAGTATACACTGCCGTGTCAAAGGGAAATGAATAATTGGTTAACACTAATAGACGTAGATGTCAAGGGGAAAGAGGTAAGAGGAGAACGATTATGGAACGTATTCCAATTCATAGACACGGCCCCTCCCTCTCCAACTCCGTGTCTTTCACTCTCACTCCAACTCACTCCCACACACTCATTATTTTTCACTCTCACTTTTCCATCTTCCTTCCTCTCCCACTATTACAAACACAGAGAGACACGCGTACCAACAAAACCCCATTCGACACCGCTTAGCGGCTTCAAGGCCATCTCTCAAACAGACGTTACACGGCCCCAAGGCAGAGGCCCTCGGAACCTCGAAGGCGGGATGTCGAAATAAGCGAAAGAGGTCACGTGGCTGCAGGGCCTTCGACCCAGCGACCTATCGACCCACAGACGTCGACTGAGCGTTCAGGCACGCACGCCCGTCGCCCGAAGCGACGCCCAACACGTGGCCACGGCGGCGATCGAAATCGCCCGTACGCCCTCGCCCTCACTCTCCCCACGCCCTCGCCCCGCCCTCGCCCCGCCCCGACCTCGCCCTCGCCCTCGCCTCGCCCTCGCCCTCGCCCTCGCCCTCGCCCTCGCCCCCGACCTCGCCCTCGCCCTCGCCCTCGCCCTCGCCCCCGCCCCCGCCCTCGCCCTCGCCCTCGCCCTCGCCCTCGCCCTCGCCCTCGCCCTCGCCCCCGCCCTCGCCCCCGTCCCCGACCCGCCCCGCGCCCCCTCCCCCACGCCCTCGCCCTCGCCTTCGCCCCCGCTCCCGCCCTCGCCCTCGCCCTCGCCCTCGCCCTCGCCCTCGCCCTCGCCCTCGCCCTCGCCCTCGCCCTCGCCCTCGCCCTCGCCCTCGCAAACGCCCACGCCCACGCCCTGCGTCGCCACGCAATAGCTGCCGTCTTGACCCTTCAGCGCCGCTGCCCGAGTGGAAGACTGAGTTTGTTCCAATGATTAAGTTCTTGGGTTATACAGTGTGGCGTCGCTCATCTCTTCCTTGCGAGCCGTGCCGGGAAAACCGTCCTCCCCCATGCTTAAGCCGGATGCGGGGTTGGGGGCGGTTGGCATGCGCTGTGCACGCTGACGCGCGCCGTGCTAAAGACGCGCTGAATAGACCAGGGGGATGGCGCAGGAAACTCTCGAAGTATAACTATAGAGAAAGGTTAGTGCGAGTCGTGGACTATGTCGCAAGACTCCTAGGGGAGGCTGGCCGTCGAGCCTTCCTGACGCCCGCCGGCATGGGAGCGCCGAGGGGAGGGGGCTAGCCTCCGGGTACTTAAGGCTGCATCAACTGCGCCCACGCGGGATATGTAGAGGGTCGAAAGGCCGAGTGATATCTCTAGTGCTATCCTAGCACGCGGTCTTCGAGGCGAAGACCGGTTAGGCGTCAGGCTATGTTGTAACGATCGTTGAGGGACTCTGCGTTCGACAGCTTCGCACCACGCGTTGCTAGCCTGCTTAAAAGCAGTAGTGCTGGGCTGGGCCTAGGGACGGTCGCATGGGTTTCACGGCTAAGGGATTGGAAAGGTTGCCGGAGATTTTTATTTTGTAAATTATTTTGTAAATATAGTTAAATATTTCTTTTAAAAACAGTCGTCTGTGTTATTTATTTCCAGTACGTCACAACAGAGTATGTTACAGTCCACTCCGGTTTTAGTGAACTTTGATATAGTGCACCATCGGTTATAGTGAACTTAAGTCACTGGTCTCGTTTTACTTACATTGCAAATAAGCATAACAAGATTCAGTCATATACTGAATCTCGGCTACAGTCAACGTACGAAATACAAGTCCTACAAATTAATTGGATATCGTTCGTATTAGAGTGAGACGGTGATCCAACAGTGCAAGAGGAATTGAAATGTGTCAAGACAGCATTACGATACTTAGAAGCAGACAACAATGCAGAACCACGTATGGAGAGAGCACGAACTATGGAGAAGGTTCTAGAGAAATTACTAATGAAAAATGTACGAATAAAACAATTTTCAGTACGTGCTGTTAATCAATATTGCTATATCTGCATATTAATAAAATCTATCATTGCGGAGAAATTCTATTTAATTTTGACAACATTGGATATAGTGAACCTCGGATATAGCGAACCAAACATCTTAGCCCTCAGAGGTTCACTATAACCGGAGTCTACTGTATTGGTTTTATATACGAGTGTATGTTGTTATAGAACGATTACTATAGTAAGCGCTCATTAACACAAAACTGGCCGCGTGGACAGCTATTGCTTGGCACTGCTGGCAATATAAATGCAATTTACCTGCTTATTGGTTATAACTGTTAATTGGCCATAACTTCCATAAGTTACGTCCAGGCACTCGTGTTGTCACTGCGTTCGTTTACAGACGACTCATTTGTGAATGGGCTCATCATTGTCTCCTTCAATGCCATCGCCCCTCATGACGTTCATTTGTTTCCCGACCTGTCAAATTGGTCACTTAGAGCAACTCCTCTATACTTGTGCAGTGTACGTGCTACTTTTTTAAAGAACACTGTGTGTGGTTTTATTCGCCAGTATTTTTGCTGATGCCGACCACTATAGTTATATACTACTTTTATATTTAATTAGATTTATACTACAGTTGAGAACATACAGGCTTAGGTGGCCCATGGAATCAATTGATGTCACTGCAGTACCTCTGACCAGGAGGGACTAGGGTTCGAATTCCGACGGTGTCACGATTTTCTGTATAGCTAGGTCGAATTCATCCACTGTCTGGAGGAGAATTTTAGCGACCGTTTGCTTTGATCGGTAGTTTTCCGTGGTTTCTCCGACCAACACCAGACGAATACCGGAATAGTACCCTAACAAACGAGCCACGGAGCGCGCGCGATCTTTCCTACGTCTTTCTTGTCCTATCCTCACCCCTTACACACACTTATACTAACACACACTACACTACCACACATGCCGGGAGACCAGTCGGAAGCTTTGAGCTTGTCCCAGTTGGGGTGGTGCCCCGTTGATGGGAGATACCCGGTTGGGGAAACACCGCTAGCCGACGGGAGGTCGGCGCCGGATCACCCCATCCTGCGGGGAAGATCACCGCCATCTCCAGCAATAAGACATACACTACACTTACGGGAATAATGAAATTTGAAGTTGACACGCCTTGAATCAATAGTCAAACAATCGAACACTTGAGAATACTGGGGGACAGTGGCGGCCGGTAAGGAATTATATTGGTGGTGCGAGGTCATGACGCGACATCGTCAAAAAACATCGATGTTAAAAATTAAAACATCGATCGAAACCATCGATGTTTTAAAGCTGATTAATATCCAACTTTCCATTCGTGGGCAACAAAATTTTATTTTAAGTGACCGTGCTTACTGCTTTATAATGCAGATTAAACTGAAAACAAACTAAAAATAATAAGATTAACCCTAGAATGCTCGCAATAGGTAGACTCACGCTAGTGCCCGCAATGTATCTTTCAGATATAGCTGCAGCTTTTCGTAAGTGCGAATGATCTGAAGATTTATTTAATGAAATACATATTTTTTGCAGTTTGTACATGTCCCTCAGTGTAATTGTTAATGAATCACCGCAGAATTGTCTGAATAGTTATGATAAAAAGGAAAAATTGACAAAGCACACGCAAAAATCATTAATCATCATATTATTCTATTAAATAATATTAAATTCAATTTCCTCAAATTATTTATATATATATATATATATATATAAGAAATATTTAGAAATTGTTAGAATAATTATACGGAAATTTTTTCAAATACTTGTCAAAGATATTTATATTCAATAGATTGGTAGCAGTGAGGAGTCTTGTGAACTGAAACCTGGTTTTTATTTCAGAGAGGATCACCTACGCCCAAAGCACTTTTTTCTGGAATCATAACCTACACTTGATCTTTTAGGAGGGAATGTTTCATCACGTTCAAAATCTGTATTACGTCTTCAAAGTTTTGAATATCTTGTTTGACCTTAGGTTCAGTGCTTGTTTGTTGCAGTTGACTGAAGATTATGTCGACGTGAGTCATTATCATATAGAAATATGTTAGTCACAAAATGAAATCCTTATCTTGCAGTCTCTGTTTTTATGATCCAGCTTTTTCGATTGTGGAGGATAATTTTACACAGTCATTACTTTCAATTGCTTCCATTACTGTAATGAGATCATCTGTGTTTTCGTACACATCTTTAATCAAACGCGAATGATACCTCCAGCTTGTGAATCATAAGCGGGGCAAGCTTTTCTCCATTATGTCTTGCAAAACTTTAGATCTTTGCGGTGAACTACTAAAGAAAGAGCAAATACGTAAAAGGTAGGCAAAGAAGATGCGTACACTGCAATTAACAGAGGCTGCTGTCGACACAATGATATTGAACTGGTGCGCATAGCAATGGATATAATTTGGGTTTGGATATGTATCTTTGATTAACTTTTGTACTCCACTTAACCTTCCACTGATAACTTGTGCTCCGCTGTAACTTTGTGCGATTAGTTTTCGTGATTCATCCCCGATTAAAGGATCAAGTTCTTTTAAGATACAATCTGCGATGGAATTAGCATTTTGAACTTCTGGATTGACAAAATTCCAAAACATTTCCTCTGGCTTCCCTCGAGAAATGTATCGCAACACAAGAACTAATTTAATTTCGCACGAAACATCAGTAGTCTCACCAGCAATTATTGCAATATAGCCAGCACTTTTTATTTCATTGCGAACTTCCGTACACTTGCAACATGCAATCAAGTAGTTCGTTCTAAATGGTTTTGGAAATTGGACTTTAAACACAGACGACTGGAAGAGAAGTGCCTGAAGATCCTTATGCAATTCAGTACTGAACTGAATGATCTCACGAAATACCTCTTTATTTTCAAACGACTCTGTTTCATCATGGCCTCTGAGCACCAACTCCAGTGCATTGCAGAAACGAATACAGATAATTATTAATTTTATAAAATATATACACTTGTCCACTTGTTTGCTATGATTATTTGTGATTTGCCTGTACTTACGAATCCAATCTATTCTGAATGTTGGTTTTTCCGAGAAATGAGAGACTCGACACATCCATGTGTCGTTTAGACGATTCATTAACTGACAATTTACACTAGATGTGTCCTAAATATCTAATACCCGTCTTACACCAACTCACATCACCTCTGAACAACACACGGAAAGCAGACAAAAGCGTTGTTTACCTCACAACCACAAATCCACTTGTTCTTGCCGTAAATAATTGCACTAAATTTGCGGCATCTATTTTTGCTTTGTTGCCGTAAATTTAAAATTGGAATAGGTCTGACCAATGTTTTGATTTCTACTTTTTCAGTGAGTGTCCTATATCTAAATGGAGTTTTTAATAATTCCCTAATATTATTCATAATAATAAATACTAGTACATGTTTTACTGTACGTGCTTACAAACACTACCGCGTGTTTTACCATCCACCAATGACACGTTTTCACTACACAATCACGTTAAAACACTTCTCTGCAATCCCTAAGTAGTGTTAAATGAAAGTTGCATTAACACACGCCGATAACACATGGTTGTCTCCTCACCACCAATGTTTGGGCACCTCCAGTGTTTAATTAGCCGTATATGCTCGTATGGGGTGTTTTCTCAAAGAAACATGCCAACTAATCCAAAACGTAAAATTCGACAAAACGACATTTTTCTAGTTTCACATAGTAATAAAAAGTTTGCGTGCAATTGTAAACAGCGTATGCATATTTTTGACTTCATTAGTACATTACTCATCTGCAACTCTTCTATCCCTGCACTCTGTTGTGCAGATTTGAAACTACTGTGCCACTTCAAATCTGGCACTGCCTCGCCGATAAGAGTTGCATTCAAATCAACAGCTTTCTTTCAACAGCGTTAAATGGTCATACGCGGTGCCAATTCGTAGTGGCCCAGCGGTTCGGAAAGATACCGGCAGATAGCATGGCGTCCTGGGTGTTTGTAGGGAGTGTTGATAGAGCATCAAAGGAATAAACGCTCGTTCAAAATGAATTATTATAAACAAAAATATTATGAAGAAACGATATTTATATTATTATTATTTATATTATATTATACTATTATATTTCATTTTTTTTTATCTAAGAAAATTTTTTCTGCAAATATGTTCAAAGGAAAGTTCTTTCTGGAATGTACTCAGAGCTTCACAAACATGTCATTTTGAGAACATCTTTTGATGTGCTGAATCAGACTTTGCTAGTATGTGTCACGAAAGAGATTTATAAAGAACTTGTAAATGTTGAGCTGTGGCCACCATGTCCTTTTCATATTCCTTTGTAATATAATTAAAGTATTAATTTTTTTTGTAATATTTAGGGTCTAAAGAGTTTTCTTGCTCATAAGATTTATTAGGTAGACTTTTGTTTACAAATTCTTTATCATGAAAACAAGAGACTGCCATTATTTAAATGACATTGTCTACCAACCATTGTAACCAAAAATTGTAAGTTTTACTATGTAAATGGCCGCACCTACTGTCGGCAACTGTGATAGGTAAAACCTGTTATACAGTTTCAAAATAAATAAATAAATAATAAATGAATATTATATTATTATATTACATATATTATATTAGATTTATTATTATTATTATTATTATTATTATTATTATTATTATTATTATTTTTAGTCACACATTTGTGGTAAAAATTGTGTTTTCCTTCCATTTCGTTAGTGGTGCCATGGCACACTGGCACTACCCTGCAAGCCGCCATTGCAGGAGGATAAACAAAAAATGAAAGGGAAAGGTGAGAAACAGCGGACCGTGAAGTTGTTCAGTCTGCCACCACAGAAAAGGGCAGTACACGGATCCATTCCGAAATTGCTTCTAAAACGTAGCTGGTGGACAAGCAACGAAATTAATGCCAACCTCGCACACCGCCGTTTTCATTAAGTGTTCAGTTTCTGCTTTTCTTATCTTGGTTCACTTCATTCTGTCGTGTCCGTCGACCAAGAGTCCTATCGACCAATCACTGGCTCGCCCGACGCTCTCGCGATGGCGATCAATCGACATCGCGCCAGGTCGCCTGACCACTCGTTCATAAACACGAACCCACTCACTCCTCGAAAGGATGCGAGCACGGGGTAAGGAGTCTTTATTGATTGACTAATTACTGATTACGGGCGCGTCAACTACTGAGGGCATTAGTCCCGTAAGTGTAGTGCATTTTTTCATCGGGAGGTGGCGGTGATATTCCCCCACCGGATGACGAGATCCGGCGCCGATCTACCGTCGAGTAGCGGGGTTTCCCCCTAACCAGGACTCTCCCACCAGCGGGGCACCGCCCCAACCGGGACAAGCTCTAAGTCCCCGATTGGTCTCACGGAATATGTGGTAGTGTAGTGTATGTTAGTGTAAGTGTGTGTGTAAAGGGTGAGGATAGGGCAAAGATGAGGAAGGACAGATCACGCGCGGTCCGTGGTTGATATTTACTCCTTTTGTGCTTTTTCAGGATTTCAACTGTTTCCTTGTAACATTTTTCCCCATATATTTGCTATTTTCTTCGCTATCGCGTAAGTACTATGAGTACTTTGTGCTGTCAGTACCCGGGCAAACGACTTTTTCTGAGATTCAAATTTTTATGCATCCTGATGAAGCAAAAACATTGAATTTCTTGAATCAAAGGAATAATGTATGAAATTTTATTTTTGCTTTATAATCAAATTACTCTCTTTAAGCAAACCCAAAAAATGAAGGTATTACAATAAACAGCTTATGAAAATTAAAAATATTTTCAAACACCATTGAAGAAAAATTTTTACAAAACGGGTTGTAATGTAACCATGAAATATTATATAACTCTCTCTTCTTTTAGATATATGCAACAAAATACAATTTCAGAAGAGTTATATATAACAAAGCATTAAGATATATTCATTATTTTACGATATATGAGATATAGTCTGCAGTTTTTTAAAATTGCTGTTCAAATTGAAATTAAAAATATTTTAGCAGTTTTTTGTAAATTCTTACCATAGAAATTAAATACGTTTGCCAATAATGAATTAGTTGCAATGATTAGGGATTTAATTTGAGTAGATGAATAAGTCTCTTAATAGTACAAAATTAATATCCCACTCTTTTATATTTAGTGTATATTTATATCTAGAAGGCGACTCACCTCTTCCCTTAATTTGTTGTCTCGACTTCCCCTTCCTCCGAAATCGCACGCTCTCCGTGCGTGCGACCTTCACGCGAAACGTACGAAACGCGACATGCGGAACTGAGTGGAGCCTACTGGAACTAACCGTCATGAAGATGTAGCCCACTTTGCTAAAATGTGTGCATTGTTACATCCTATAGTGCCGTTCGCAAAATTAAGACGTTCTTAAATATATCTGAAAAACGATGATGGACAGAGTATTGGCAGTCGTGTCATTTGAAACTGTTAAGACACACCGAAAACTACTTTCCGTTCATACAGGGTAATGATATTGCTTGTAAGAGAAATTCGTAAGAATATCTGAAGTTCTTTAACAAATACGTAAACAAAAACGTCATTTTTTAAATCCATCACTTTGTAAATTTTTGTAAAAAATAATCTTCTGTCCAGTTAAAATGTATTTACATCTCCCTCTTTTCATTTGACTGAATTACATAAATACGTTTTGAGTAGTATAATAAATAATTCAATTGGGTATAATGGAAAGAAAAGAAGTAACATTAAAATCTATACACTTAGTATAACTCCGAGTCTGTTCTATACAAAATTCTTCAAATTAGTTACTTATTTTGTAATGCGTACAGTTACAAATTATTCCCCTCCCTCTCAGTGCAACAATGTCGAAATAAAATGACTAACCCCCTGACACCCCAATGATACGTTCGTATGAACAGAAACATATTGAATGGGAACTGCAACTGTCAGAAGTGCGTCTGGTTTTGTTTGTGCGAATTAGAAAACGAAAAATGAGGCTACAAGGAATCTATCAACAGAGATCCACAAAAGGCTCGGAAACTGTAAGTTTAATTGAGTTACGTTAAACTGACAGGTCAAAACATTTCTTTCGGTTTTCGACAATACCATAATATAATAAAGATTAAATAATATTTAGTGTTTTATTTTTATTTTTCTATTCTTAAAACTTTAATCTACATTTTACTGCAAAATAAAATATGTTAACACAAATGTGGACACACTATGTAACACAAATGTGTTCTTTACACATGGGAGCAGATTTCATTTCAAATAGAAGTTATAAACATTGTGAATTCAAAGTCAAATGTATTTCGTTAAGTTTTCTCTCTGTTGCGAGCTCTGTCGAGACATTCTTTTTTCGTGACTGTTCCCAGAATCGAGTTTTGGTTTCTATCGATCTGGTCTTGCAGACAGGGTCACGTCTTTCGTGCATGTGCGAGTATACACACACCTTCTCTTTAATGACCCTTGGCTGTGGGTTAGAAGGAGGATGGCGTTGTTTCAGGCATTGACTCTCGAAATAGTATAAAAAAAAGATTAAAAGAAACGCTGGAAATTGAAATTCTTGAGGCGAATTTTAATTTCATGTGCCCAGTAAGCAAGTTAAAGTGAAAATTCGTGTGAAAAATTATTACACTTTCGTAAAATGTGCATCAAGTTTCAAGAAGATAGAAATTCGAATATTGCATGTTCATACGTGTTATTTTATTGTTCTCACTTTTATCATTATAGTTCTAAATTGTCGTAGATACATTTTTTAGTCACTCGGGAAGGTAGTAGAATACTTAATAATAATTATTATAGTAATAAAGATAACAAACCAAAAAACACCGGCCAAACATAATTATAAAAATAGTTTCAATAATTAAGAATTATTATCATTATTAGGAATTCAATACATTTAATTCATAATGGAATGCGAAGTAAGAAACTAAACAACAAAATAAAATCCAGGAAATTTTATGAAAACTCTCCGTACTGAAAATAATAAAAAAATTATTTCAAAAAGAATGTTAATAACAAGATTCTCTGATAAAGCTGTTGGCATCGGCTATGAATTATGAATCTAAAGATCAATGAACTGAGCTACTCCTGTAGAATTCTGAAGCCATTTGATTTCTGTTCTCTGTCCTTGTGATTGGACTCATCGAGTTTTTAAACAAATTTTAAAAATAATACAAATGTTTTAAAATCATTTGTAGATCGTACATTGATGGATACTTTACACCAAACAACTTCCCTGTCAATTGTAAAAGCTTCTTCTATTGCTATTCAGGACCTAAGTTTAACAGTCAGACTAGACGCAACTGAATCGTTCAAACCGGTGGTATTTATGAGAAGCAAAAAATCATTGCAGTAGAATCCTCATAAACGTGTTACACGTCGACTAGTACAAAAGTTTCTAGAATATTTTCATTTTTTTTATAATTATGTATTATAGAATCGTTTTAATAAGAATATTCCCCAACCACCCACTTTTCTACAGGAATCTGAACTTTTGTCGGCAGCCCTGCATGTTCGATGTGTATTGAGAGAATTATTCTACGCCCACTTTCAGATTCAAGGAAAATACAAGTGGTCGCAGAGCGTGTTTTGTTCCCACTGGCACAGGAAGGGAAGGCAGTACGCCATCAAACGCAGTGTGTGGTAGAGCGACGGTCGTTCGTTGGAAGTTTCGATCCATGTTCAGGGAGAACGGTTGTAGTATGAACTTGACCAACACCTAATGACGTCATGATATTTCCCAACAGTGACCATTCTGACAGTATTGAAATACAGGGGTTACATCACGATATATTAGACGCATTGCTTGATTTCGATAATATGCGCGGTATTTTCATGATATAGAGGTGAATTACATGATAAAGGGGTGCCAAAAAATCACCTTGGGAATTCTAAAGTCTAACTAAAATGATAGCTCGGTGAGGAACATGTCTAATGAGAGGCACCTCGCCGGAAGGTTTGGGAAGGTAGCTGACATCATCTGAAACATGAAAACTAAAGTAAAGGAGCCAAAATGTTTCTTTTTTGCCTCGTGATATTTCCTAAGAGTGGCAAATCTGAGCAGTGTTGCAACACAGTGGTTGCATCACGAAAGTTTCCGTTGATGAACTCTACGCAATGCGAGATTTCGTTAAACTGTACAGAACATAATTACATGATAAAGTTGTGTCAAAACTTCACCTTGGGAATCCAAAAGTCTACCTTGAATAATAGCTCGTGAAAAATACCTGAAAAGATAGGAACCTCGTCGGGAGGTTTGGGGAGATAGCCGGTATCATCTACAACACGGGAACTAAAATAGAGCAACCAGCAGGTTTCTTTTTGACTAAAGAAATATTTTTAATGTACCTACCGGAAGGCTATGGTTTTAAAGAGAACCAAACAAATTCGGTTTTTCATATCTTTTGAGTTATCCGTAGTATTTTTGATCAGGTGACCTGTTAGGCTTAGGTTTTTTTAGGGAGTCCTCCCACACTGGTACACGCAAATCCCTTTCCATTCCCAGGTTTCCATCCCAACATTTCTGAGTGTGATGCTCCTCTTCCTCGGCTGTCGGAGGTGCCAGTAGGCCCATTTAGGTCAGTTACAAGAGGGTACTATTTCCAAGGCACCCCGTAGGCCCATCTTGGCCAAAGACTGCAGGTTTGGTGGAAGATATGTATGATTGATATGCGTTTCAATCCTTCCTACCCATGGGTAGGAAGTAGGTTTTAGAGGGTGATACATATGTTCCACCATCTCACAACAGACGTGTGGTGTCCCAACCAACAGCCCGGTTGTAACGGACATACGTTTTTCCGTCATTCGATTTTTCGGTATCAAGGACTCTCAACACATGGGTTCTGGCTGCACCACGTAGTTAGATTTTTCTCTAAATTTAGCACTGGAACGGAACGGGCTCTGTGACGGAAGTTTTTCTGCCGAAAATTCGCCTTTTTTCGCGCAGCATTACATAACTTTCTCTCTACTCGGTAGCGAGAAAGTAAAAATCGCCAGTCTCCGAATGTTACCTCCTTTCTCTGCCAGATGGTGAAAGGAACGTAGCGAAAATTTGCGTGGTCCGGCGAAAGAGCAGGAAGCATAAGCCTCATCGCGGAAAATAAGGCATTAACTGAATTGAATTGAAAAATATTGTACAGGGTGTGTCTTAACAGTTTCAAATGACCACGTCTGCCAATACTCTGACCATCATCGTTTTTCAGATGTATTTAAGAACGCCTTAATTTTCCGAACGGCACTATAGGATGTAACAATGCACCCATTTTTGCACCGGGAGCGGTAGCTCAGTGCATCAACTGATGTCACTGCAGCGCCTCTGACCGGGAGGTCCTAGGTTCCCACTCCCCACGGCGGCAGGATTTCCGACACTAGGTTTTCAGCTACGTCGAATTCTGTCGCTGCCTGGAGAAGAATTCTAGCGACCGACTTCTCTGATCGGTAGTTTTCCGTGGTTTCTCCGATCAACACCAGGCGAATGCCGGAGCAGTATCCTAACAAACGGGCCACGGACCGCGCGCGATCTATCCTTCCTCTTCCTTGTCCTATCCTCACCCCTTACACGCACACTTACACTAACATGCACTACACTACGACATATTCCGGGAAACCGGTCGGGAGCTTAGAGCTTGTCCGGCTGGGGCGGTGCCCCGCTGGTGGGAGAATCCTGGTTAGGGGGAAACCTCACTAGCCGATGGTAGGTCGGCGCTGGATCTCGCCATCCAGCGAGGAAAGACCACTGCCACCTCCGGAGCAAAAACACGCACTACATTTAGGGGAATAATGACTATAGTAGTTGACGCGCCCGGAATCTCTAACAATCAATCAATAAGGAAGTATCGGCCGCCGGAGGCGACAGACCAATCCAGTATAGAAGTAACATAGTAGAAACCGGCTAACTGTACCCTTGACAGCCCTGCTTCTCTTTCTACGTCCCAGCGCATCGTTTTCCCTGTGCTGAAGGACAATGTGGTGCAGCAGGAAGGGAGGCGACCTCGACGCGTTGCGCTGCAGGAAGCAAGCGCCAGGTGGCTCCAAGGCTGTGGCTCCGAGCCCCACGACGCCACGCGATCTGTCGGCCGGCGAAACGAGAGCCCAACCTCCGCGAGAGGCGGGACAACGCTCGTGCGTAATTTTTAGAATTAAGTTAATTTTTAAGGTTAATTTAAGCCACCAAAATACATATGTAAAAGTACTATAGTACTGATCTATGTAAATTCAAGACCAATAAAAAGAAAATGAAATGAAATTTATTTATTTGTTTATTTGTTTGTTTATTTATTTGTATATTTATTTATTTAATTATTTGCGATATGTTTGAAAATACAAATGTGCTGATTACTAACCAACCAGAAGTAATTTAACTTCTCTGATTGAATCTCTGAAATCTAGAGATTGGTCAGGAGTGTCTAGTAGTAAACTTAACGCATTTGCAGCAAAAAGTAGACTTATCAGAAGTGACGGGATTGAAAATAGTGCAAAATTTCCCGAATATTTGAGACTCAGGATCTCATTTGTGCTCAATGGGGTAAAGTAAGTAACGCACAAAATACATTTTGAAGTCTGTACAAATTGTTGAGAGTTGTAGAATATATTTTGGGTCGACAATATCATCTCTTGTTTGTAATTTTGATAATTTGAATTGCGCTGACATACCACCGCTTGGCAATCTGCAACAATTCTGTTTCTTGAAACATCGTTCGTGCATAACTCGGAAACTGTGCTCTTAAAACCCTGTTCTCGTGTTACATTTCTTAGTTGCTAGTTGTTATACCAATCATTGGGCTAAGTTTGTCACATATCTGGATAAATACTTTGTGACTTACAATATACGACTTGATGAATAAAACTAAAAAGAGGATACTCTTGGTTTCTCAAAAAGACCGTAAATAAGAATAATGAATGTTTTGCGATTCTTTTCGAAAAATATTAATTAATAAACATTAGAATTAATTATCATTTTTCAATAAAATACGAGTATATTTATTTACTCCTATTCTTGAAGTAAAATGTCTGATTTTGATTATATTTGAACTGCATAAGGATTCAACTTAGGGAAAATGAAAGTATTAACAAGTACTCGAATCATACGGTAAATGAATTTTTCACGAACTGGATTCATAAGAAATAAAATATCTAAATTATTCGTAGGTTAAGTGCTTACTTCCATTCTCAGTTGAGCTTCAGGCAAATCATTGTGATTTTCCTCTTTTATGGTATGCAGCATACCTTCCTTCTTTTACTTTGTGACGGATGGATAATCAAGGTGCATTTTTGGAAATCCGCCAAATATATTCTTTTAACTTAAGGAAATTACTTAAGATTATTCTTGCACGCCAGCGTCAACACGTCACATCAAATGACGTTAAATCACGTCACGTCAAATCCCGTAAAGTCAAATCACATCACGTCAAATTAGGTCAAATTGTGTCTCGTTCTCGTATCACCGTGTTAAGGTTACGTCATATCGTGTCACGTTACGCCATACCGTGTCACGTCCCGTATCATGTCTCGTTACTCTGTTCACGTACTCCCTGTCACGTCACGTCTCATCGTGCACGTCACGTCTCATCGTGTCACGTCACGTCTCATCGTGTCACGTCACGTCTCATCGTGTCACGTCACGTCTCATCGTGTCACGTCACGTCTCATCGTGTCACGTCATCACGTCACGTCTCATCTGTACGCAGTCTCATCGGTCCGTTCATTGTCACGTCACGCCATCGTATCACGTCGTGTCTCATCACGTCACGCCATATCACTTATTTCGTTTCTCTCGCACATTGCGTTGCGCGACCGCCGAAGTCCTCTCTCGCCACTCGACGCACGCGCCTCCGCGGCCCTCGCGCGCATGCGCAATGCGCGGCCTCCGCGCCTGCGTGGATGCGAGCGCGCACCCTCATGCATACTGCACGGGCACGCGCAGAAACGCCCTTGTAATCGCGTGTATTAGCAAGCATTTGCTTCTCTAATACTCTCAAACGCTCGCTTCAAACGATACGGAGTTCAGTAGGATTACAGAGAAGAAAATATATTTTAAAATAATACTTTTTTTTATTGTTCTTGAACAGTTTACTTGAGCCATCGGGTCTCGCCCGGTGTAATAACTTCTTTGAAATTTAGGGCAACGGCGGCACAGTAGCAGTATGCATGAAAATAGATTCTTAGAAATCAATATAAATTGGGCTCCGAAGCGGAAGATGTTGTCCTAGAATAAAACAGGAGCCGGCGGGCACCATCAACGTCAGAAATACTACTACGAGTATGGGCGACTCCTTGAGGATGCAGATTGCAGAAATCGGGCACGTTCGATTCTGGAATAGAAGACTACACTACGGATGACGCAGAACAAAATATTTACGTGTGGCGTTGGACCCTGTACCCGCCTCATCCCACCTGCCCCCTACTGGCTATCCTTCGTCTCGGAGCTCCAATCTTCACTCGGCAGGAGCATTCCTTCGTCGCAAATCCTGGCTGCTGCAGCGGGGGATTCTCATTCTTTTTGCTCTCAACAGTTCCGCTCTCATTCCTTCTACACCGCCCTCTCGTGGATCGTTTTTGCTTCCTACCGCCTCCTCGTCTCCTCGCAAGCACGCCGGACTAAACGCATCTTCTTTCTACCACTTCACGCCTCTGCCTACCGCGCCCTGCCCTACGTCAGTCTGCTCTTCTCTCACCAAACCTTCTCTCCGATCCAGTCTTCCTGCCCTTCACTCCTCTCCTCTCCACTCCTCTCCACTGTCGTCCGCTTCTGTCCGCTCTCGGCCCCCCCTCTTTCTCCTCCTCCGCTATCTCGCATACCTCCTCGCTCTCACCCGCTCCTATCCGTTGGCTCCCGCTCCTCTCCACCCGGCCTTCCGGCGCGCCCACTCGTCTCCGCTCACCCCCATTCCGTTCCACTTCTGGCCACTCATTCCTCGTGTTTTTCCGCCGGCCCCCGGTTCTTTTCCCCCCCTCTGACCCCGTTCCCCGCCTGCATCGCCCGTGGGAACCGAACGCCATGGCATGGGCGCCCCCCCTTTCCCCCCCCCGCCAACCCCACCCGCCTCGCCCCGCCCCTCCCGCCTCACCTCACCTCACCTCACCACGCCTCTCCCCACCCGTCCACGTCGCCCTGTCCCCGTCCCGCCTCGTCCGCCTCGTCCGCCTCGTCCGCCTCGTCCCGCCTCGTCCCGCCTCGTCCCGCCTCGTCCCGCCTCGTCCCGCCTCGTCCCGCCTCGTCCCGCCTCGCCCCGCCCCGCCCCGTCCCGCCTCGCCCCGCCTCGCCCCGCCTCGCCCCGCCTCGCCCCGCCTCGCCCCGCCTCGCCCCGCCTCGCCCCGCCTCGCCCCGCCTCGCTATGTTCCGCCCCGCCTCTCCCCGCCCCGTCTATCCCCGCCCGGCCTCGCCCCGCCCTGTGGCGCAGCGTCGCAAACACAAAGGAAGCAGCTCCTTAACGAGTCGTGTGCGCGCGCTGTCATTAGAGTCCAGGACGTCTCCTTTGCGTTCCCCCTCCCACTCCCCGCCATCTGAATTTCAATTCCCCTCTGCCAGCGCGCACAAGGCGTCGCATTCGAGAGGTAAATAAATCAGGCGCGCGAGACCTGCGCGACACGAAGATTGGCAGCGAGCATACGCTGTTCTCGCCTGCCTCATAGTCAAATATAACGCCACTGGACTGATTGACGCCACCTCGTTCGCTCGTCAGCAGCAATCGTCTATTACCACACAAATTCCTAAAAAGTCGATATTACATTCCATTTTTTTCTTTCTTGCCGGCTGCCTCCTTATGGAATAAATAGAAAGTTGTAATGCGATAAGTGGATTGAATTGCGATAAGAAGACAGCGATAAGTGTCGATTTTTCGTATCATGAGAAGTGCAAAAATCGTCTTCCTGTATGCAGTAAATTACTTCCTCTGACACGTTGTGCAGTGAGAATTCTCGTTTTGTGTGTCCTTGATACATACAAATTGGTTGATGTCAAAACGGCTGTCCGCACCTGCCTCTCTGTATCTGTCAGCCTGGTTGTTTGTCCGTCCATTTTCCCGATTGTCCTTGCGTCTGCCTGTCTGACGGTCAGTCCGTCCGTTTGTCTCTCTGTTCGCCTGGGTGTCCGTCCGACTGTCCGCCTATCCGTTTGACCATGCGTCCACATGTCCGTCCATCCGCATCAAGATTGTTGTACGAACGAAGAATTTCGTACAATGGCTAATTACATCCCAGTCGGTCACCCAATCAGGAGCCCGCGATGTCTCGAATTCGCCTAATCTTCGTGAGTTGACGTACTTCGCTCGCCGGTTTCGCGGGCGTGGCCTTTCAGTGGAGCAATCCTAGCATTCGTCTGCATGACCAAGGGTAACCAAGAAAACCCCGGCGGATTCGGTAGTATAACGGTCAGCGTATCGGACTGCTTGCGGGTTCAAACCCGATCAAAGCCGTGGATTTTTAAGGGCGAAAAAATCCTTCGTACGTCTAACTTTGGAGGGGAAGTAAAGCCGGCTGTCCCATGTAGTAGATTTACTGCATGAAAAAGATCAAGCCTAAATGAAGCCTCTGAGCAAAATTGAGTTCCGCCTGTTTCATCGTCCAAGATAATACCTCCTTTCTCCGCTAGGTGGTGAAAGGAGCGTATCGAAATTTGCGTGGTTAGACGGAAGATCGGGCCTGATGGCCCGAGTCTCGCCACATAAAATAAGGCATTAACTAACTAACTAACTAACCCCGGTCAGGATGGCCGGCACGGGGATTGAACCCGGGACTCCCAAATGCGAAGTTAGCGCGCTGTTCTGTCAGCGCACCGTTAATAAATCCTGTTATTTTCATTATCTTATGCTTTAAGGCAATCAGTGGAATTAATTATTACGTATCCATGAAATACAATTGACTAGTTACGTGTTAATGAATTCCACTGATTGTCTTAAAACATATTATGCTGAAAATAATAGAATATATACTCTTCTTTGTGTTTCATTCGCAGACTATATTCATATTTTCCTTTTCGTAATTTTCAAACATTAAACGCAAGCACGTAATATTACATTAGAGAACGCAGTAATAACGAACGCCATGAAACAAGCAAAAGAAAGGGAAGGGGGAGGAGGGAAGGAGGAAGCGAGAAGGGGAAGACTTGTCGTCGTGACGCACGCGTGGGCGTGCCCGAACACGCGCGTCCTGTTCCCTGGACCGGTGGAGGGGGGCGGAATCACGCAAAGCAGCGAATCGATAATCAAAAATGGCACGCAAACATTAAACAAATACATACTCTACAATTTAATAAGCACGGTTTCTCAAAACAATTTTAACGCAGACTTTAATATATTTTCAAAATACTGGGTACAAGAGATAATTCAAAGAGGATCGAAACTTTTGAAGATCGAAACTTTTCGAAGGGGATGGTTTGAGGTAGGCGGGTCGAGGAGGATGGGTCGAGGGTAAGAGCCGAACGGGGATGGATGGAGGGGGTGGATCGAGGGGGATAGATTGAGGGGAATGGATCAAGGGGGATAGATCTAAAGGGGTGGTTCGAGGGAGATGGATCGAATAGGGATGGGTCGAGGGGATGGGTCGAGGGGATGGGTCGAGGGGATGGGTCGAGGGGATGGGTCGAGGGGATGGGTCGAGGGGATGGGTCGAGGGGGAATGGATAGAGGGGAATGGATCAGGGGGATGGTTCGAGGGGATGGATCGAAAGGGATGGGTCGAGGGGGATGGGTCGATGGGGGATGGGTCGAAGGGGAATGGATCGAGAGAGATGAGTCGAGAGAGATGGATCGAAGGTGGATGGGTGGAAGGGGGGGGATGGTGAGGGATGGGTGAGGGGGTGGGTGAGGGGATGGGTGGGGGATGGGTGAGGGGGATGGGTTGAGGAGGATGGGTTGAGGGGGATGGGTTGAGGGGGATGGGTTAAAGGGGATGAATTGAGGGGACTGGGTCGAGGGAATGAGTCGAAGGGGTTTCTGCAGGACGCGGTGCACGGCGTCACCTGAAGCGGGACGGGCTGCGAGGCTGGGGCTGAAAGGGGGTTGGGCGTGGCTGGGGCGTGGGGGGGGGTGCACACGCACATCCGGTCGTTGCGTGGCGTCGCGTCGCGTCGAGGGGGGGGGCGAGGACGGCAGGTGTCCTCCGGCGAAGGAATCGCAGGCCACGTACGTCCCGACCGCAGCCTCTCGATCAAAGGACCTCAGCCCAGCCGCGTCTCCTTCAACCAACACCTCCGACGGACGGGCCAAGAATTACTTCTCACACTTTATCTTTTATCCTTACTAGCATACCGTGCGAGAACTCTCGCACGTTACTCCTCATCCTCTTTTCTATCCTTTCATTTCCATATTAAGCCCCAATATATTTTCTTCAACTCTCTTCTTCAACACCTTCTGTCTCTTGCTCTATATATCTCCTTGTAATTGTACTAACTGGTCGTATTTTAAGAGAACAGTACACTGCATTCTTTTCAATATAAAATTTTCTTATTTAACTTTATTACCGAACAAAACGCCGGTACGGCCAGGTAGATTGGAATTATACCAATTTTCACTGAAAAATGCTAATGTTAGATTATCTTTATTCGTAATATATCATATCTGATGTTATGATGTTTCTGATACGACCAAATATTAAAATACTAAGTACATCACTGCTTACGACTTATAGCTGACTTCATGCGACGTGGAACAAAGAAACTTACAACAGTCATGGGTTCCGTTTCAGAGTACCCACATTTTGTCATTATAGGACCCCATTTTCCACTCTCATCATCAGTTTTCTCCTGCTTTGGGACACTAATTATTATTATTATTATTATTATTATTATTATTATTATTTTCATAATTTACGGTTAAGGATTTTTTATGACATGGAATTTACCCTATTTATATTCTGAATAACGCTAGAGAATTCAAATGAATATTAACTGTAAATAAAAGACAAACTTCATGACAAACTACTAATAAGTAATGAGGGAGCAGAAATGATCAATCACCACAAAAACAAACACTTATCTAATTCCGAAGACTCATATGTTTCCCTACTAAGCATTTATAAATACTAGTAACTTCCAAAAGGAAAATTACTGCTGTCGAATGTGTGGATAATGGATTCCAGGATCAGCAAAATTCGGCTGTTATGAAATGGAACTATGAATACCAAAACTTCTATTTCCTTCCTTGTCGCCTGATGTGTGTGTCGTAAGTAATCCGTCCTGAGTATGAGAATAGAGGAATACAGACGTAACAAGTATGAGAAATGCGAATTAATGTAATCAAATATTTGCATTTTTATTCAAATTCGTAAATCAATATTTTCGTTTTTCACGAGTTCGTGGTAATGTGGCGAAAACATTGCCACCTCTCACTTGCGGAGAGGGTGTTTAGATTTCCGTCAATTCATGCATTTTTCAAGGTTATCAATATAGATTAGTTGAAGTCCTGAGACTAAGAACTATTTATTCCATTTTCTTTCAATTTAGACGCGCATTGAATATTTGTAAAGTAGATTAATAAACATTATTAGTACTATATGTAAGGAGTTTTACGCTTTAGGCTCGGCAGATTGTATAAAGGATGTCATTCCACACCCCTTCAGCAGGGAATTCAATTCCCAACACGGAGTAGCAATGGTGGTGATGAAGTACAAACACACTAAACGAACTTCGAAGCGCAATTAGGTTTTACTGTTGCTGTAAAACTTTAATGAGATGGCAATCTCTCTTGTATTACATCATTGGGGTGTGCCGCCAGCAATATTGCGAGGCGATAAAGCGTTGCAAAGTGTTCCACAACATTTATCACTTCCTTTCGTGCTGGTGGGAGCTTTGTAGTTTCTTTGACGAGACTCCGTCATCGGCTTTGATTCGCAACTGTTGTAGAAATGAGTTTACACGTTTTATGTTCAATTTGTGGAATGCTTTTACCCCCTCACAAAAGATGTGATTAGTCGCGATGTTGTTTGTATGTAAAGACAAAGGGTAATCAAAGAATAAAACCGTTCGTGCACAAAAATCAATTGCGTGAAAGGCTAAATTTTCCGAAAATGAGTGTGCCTCGAATACAGACATCTGTGCCGGTGGCTATTCCCCATCAAAATCTAACTTATATTCATAAAAACATTGTTTTATCAATAAAAATCATGTATTTAATTAATGAATTTATTTATTTATTTATTTTACGTCAAAAAACAGTTAAAACTACGTATGACGTACATGAATTATGTATTAATACACGACAAACGAAGATAAATAAAAAATCAGAGATGTAAGGTAAACATGCACTAATAAATACATTGTTAAGTGAGTTAAATATTTCAGTAAAAATTATAATTCCTTGCCGTTCGAGAGTAAAAAATTTGACCATTTAATTTTCGTAGGAAAATGCATAGAAGCTTAGTCGAATTCAGTGGCTGTCCAGCGAAAAATTCCATGAGCCGGCTGCTCTGATCGGCAGTTTTCCGTGGTTTCCGCGATCAAAATCAGGTGAATGCCCGAGCAGTGCCCCAACACACGAGTGACCGATAGCTCAGTGCATCAACTAATGTCACTGCAGCTCATCTAACCGGGAGGTCCTAGGTTCGAGTCCTGACGGCGGCAGGATTTTCGCACTAGCTTTCAGCTAGTCGAATTCAATCGCTGTCTGAGGAGAATTCTAGAGGCCGGCTGCTCTGATCAGTAGTTTTCCGTGGTTTCTCCGATCAACATCAGGCGAATGCCGGAGCAGTACCCAAACAAACGGGCCACGGACCGCGCGCGATCTGTCCGCGGCTTTCTCGGTCCTGACGCAAGATGTCGCATGATCGCGACCGCATCAAGCAGTGCTACAGATCAAGCGACTCTAGCGGCAGGACTGAGAATGACGTAAAAAGTCGTGCCGAATTCCATCTGGGAAATACTACCCACAGATGCCACGTTCGCAAACCCTAGTATAGAGATTGCCCCGCTGGCAAAGATACCTGGAGAGAGAAAGCGCACAGCAGGCCGTGGTTTATGTCGGCGGGGGATCTCACGTTTCACCGGTGGAGGAACATCGCCACCACCACCACCTTCGATGTAAGCGCCACTACACTTACAGGACCAATAACGACAGCAGAGGACACTCCCGAAAAAGAACGATTTCGCTCACAATGTAAGCACACCATTATTTTATACATGTACGCCTCATATATTTAACATATGCTTGAATTGGTTGAATTTTTATCTTGTTTTATTCTGTAGACCTATGCATTGCTTCACATTTGTTAGATAAGAATTATTAAATAATTAACTTTATAAACGTAATGGTTGAAACATTTATAACTTTTTATCCAGTTAAGCATTGATTATTCTAATTTATTCTCTTGTTTTGTCAACATTAAAAACGATTTTATTATCTGATGAATTAGAATAATTTAATTCAGTGCACAGTGGTCTATTTTCAATATTTAGGGGGACATTGCTCTTTTTGAACTGAAATCAACTGTATAATAGTTTTTTTTGTTAATTGTATATAATTTTGAAATCTTTATCACTCTTAACTGCTGTTCTATAATATGCAAAAGATATTCGAATCGTTTTTCTGCATATTATTGCGTACAAACAAGGATATACATATATTCTATAATTAAACGAATTGTAAAGAGTATAACCTGTATTTTACGAAAGAAAATAAGTGATAAATACATACCCAAACGATTTATATATCAAAATCACTGCCTGAAGTATCTTCCAAGTCTTCTTCATTCTGGCTTTGGAATGAATCATCTGAATGCTGGTGAACTCGTGACAATTCTCGTGAATGTGTAAGGACTTTTAAGAGATTGATGACGGGCTGTGGCAATTGATTTATTTTTCTTTTAGGTAAATTTCTTATGCTAGATATCACTGGATCAGAAGATATCAAGAGAGCATGGAGAAGGTCTTCGATGTTTCGTTGCCTGTTATTTTTGCGAGTATTGTGCTCGCGAGAGTAGCGACATTCTTTATGTCTTGTTTCTAATGTTTCCTCGCTTAATTGTCCTATAGGAAGCAAAAGTGTGACCATGACGTCAGCACCGTGAATTAGAATTTTGTGGACACTCGCTGGCATTTTGAACCACCCATACTGTTCCACAAACAGTTGAATGACAGGAACTTCCATCAAAACCCCATTTGTAAATAATTTCGAAAGAGGAAGTTTCATGCTTACTAACAACTCTGCTGAGAACTTCGTGTTGAGCTATGGATAAACGATGTGCTGTGTGGTCAAGTAGGCTTTTCAATTTAACCTCGCCTTTTGTTTCGGAAATAAATATGTCTTTGGGGTAGCACTGCTCTTTAACTTTCAGTAATTTGTTGTAGGCCGGATATATATCACAATTTCTTTCTTTTGCACCTTTTCGTATCTGAATATATTGTGCTTTACTCAATTTGGCGTCTATAATCAGAGCCAGGGCTTCTTCTGGAGTGTAAGGGTCAAAATGTTTCTTTTGTATATTAATTTTTTTCATTGTCCTCAACGAACGAGGGCTTGGAATTGTAGCCTTTTTATGACATGAGCAACATTTCGTTTGCCTTGTTTTCTGAAGACTGTATCGCAAAAGCTAATTTTCTTGTGGGCCTTCTCTTTGTTCTGGTGCTCAACGTATCAAATTCTCTTTGATGATGTGTCGTGGATATTCGTGGTCGTATATCAGGTCGAAGAAAGATCATTTCTTCTTCTAACCAGTCTTTATTTTCTTTCGAAAATGTTTCCTTCCGCTTTCCGCTTGCTTTCAAACAATTTACAATTGAGATAGTAAAAAAATCTAATTTTATTGATAATACCGACTTCTGTAACATTCTGAACTCTCAACATTATCAAATCAACTACCTTCTTTCTCACATTTATTTGCCTGAGACAGAAGACCTTCGTCGAAAGGTATCCAAACAGTTCCGGACGCGTCACTCCCAGTCGCGCACCTACCGACAAATAAAACTAAATAACACAATTTCCGCAAATCTCCGCACATTAAAATTAGTCTCGTTTTAAAGGTAGATAAATACTCTACATCATATAAAAAATTGGTCATGTTACAACGAGGTCCTTTTTTGTTCTACTCCAATGAATTTCGACTACGAGTTATACACCTTCATTTTTCCCCCGTTTTTTAATAAAATACATTTTATACTTCTAAAACGATAAACACGTATTAAAATTAATATATAACGTATCTGAAGAACCAGATTCCATGATGGGATAAAAAGTTTCTCACAGGAATATAACACGCACGTACTAGAACACTTCGAACACAGCCTACCGAGCGACCTCCAAACAAGACTGAGCGCGTTCTGTGTCTTTCGCTTCGTTTCATGAATCCTCATCGCTCTACGCTTCATAGAATATGGTCTATTCATACTTTTTCGAACAATTCAAGATTCTGTTCACACTCCTGAATCGATACATTGAGGATTCAACAACTTTGGTTTCAAGGCAAATGTCCCCGTAAATGAGCAAAATAGACCACTGTGCAGTGGTGAGAATTCTATTTCACTGTAGTGTTGAAAAACCGCCACCATCGGGACCCGAAACCTTCGACCTCCCGGCCAGGGAAGCTGCACTGATAATTGTTGCCAGGAACCATATTCACAGAATACCACAGCCGATGCGATTTCTTAGACTTACGTTGTTCGTTCTTGACTGATTGATTGATTCGTGATTCCAGGCGCGTCAGCAGCTAAGATCATTATTCCCATAAGTTTAGTGCATGTTTTTTGCTTGGGGTGGCGGTGATATTGCCCCGCTAAATAGCGAGATCCGGCGCCGACCTACAGTCGGCTAGTGGGGTTTCCCCCTAACCAGAACTCTCCCGCCAGCGGCACCGCCCCAGCCGGGACGAGCTCTAAGCTCCCGACCGGTCTCCGGGCATGTGTGGTAGTGTAGTGCATGTTAGTGCAAGTGTGTAAGCAAAGTGTAAGGAAAGAAAAAGGGAGAGGAATGAAAGATTGCGAGAATTCTCCTTCAGTCAGCGACAGAACTCGACCAAGCTATCTGGCTACTGTCGAAAATTCTGCCACCGTCCGGAATCGAACCCCAGGACCTCCCGCTCAGAGGTACTACGGCGATGCCCTGAGCCACCTCTCCCGGTCCGCTGTTCGTGCTGTCCTCGCGCTTTCGCGAATGCGCCAGGGGAAAGTGCAGGGCCAGGCAGGGTCCGGTCGCGTGCCGTGCGGGACAAAGCCGCCTGCACGTGCAGCGCCAAAAGGGCAGGTGGCGCGGGCGGCCGCAGGGGGACGCGCCCCCGACCGCGAGGGGAGTTCCGCCCCAGCGACCGCCTAATGAGGGCACGGAGGCGGGCACGCAGACGATAACGGCGGTGCGCGAAGGCTGCAGGGTCGTGCGGTGAACTGCTGAATTACGAGATCTTAGGAGGTTCAGGGCATCAATTGATGTTTTGTAGTGCCTCCGAACAGTTCCTAGGCCTCCACTCCTCACAGGTGACAGGATTTTCAACACTAGCTAGATACCTACTACGTCGAATTCAGTCGCTGTCTGGAGGAGAATTCTACAGGCCGGGAGCGGTAGCTCAGTGCTTCAACTGATGTCACTGCAGCGCCTCTGATCGGGAGGTCCTAGGTTTCCACTCCCCACGGCAGGATTTTCGATACTAGCTTTTCAGCTAGGTCGAATTCAGTCGCTGTCTGGAGGAGAATTCTAGCGGCCGGCTGCTCTGATCGTTGAGTTTTCCGTAGTTTCTACGATTAACACCAGGCGAATGCTGGAGCAGTACCCTACAAAACGGGCCACGGACCGCGACAGATCTGTCCTTCCTCTTCCTTGTCCTATCCTCTCCCCTTACACACACACTTACACTAACATGCACTACATTGCCACATATTCCGGGAGACCGGTCGGGAGCTTAGAGCTTGTCCCGGCTGGGGCGGTGCCCCGCTGGTGGGAGAGTCCTGGTTAGGGGGAAACCCCACTGGCCAATGGTAGGTCGGCGCCGGATCTCACCATCCAGCGGGGGAAGATCACCGCCATCTCCCGCGGAAAAACATGCACTACACTAACGGGACTAATGACCAAAGCAGTTGATTCGCCCGGAAACACGAAAAAATCAATCAATCTACCGGCCAGTTGATCTAATCGGTAGTTTTCCGTATTTTTTCCGATCAACAGCAGGCGAATGCCGGAGCAGTACCCTAACAAACGTGCCATGGACGCGATCTTTCCTACCTCTTCCTTGTCCTATCCTCACTGCACACACACTTACATTAACATGCTACCACACATGCCGCGATACTAGTTGGATGTGTTAGAGCTTGTTACGGCTGGGGCGCTGGTTGAGAGATATCTGGTAGGGAAATCCTAGCGAGCTGTCATGTAGGTTGGTGCCGGATCTCGCCATCCAACGGGGGGCGATCAACGTTAGCGCTCGCGAGAAAACACGCACTACTCTTACGGAACTAATTATCTTTGCAGTTGAACAGCCCTAAAACATCAATCAAATAACAAGATCGTTACGTTGATTGATTGATGAATCAATCAACGGAAAAATCTAAAACAGTGAATTTAAGTATTTCGGGGGATCAGTCTTATCCGTGTAATATTTATGTGCCTGTGGCGTTATGATCGGTTTACGCACTGACAGCGTCCCCAACCTTTCCTGTGATATCCTCTTCTCTATCATTTGTAAAATATATTTGAAGACCATGGCATAGTTATAAACACGTTTTTTTTATAAGTAAAAGTATCTGTAAAGACTCCATCAAGTAATTGAATCCGTAAATTTTGAACAGATAGAAATGTTGAACAGATAGATCTAATTAGTTTTTGACTTGTAAGTGATATTTTTTGCATGAAATCAAAGTATTTTGTAAGGCAAAGAAATCAAATATATGAAAGTAATTGTGCGTTAATTGTTACCTAGAAACGTATAGAGTATTCGGTATACAGATGTGCGACGGTATACACTGCAAACTTAGCGCAGCCCATGGAAATTTTCATGATAAAAATTCTCCAACCACCCATCTATCTCCCATTTTTTAAGTTGGCCCGAAAATACTCAATTCTCCGTTGAGAAATAGCACCTATAAAGTTAGTTACGGTTGCATTTACAGTAACAAGTAAACCCATCTATATCCAGTAACTCGAGTGTGAAAAACAGATACAATCTTATTTAAACTCAACCCCTACACGTTGAATCTAACGCCACTATGAATCTCAGCCTTCATGTGATAATGATAGCACAAGGAAGTTTCTTTGTCCACTCAGTGCAAATTTTTTGCGCGAGTCTTTTTTTTTGTTAATGATGGCAAGCGGAAGTGCGGTGTGGTTGACGCAGATCGTGGGAGAACGAAGGCGACCGCGTGTCAGGTCAGATGGCAGCTTCCTGTGCGCCATCCTAATGGCTTCGGTTCGCTCCACTAGCCACGGTATCCGGTTCGACCGGCTTCTCACCAGCCGCCGGCAGACACCGCTCGCGAAGAGACTTTGCTGCAGCTCGAGGACAGCGTTTCCTAACAGTATTGCACTCCTTTGAAGCAGGCGTCTGTACGTTCTCAAAATAGCAAATGGCTTCTTAGCCACATCAGTCAGGACGTTTCTTAAACGTACACCTATGAGGATGCTATAAACATGTTATTTCAGGTACAAACATTTGAAACGAAGGATTCCTCTTTTATCTGACCTGATATTTATCGACTACAACATTGTGTACAGTATACACACACACACGCACACACATACACACACACGCACACGCACTCTCTCTCTCTCTCTCATATATATATATATATATATATATATATATATATATATATATATATATATATATATATATGTATATATACCAGAACTTCATGTTAAAAATGCATAATCTTTACTTATATTCGGTTCTTTTCATAATTTAAACACAATCTAAACATTTCATTGTAATAATTGGGGGGACTGTTTCATATTATAAAATATTGATTAAATTAACTCAGTTATATTTCATGTATTCAAATAAATGTTTCTAATAAACTAATGAATTAGTAGAGAATTTATTTTCCCCCGAGAGGAATTAACAAGCATCTTCTGCTTATATTAGCATTATCTTTGGTATAAATCAAAAAATAGTTTCATATATTTCGCTTTTCTTACGTATTTTATTGATTGACTGATTGATTTTTTCGTGTTTCCGGGCGCGTCAACTGCTTCGGTCATTTGTCCCGTTAGTGTTGTGCATGTTTTTTCTCGGGAGATGGCGGTGACCTTCCCCCGCTGGATGGCGAGATCCGGCGCCGACCTACCGTCGGCTAGTGGGGTTTCCCCCTAACCAGGACTCTTCCCATCAGCGGGGCACCGCTCCAGTCGGGACAAGCTTCCGACCAGTCTCCCGGAATATGTGGTAGTGTAATGCATGTTAGTGTAAGTGTGTGTAAGGAGAGAGGATAGGACAAGGAAGAGAAAGGAAAGATCGCGTGCGGTCCGTGGCCCGTTTCGTAGGGTACTGCTCCGGCATTCGCCTGTCCGAGTGACGCCGCGTTGAAGGATGTGTTGCCGACGTTTCGATCTAAACTCGATCATCTAAACTCGATCATCTAAACTGGATCATCTAAACTCGATCATCGAAACCCGAGCGCACACCACCCCAGCGCTGACGTGCCCTGAGGAACACCACGACAAGATGATCTACACGTCGGCAATACAGCCTTCAAGGCGTCGTCACCCGGACAGACGAGACCATTTTCATTTACCTTTTAATGTAAAAATAGGTTTAGATTTAAGGACTGTTTTTTTCTGTACGTTCTGCGTTTTGCATGGTAAGGCCTGACATCACTCATGGTTCCAATCCCCCCTCCATTTGAGAGCAGCCGAGCAATCTGCCGAGATCAACAATGCTGGGAAGTCAGGTAAGTGGGTCGCCCGAATAATGAAAATAAGGCCCGCAATCGCATTACAGGTTTTAGCTGTGGCCCTTGAGTATCAAGTTGGATATCCCTGTTGTTCTGTGCAATGACGCTGAATGGGGTCAAACAAACTACTGTGTCTCAAAAACTATTCACAAAACAACTTCACAAAAGTTAATTTGAGACATATTGGATTCGAAAAAAGGAAGATGATGCCAATTAAGATTTTTACTTTTAATTACGCCGACAGGCCTTTTCCGATCACGAGGAATCACATTCTATTTTTCAGTGTAGTCTCTAATTCCTTTGACAACAGAGCTCTATATTTGACATACCCTTCTCAGCAATGGCAATTACTCATGTGCAAAAAACGAAAAATGTAATTCCGTATCCACTTGTGGAATCACAAGATTCGAAACGGAGTCCCCAATATCATTGTGAAGAGACAGCATCGCAAGTAAAACAAATTCAGTCATCATACCAGGTGGCCATGTACTACAATCAAAATTACGAAGAGATTATCGTTTCCTCACAGATTAATGCTAATGTAAATTTTAAGAGTCGGAGAAAAATGTGAATCATTAATTTTTTCCAATAATTTCTTTCAAATATAATTTTGAACTGTTTGCAAGATTTTTTGCACCCAATACTGTAGACAGGATAAATACTTTTTGCATGCTTATTTTAGTCCAAAATTAATGCCTTTTCGCGGCCAATTTTACGCAAAATAACTGCCTGCACTTGCGAACTCTAGTTATCGAACTAGACTAAAGGCTTCGACTGCTAATTCTCCAATCTCTTACTGCAAGAAGGTGCCTTACTTGACTTCTATCGTAAACAACTGTAATATGACTAGGCGATGTCACGCTACTCTTCCGCAGATTCAACCACAACCTGTAAGAAGCGCATCCTGATAAGGAAGTCGCTGCACTGACCGCGCTTCCGTCGTTGCCTCAGGGGAGCGGAGCCGCTCCCACCGGTGCCAGCTTTCTAGGAAGAGTTCAAGCGGTTTTCGTGTTTGCAACGCGATCCCGCAAAACGCAACCGCCAAGCCACAGGAACTAACACAGTTGCTAAATAATGATCCAACATTCACGACAAAACATCGATGTTACCAAACATCGACGTTACCAAACATCGATTTTACCAAACATCGATTTTACCAAACATCGATTTTACCAAACATCGATTTTACCAAACATCGATTTTACCAAACATCGATGTTACCAAACATCGATGTCACCAAACATCGATGTTCAAAATTAAAACATCGATGCCAAAAGCCATGGATGTATTTAAGCATCGATGTTTTAAAGCTGGTTTTAGTAACCTCTAACGTTAAATTTGTGTGTAACAAAGTTTAATTTGATGTGGAGATGTCTATTAATTTATGATTATAATTAACTAAAACAAAGTTAAATAACGCCTCTCAATGTGTGAAATGCGAGGAAAGACCAAGGACGTGTTAGGGCGTCAGGATCATCTCTGGCGATGAAGGTAGTACAGACCATGTTCGTTTGTTTCAATCACGTAAACTGAATGTGGTACCGTCAGTTATTATTTTATATTTTAACTTGTACAAAATTGTGATAATGGAATTTTTCATACACGAACAAAACATCGGAAACGTAAAAATATCGCGCTCAAACCATCGATGTTCAAAACCCTTTGGTTTCAGTTCACCGATGTTTAAATCATTCATAATTTTATAGAAATATCGATGTTTTCGTGACATCGGCGTCAGTACCGCATCCTAGTGCTAAAGCGGCAACACTGAAAATCAATGTTTGCGAACGTTTTACACACCTATTACAACCCAATCAATGAAACTCTATCCTTCTAACCACAATTCTCAAACCACCCGTAGAAGTCAAAGGTCTCATTCCATTGGTTATGAAGTTTCTGTCATTATTACACAAAAATATAAGAAAATAAGTGCGGAAGAAATAATTCAAATCAGTAAACAGAACACCGAATTTTAAAGCAGACACAAATAACCTCAGCCTTATCTACAAAAGCATCATCCAATAATTGTCTTTTTATTTATTCCAACATGCCTACAGTATTCTTTTATTATTTAACTTGATTTTTGGTCTTTATTTCAATTCTTTATAAATTACAATTTATATCTTGTCCAATGGTTACTACTTGACAGTCCGGCGACGCCGCGTCCTAGGGACCTGAGCCTAAAGCCTGTTTTACACGGTCATTTTTTATCCTTTTTTCATCATTTTTCTGTACAGAAACTAGATGGAAAAAGGACGTTCGGTTCTATACGTACCGAAACTGGATGAGCGTGATTCCAACGTTTTACACGGTCATTTCTGGTCTTTATGTAATCGTGATGAAAATACTTCCTCCAAACGCCGCAAAAAGCGCTGGAAGTTTAACAGTTGAACATCGGATTTACAGAAACAAATTAAATTAGCGGGAAGAATGATCAGATAGTTACGAATTCGCAGAGTAAGGAGTAGAAAGATGTGTGAGGTATTGTGGTTTTATTTGCGAGAGGGATCACTGAACGCAAAGACTCAATATCACAATCAACACGTGCCCACGCTACGCACCAGATAAATATACTCCCTGCCGGAGAACTCACGCAATCGAAGAAAGTTCCATAAAGAGACACCAGGGGCGCTGTAGTCAAACTGGATGAAATCTGTACGGAAAAATGAAGCATGCTTCATTTTTTCGTACAAATTACATCCAGTCTGCTCCGTATCGACGGGAAATGATGAAAAAATGACCGTGTAAAACAGGCTTAAGACCCGACCGTCCCGAGGAGAGCCGAGATGCCACTCGCTCCGGTTGCGGAAGCCTAGGCTCTCGCAGTGAATCCCTTTCACAAGTCTTAAGGCCCATTCACAATGCAAACGTAAGCATAAGCATGGCGTTATCATAAAAGTTAGGACTACGTCTACAAGTGGACTCATTCACAATGCGTTCGCATAAGCATAACACGTAAGACGTTAACTTAAGAGCTTGCAAGCTTCAAGCTTCTGTGCTTATGCTTATGTCAGACATAAGGAATGAGCCAATCACAGTTCGATAACTCAAAATCGAGTATCGAAGTCGATAGGCCAACTATTCGTATGCTGCGTGGTTGTGTTTGTCGTATTTGTTTTAGAAATCTCGAAATCGATTCTCATATTCAACCAATAGTAAACTAGAATGTCTCATAGCCAATAGAAACTCTTATTTTGCCTATGTTTATGTTCGACATTGTGAATACGCCAACTCTTCGCTTATGTTAATGTCTATGTGTTATGCTTATGTTTGTGATTGCATTGTGAATGAGCCTTTATTCCCCTTGGTGCCGTTTATGCATCCATTTGCTGCACTTTTTAATTGTTTAAATACTGTACATTCATTAAGAGTATTAACTCATTAATATATTTCCCCAAGATGTTACAATTCTATGTTTCATATTAATTTATCCCATAAGTAAGTCTTTTACAACTATCTTAATATTTTTTCGTTGGAATCATGTTCTTTTCTCTTGTCCCCGCAGTACTATAGAATCAATTTTTGTTTTTATTGATCAACTGTTGAATTTGTATCTGAATTAAGAGACGGTTGTCTTCTTAAAAAAGTTAGAGCATCAAGTTCTATGATGTCCTTAGCGTCTATTAATGTTATCATGAAACATTGAGGGGTTTCCTAGCTGATAATAGTCGTTCTTCGTGTGAGGGTCGGAAACTCATCCTGGACTCCTTTCTATTTTTCAGACATTATAATTTTTACTTGGCAATCGAACACATACTTCAAGCTGAACAAGTGTCATTTTTACACTGACGTATAGCTTGAAGAATAATGCATTCCTCAACACTTTTTCCGAAAAAAGTGGACTTTTTACCCTTTAAAATCACCGATTCAATTTTACTCATCACGTGTATTCTAGAGTTAAATGTGAAAATTTTGATAAATGGGAGTTTCTTTCTAGTTTCTCTGATTCGTTGAGAAAATGAAAAGATGGCCTCTTGTTTTGCTTCTGGACATAAATGTAGCTTCGTTTTATTGAGCTCTTCATTTGCTTGTAGTGGTAGGAGAGAGAGATGAGGGTGAGTTACTATATTGTTGCCAAAGCAGAAAAATCAAATTAACAGTTCTTTACCCGATGCAAATAACTGTAACTCGGAAACGAAAATGTCTAGTTTTTCAAATGTTGCTAATATCACGCTTTTTATTATTATTATTATTATTATTATTATTATTATTATTATTATTATTATTTTGTTTGTTTTAGTTTTTAAACTTTCATTCATTTTTTAACTATCGTTATAATGTTGGAAATAGATTCTGTAGCAGAAGAAGACGTGCGCAGATAATTTGCTCTCCCATAAATCACATACAGTTTTTACTGTTTTCTTGACTAAGTAAATCAAATGAAACGTTAACGCTCACGTTGGCTGCCGTGATGAGCGTAATGCAATGCTCATTGATTTAATGGCTTTGAGCATCATCAGTTGATTTTCAGTCATTATTTATTTATTTATTTATTTATTTATTTATTTATTTATTTATTTATTTATTTATTTATTTATTTATTTATTTATTTGAGCATCATCAGTTGATTTTCAGTCATTATTTATTTATTTATTTATTTATTTATTTATTTATTTATTTATTTATTTATTTATTTATTTATTTATTTATTTATTTATTTATTTATTTATTTTATTTATTTTATTTATTTTATTTATTTATTTATTTTTTATTTATTTATTTATTTTACGTAAAAAAACAGTTGAAACTGCGTATGACGTGCTATGGGGAGAAGTGAATTCTGTGCATTTTCAAAATTCTGTGATCCCTACACTAAGTCATATACTACATGAATTTAGAATTTAAAAAAAAAAGCTCTCATGAAGTAAAATCTATTTTCAAGGATAATTAAGCAATAAATTTTGGACTCTTATCCATGATGTCCTCCGTCAAGGAATATGTCCAGAAGCAAAACGAGGGGCCATCTCAGCATTTGCTCAATGGATCAGGGAAACTGGATGAAACACCTGATCGAGATGGGGGTCATTGACCCGGAGGCTGCAGTACAATACAAGAAAATATGGCTGTTTCATGATGAGTTTCAATAGCCGTGAAGAGCAGCGTTCGATTGTCAAAACCAGTGTTACGTTAAGGGATCTTAAAATATAGGCACAGCTATAACAATAGAATATAATTTTGGGCGTGCACCTAGGTGAATTGAGTGTTGATTCCCATGGCCTGAATAATCAGCAATTCCATCTCTATTCTATAGACGGATAAAAAGGGTTCCACCAGAAACTTTGTCATTCTCTTGATTATTGTGGCAGACAACTTGTTAATGCATTTTTCTTACTTATCTGTGCTTCTTTATAATTGAATACACTATAAAAATAAATAATAAATAATTACAAACCATATTTGAAGCTTCTAATCTACTTCCGTCACTCGCACGGCCAATCGTAGCACGAGTGCTCGCGCGTTGAGCTACGACCAACGCAACGAACACGAAGTTTTCTACATCTTCTAATATTTACATTTTCGCTCAGTAACGCGAGAAGCGCGTAAACACATTTAAAATATTAAACTCTCTCGTATTATAGAAAAATATATTTTTGCTCAAGGATTAAAGAACACCATTTCATACACCAGGATTAGCACGTTGGATTCTGTAAAACAGGCACAACGGTTTTACTTCTCAGTGCATAACAGAGATAAAATTTTTATCGATACCCTTCTCAGACAGCGTTAGAGGAATAGAAACATTGTTTTTATTCATGGGGGCTAACATTAATTAGAAAATAAACTTCTTTATTAATTAGAAAATAAACTTCTGTTTGACTCTATCCAACGGCGCGAGTGACGGAGTGTTAATGATCTATATATTTAAAAAATAAGGTATTCTGCCATATATATATATATATATATATATATATATATATATATATATATATATATGAGTCGATAGGTATGAGTCCCCGCCGCTTCATGGAGGCGCTGCTTGATGTTTTGTTTTGATTGTTGAGATTTTTTCACGATTCGTAAAGGTTTTGTTTCAGTGTAATAATTGCATTGTGGTGATGACAGTTTGCATTATTTTCTTTTGTAGTGTATTTTGTAGAGAACATTCGGACAGTGGATTTTGTTCGGTTGTACAGAAGTAGTGAAGTTGTTCACAGGTTATGTCGAATTCCGAATCGTTGCCCACGCGCCCCAAAAGACGCAAACATAGTACATTGACTGGGAGCAGGGAAAGAGAAAGTCAGCGTATGTATCGTGATAGTGAGGTCATTTCGTTTTCTGTTGGGTCATTGTCTATGAAATGTCAGTTTTGTCCTAGTTTGTACTTCCCATGTGAGAGAAATTCTGTAAACGAGTTTTCTCTGTGTTGCTAAAATGGGAAAATAAGTTTATCTTCGAGCAATATGCCAGAAGAAATCAAACAGTGGTTTATAGGAGATTATGACACATCAAAAAACTTTAGAAATAATATCCGTCAGTATAATAATGCTCTTTCTTTTGTGTAATTTGGTGCCGATATTGCATTGCCACCTGCTCATGGGCCATACGTGTTCAAAATTTTGGGAACTCATCACAGAATATTTTCGTTATTTCCTAAAGATTCAAACAAAGCAACATATTGTGAACATTAGTCTGGGCACAGTATTTTACATTTATCTCAGATCACACCGTCAAATGTTGACGGATCGGCCCGGTGGCCGAGATCGCTAAGGCAGTAGTGTCGTAGTGATCTCGGACCGAAGGGTCGCGGGTTCGAGTCCCGCCTCGGGCATGGTTGTATTTGTGTTCGTCCTTTCACCCTTTATCATCACCATATCGTTTCATCCTCATAGTTACCATACCGTTAGCAGCAATAGTGGTCGCTAATGACGTAAGACGTTGATGCGACCTTAAATAACCAATTTTTAAAAAAATGTTGACGGGTTCTCACTAGTTTTAATAAACAAAGCAACCTTGATATCCGGTGCGTGGGACGGGGTGCAAGGCGCGCGTGTCAAATGAAGACGAGGGCACTCACGATGGCGTCGGGCGCGAGTCGGTTGAGCATGGCGGTGACGATGCGGTACTTGTGCAAGGTGTACCACACGGTGCCCTGGTAGGTGTCGCCCGCGTTGAGGAAGAGCGTGGCCGGGCCGCCCTCCGCCGACTCCTTGCGCGCGTCCTTCACCACTCGCGCCACGCGCGCGAAGCCCCCGTAGCACTTGCCTGCAACACACACACGCGCACGAACACTGTTTAGTTTTCTAAAAATAAAAAAAAAATATTGAGTGATTGGAAATGACACAGATCATGATTACGTAGGCTTCCGCGGCCGGAGTATGTCTCTTGGCTGCCCGGGACAAGCCGCGTCGATTTGCTCGTAGCTGACGTTTCGGTCAACATATTGTGGCCTTCCTCAGGGCAGTACGCTCTGAGGAAGGCCACAATATGTTGGCCGAAACGTCAGCTACGAGCAAATCGACGCGGCTTGTCCCGGATAGCCAAGAGACATTACACAGATCAGTACCAAATTACTATCTCATGATCATTTGCTGACTTACACTGTAACTTATAGTAAACTTCACACTAAAAACCGGCAGCGGTAGCTCAGTGCATCAACTGATGCCACTGCAGCGCTCCTGACCGGGAGGTCCTAGGTTCCCACTCCCCACGGCGGCAGGATTTTCGACACTAGCTTTTCAGCTAGGTCAAATTCAGTCGCTGCCTGGAGGAGAATTCTAGCGGCCGGCTGCTATGATCGGTAGTTTTCCGTGGTTTCTCCGATCAACACCAGGCGAATGCCGGAGCAGTACCCTAAGAAACGGGCCACGGACCGCGCGCGATCTCTCCTTCCTCTTCCTTGTCTTATCCGCTCCCCTTACACATACACACTTACACTAACATGCACTACACTACCACATATTCCGGGAGACCGGTCGGGAGTTTAGAACTTGTCCCGGCTGGGGCGGTGCCCTGCTGGTGGGAGAGTCCTGGTTAGGGGGAAACCCCACTAGCCGACGGTAGGTCGGTGCCGGATCTCGCCATCCAGCGGGGGAAGATCACCGCCATCTCCCGAGAAAAAACATGCACTACACTAACGGACAGATGACCAAAGCAGTTGACGCGCTCAGAAACACGAAAAAAACAAACCAAACCAAACCAAACCAACACTAAAACTTAAAACTAAACTACCTTACTACCGGTGTAGGAAACTACAAGAGCCCCTACTATGAACAATTAGTAGAGCAAATGTTCAAGAACGCTTCGGAAGGGAATCTATTCTTAATTCTAGTAGGGAAGTCATTTATAGTGGCCAGGTTGTAGTGGACGGCTCGGTTTATTGTATTTAGGTTGGAGTAAAAATTATTGGCAAGATGGGCAATATGTTTGATGATCCGTGATATATTCAGTTCTTTATGAAGTTGAGCGTTAGAGATGAACCATGGGGCATGTGTTGCTAATCTGAGGAATCTATTTTGTACAATTTGAGGTTTATTAATGTTAGAAATAGATGCATTGGTCCAGATGAGACATGCTTAATGGTCTGACTATTGCTTTATAAATTGTAATGGCATTTGTTAGGGATAGCAGGCTTTTGGAGTTGAAAAGGAATTTTAGTTGAGTTATTTTTATTTTTGCTTGTTGTTGTTTTAGTGTTATGTATGTTTTCCAGTTGAGTCTTGTGTCAAAGTTCATCCCGAGGTATTTTACTGATGGCTTTTGTGGAGTCCATGCAATTGTGTGTTTATTAATGTGTAGTGGTGGTGGGGCACCACTGTCAACGGCGGCCGAATGAAAACCACTCTCTTAACGGCCACCGCCGACGCGGCCGAATACCACTTCTTAACGGCCCCGCGCCGGCCGGTCAGACCACTCATTAACGGCCGCCCGCCGGCCGAATCAGTACCACTCTCTTAACGGCCACCACCGCCGGCCAAATCAGCACCACTCCCTTAATGGCCTCCGCCGGCCCTTGTGAGATTGGTGGACTACTCCAGCGCACCGATTTTAGTTCTCAGCTGCACCAGTTTGCGTCACGAACGATTTTTAATTATTATTATTATTATTATTATTATTATTATTAATAATAATAATAATATTATTAATAATAATATTATTATTAATAATAATATTATTATTATTAATAATATTATTATTATTATTATTATTATTATTATTGATTGTTAGTGATTCTAGGCACGTCAACTACTATAGTCATTTGTCCCCCAATTGTAGTGCCCGTCATTATCACAAAAGATGACGGAGATATTCCACTGCTGTATTGCGTGATCCGGCGCCGATCTACCGTCGGCTAGCGGGGTTTTCCACAATCAGGTATCTCTCACTTGTGGGGCACCGCCCCAGCCGGGACAAGCTCTAAGCATATGTGGTAGAGTAGAGCATGTTAGTGTGTGTATGTGTGTGGGGGGGGGGAGAGGAAAGGACAAAGAAAAGGAAGGAAAGATCGCCCGCGGTCCGTGTGCCCGTTTGTTAGGGTACTGGTCCGGCATTCGCCTGGTGTTGATCGGAGAAACCACGGAAAACTACCGATCAGAGCAGCCGGCCGCTAGAATTCTCCTCCAGATAGCGACTGAATTCGATCTAGCTACAAGTTTGTGCCGAAGATCCTGCCACCGTCGGGACTCGAACCTAGGACCTCCCGGTCAGAGGGACTGCAGTGACATCAGTTGATACCCTGATCCATCTCTCCCGGTTTTGTTATTATTATTATTATTATTATTATTATTATTATTATTATTATTATTATAACTTTCATTCATATTTCAACTATTTAAAGTTAAAATGTTGGGATGGTATTCTGGTTCTCAAAAAAACGTGCGCAGATAATATTCTCGTATACTTCGGTTGCAAAACCAGACCACATACTGGCCGCCATGTTGTTGGAGAGCGAAAAATGAGAAACATTTTGTAAGTGGCATAAAGTGACAATTTTCAACGAAAAATAACACGATGAAGGGGTAGAAAATGCAATACTGAAAAGAAATGTTTCAGAATCTGTTTCAATATCGTGTAACGAGGTGATAATTGTGATATCTGGCTGCATTTAAAATTCCCGCTAACGTTGTGACGCAAACTGGTGTCTGAAGCTCATTGGCTGAAGTCAGATACGATGCGTAATCGCTCACCCATCTCTTTCCAACATGGTAGCAAACGAGTTCAGTTTCTATGTATTTGGCCACAAGATTTTGTCAGACAGCTTATATACAAAAATCCAACTATTAATTTATATACATATATACAGAGTTTTAGTAGAATATGTATCACGGGATCGGTCAATTAATGAAACACATTAGTTTGCCAACGTTTCGGAATATTTAATTCCTTCATCAGGGCTTACTAATACACAACCTGTTCAAACATGGAGGAATTAAATATTCCGAAACGTTGGCAAACTAATGTGTTTCATTAATTGACCGATCCCGTAATCCATATCCTACTTCTTATTAACGGCCGTGATTTCTACAATGGTCAATATACAGAGTTTGCTTTGAAATTTCGGAGCGACGTTTCGAGGAATTCATTTTTCACCCTCCTCAGGCTAGACAAAAAAAATCAAAATAAAACCAAAGTGATATAAATATTTGCAACATGGCGAGCAAACGCATGTTTTATGTATGTATTTCTGTATGTGATGTTTGTAAAACAGATGAGTTGTTTCAAAAATACTGTACTCCGATTAAAAGTGTCCCTTGAAAGTCACGAGCTAGCAGGAGAGAGGGATACTGTTTTCCAAACGCGAGTTTTTCTACTACTTAAATTTTTGGTATTGAGGCTTCTGTTTGGATGATAGCGTCCCTCTCTCTTTACAGCTAATGATCTTGAAGGGACACTTTTAATCGGAGTATAATATGAGAAGGCATGAGTTTCTAGGTCGAAAACAAATGAGTTGTATCAGAAATACTACTTCAGAAAGAGTATAAGTAGTACTATTCTAAGAAAAGGTATTTCTGGTGTATATATTTCTTGTCTTTATAGAATGTTATTACAAAACGTATTGAATGACACACGGCTGATATCACAAAAACGGTCTTGGTTGCTTATAAACCTTGCTAACGACTCGTTTAATAACACGTCTGGGTATCTCTCTCTTTCTGCGTAACGACTTCAATAATTATTACAAAAAAAACTTTCAGGAAAGAAAGGTTTGAATTGCTTCCTAATGCATGCATGGATCACGATTTTGATCATAGTCATTTCCTTCGATTGCATTTCAGAGACTTCGTTTCACATTTCTTCTGTATTTTCTTGCATTTTTCTGCATCCCCATACTTGCAGTTTCAACGTGTTTCACGCATGTCAATTAGATTCACTGCTTCTGTTGTTTTGTATAAATCTAGGCATTGAAGAACTTCCCACTTTGTAATATTCCCTTGATTGGTGCCATTGCCTCTTATACACCAAAATTGAGCATATTAATGAGCACACTGTTTTAGGGATGCGGTTCCATATCGCACAATTCAAAAATTCATTTGGTTCTGTGTGGGACAGTGAAGACACATCTTCAAAAAATTGATGTGTGCAAGATCTCGAAAGATATGTTTACTTGATGGCACTTGTGACGCTTAAAGTGGTCGTATTTCTCTCCAGTTGCCTGTCCTCTATTATATTTGGACCAGCTGTCAACAAGTTTAAGTGACAAGCTGTTCAAGTGACAGGAGGTGCAGGAAAATGGCCGGCGCGCGTGTTACTTTAAGAGACAAACATAGTTCCTGTTGTCATAGCAACCTGATTAATGTCTCAATTTAAACAGGAAAATTAGATAATATGATAACACAAGTCGATTTTTTTACCCCAAACTCGTTTCATGCGTCCCTTACAAAGTATTTGAAACAATTCTTAAACAGGTGTTAAAAAATAGATCTCCTCCGGATAGCCTCATTGACATATTCTTAAAAGATATTTCAAAAGGACGAGCTGTCTGTTTCTGCTGATATTGCTGTCTTCTTACGTATCTTTCTTACGTAAAGTATTACAACTTCAAGTGCAACTGCCAAGAGCATTTAACCCCTTACACAACGACGTAAACAAAACAGTTGCTTGGTCATATGGAACGTTCATACGGCAATTTGGGTAATTAGTCTGCCACTACCTATTTCAGCTGCAAATTAAAATGTGTCACAAGACATACATCGTGCGATTTATTTCGTCAAATTGAAGGAATCTCAATATTATGTATCTTACTGAGCTATGAAGCGAATGTGTACGATTTCAAATTATTTTATTTCTTTCAATTAATTTTAACAATACATAATTACATCTGTAATTACTAAATATGTGGTATACGCTAGCTCTTTTGGTCATGAACGTTAAAAAGTGCAATTCAAAGTTTTTAGAGTAGTTTGACGATGTATTAAGACTTTTTCATGACCTTGAGGTTTGTCTCACGGTGAAAAAAATGAATGTCATCATTATTACAACCCACCGTTACATAAATTTTGTAAAAATTGCATAACAGGCGATCCATGAGAAATATGTCATGTATAAATGAGAGAGAATTGTATTATGAAATCATTAATGTGTTTATCTCACGATGGCGAGGCTTTAAGTCTCCAATTTGGCTCTATTTTCGAATGATTGTGGGTGATAACTAAAAGTAATTATTATGGTTAAAGAAATATTATTATAATTTTCTTAAACTGTACCCCTGTGTCATAAAGGCGGTGATATTTATGTATTACTCCTTTTAGTCAGACAAGGCACTAACTTATTAATTACATAACCTTCATAGTTGGCTTATAATTTAATCTCCTATTCTTGATATGAAAGTTTGCTTCCACATTTCAATTGTATTAAATTTGTACACATTTGTTTTTTGATAAGCGTTCTACCACTCGTATATTTATAGTAATTTTAAGAACGGTTTTCATTGTGATTGTTTTGAAATGCATATTTAAAGTTTAAATTTGTTTGGAGCAAGTAAGTCTTCTGAATGCTTTATATTCTATTTTGTACAGTAAATTCGAATTAACTGAGCACAAATTCCGTTTTTCCTTCCGTAATGATTAACTTCTAGTGATGTGTTTTTTGTTGCTGGTGTTCTTACTCATCAATAAAAGGCGTGTTGGTAAAAGCCACACCCACAAAGTTTTTTTGCTTCAAAGTTCAATCTGTCAAGGTTTGCTTTCTCCTCAAATAACGAAGTACGTTGGGTGGTTTGTTTGTCACTCTTTTTTTACTCTCTATCAGAGAAAATCTCTTAGAGTTCAGTGTTGACATGAGCAATAAATTGAATGTATCCGTATTTTGGATTCGACAATGTCAACTTTTGAAATAGCAAAAATGCTTTCAATTTAACAGTGTGTGCACTGTAATAATTACCCTATATCACTATCTTTTCACACTTTTATGGACATGTAAAAACGACAGAAATTGTTTAGATTGATTGATTGATACTGATTCCGGACGTGTCAACTACTATGGTCATTAGTCCCGTACGTGTAGTGTGTGTTTTGTCTCCGGAAGTGGTAGTGGTCTTTCTCCGCTACTGTTGGCCAGCGGCGTTTTCCCAAATCAGGTATCTCCCACCAGCGGGGCACCGCCTTTTCTGGGATAATTTCTAAGCTCCCGACCGGTCTCCCGGCATGTGTGGTAGTGTAGTGCATGTTAGTGTAAGTGTGTGTGTAAGGGGAGAGGATAGGACAACGAAGAGGAAGGAAAGATCGCGCGGAAAACTACTGATGAGAGCAGCCGGCCGCTAGAATTCTCCTCCAGACAATGACTGAATTCTATGTATCTGACACGCTAGTATAGAATATCCTGGTACAGTCGGGACTCGAACTTAGGATTTCCTGGTCAGAGGGATTGTAGTGATATCAGTTTATGCCCTGAGCCACCTGTCCCGGTGAGAAATTGTTGGACGGATCGTCCCGCTGAAAGTTGAAGAACATGTTTAAACGAACCAAACGCAAATTATTTAGCGCCACAAATTTAAGCGTTCCCAGGGGGAGGAAGGAAAAAAAAACACTCCCGGGAATGCGCGAAGTACCGTAACCGTTCCTCCTGTTTGTGTTATTACTAAACAGTTACAAAGATTTTAAAAAAGTGTTTGGCATCATTTGAAGAGTTCCAATTGATTAAAGTGAAGCATAAAACATCAAAGCTACAATAATTAAAATGGCTGAAAATGTCTAGAATTCTCCTCCAGACAGCGTCTTAATTTGATCTAGCTTTGTAGCTAGTGTCGAAAACAAGCCACCATAGGGACTCGAACCCTAGGACCTCCCTTTCAGAGTCACTGTAGAGTCAGTGACAATGCTTGTGTTGAAGTCAGAATTTCTAGTACAACAAATATTGCATACCAAAGTAATGTGTTTCTTCGAAAGGCCAAGAACAGACACGATCATGTCGATGTCTAGGAGAAGTAATTCATGTTTCGGGAGGAGGTAGAATAAGTATGCTTCAAAAGCGATGAAGTAGTGCACACATTTTTTAAAATAGATGCTTAAGTGTTTGAAAATTTTGATTATTTGACATCTGAAACCGTAATAGTGAGTTATTGTAAATGAATTGTAATACTCTTCTCGTACACAATTCGTATTCATAAAATAAGATGCAGTAAAAATACGATAAAATAAAAATTCGTCAAATAACAAAAGAAACAATGAGGACGTTTCAGCGAATAAAGTTACCTCTAAAATTTTTTCTTAAATAATTTTTAGCTCTTTCTGGATGCCTCGTTTGATGTATCTTGTGATAGCCAAAAATTCTTCACGCCTTCCTATCTCAAATCTTTCTAAATACACGCCATAGGCATTACATTTCTTCTTATGCGCTCTTCGTGATACTCGTAGACTATTATGAAGCTTGTTCCATCCGTAGGTAGAGATTCGTAGTTCTTTGCCTTGACACAACTGCCATACTTGGCGCGCTGTTGCGACATTCGTGAGGTATGCGATCCCCTTGTTGTTCAGTATTCGTTGTGTGTGCATGAATACGAGTGTGAATGTGAACGTGTGTGTGAAGATACGTCCGTGTGATAGCGACGTGTAAAGACTTTGGCACGAACCACGCTCACGCGGACTAGCAACGAATAGTCGCACGCACAAGGCCGCACTCGAGTAAGCAAGTAACGACGACATCAGTTCGCAATATAGACTTTTCAGGATCTTCTATCATTCCTTGGTCTCCTCTGAATTCATCTATTCGTTATCTCGGAGTTCTGATGGACACAAGACTAAATTGGCACAGTCACATCTCGTCCAAAGTAATCGAAGCCAATAGACGGTTAGCTATTCTACGTCCCATTCTCAACCGTAACTCTTCTTTAAAAATTCATTCCGCTTTAACCATTTACAAATTCATTCTCCGCCCGATATTAAATTACGCATGCCCTGTTTGAATTTCAGCTGCTCCATCCACATTAAAAAAAATTACAAATCTTCCAAAACAAAATGCTAAGAATAACAGTAAACGCCCCCAGGTTTGTCAGCAACAAGACCCTTCACAACGATCTTTCAATAGAACCAATTACTTCCTTTATTACGAAGCTGGCACATAATTTCTTCAATAATCTAAGTCATGTGCAAGTTGCAGTCACCTACAAAATAGGAACCGATCAACCCCCACTCTCCCGCCTAAGAATAAGATTTCCATTCCACATTTTCCTTCAATATCTCTCTGACATTAGATAAGGTAGGAACAAATCTTGCATTTACCTGTCCGTCCCATAGTATCTCCTTTCCAAACCCTATCATTACTCTCAAACAAAATTTCTTCGCAATAACTTTGGTTGAAGTTATAATCATTACCAGGGAGGTAACACGAAATTACCCACTTCACGCTTTGCTGATACAAAGTTGCTCGCCCAATCAACTGAAGAGCCTCACGGCTGAACGTTGTAATGTCTGTCAATGTAAAATAAATAAATAAATAAATAACAATAGACTTTTCAGGAAGAGCATAATCTTCCTTAATTAAATTTTTTTCTTGAAATCCTAGTCTTTTGACTACTTCTTATCTTATAATTCACATTTATAATTACTTTTTTTTATCAGTAAACGACCTAAACACCAACAAGACTCACAGCGATGTCTGATGTGTGAAATGAAATGTTTTTGAACACATTTTTGCAATAGAACACTCACATTTTTGTTTGTTTTAATACGGTGTTTTTGCTCAGTGTGTCGTAAAACTATCTTTAGACAGCCACTAGCCAAAGCGGCTGCTTTTATGGCATGCACAGATAACTAAAAATGCCATTTTTATCACTAGTGTTAAAAGTGACACAATGCTCAATGTTCAGATAAAACTGGGAATGCAACACAAAAAACAAACAACAGAATTCTTTTGTCTGATCACCTACAACATATCTTAATGTAACATTGAACTCAAATAATGATTTGTATACTTGAATTAAATGAAAAGGAAAGTCAGTAAGATTGTCTAGAAAACAATGTATGACACGAGGAAAAAGTTCCCGTGTGAACGAATTTGTTTTTCGTTACTCTTTAAAACGATCCTTCGCTTCCTTAATTTTTGTTCAGAAATTCTCTTTATTATTTTATGTAAACTGTGTTATATTGTGGGAATTCATTCGCTCGGCAGCGGTGGTCGAGGCAACATCGTGTGCCCCGCTCAGTATAGCCCCGCGATCTGTGACTGGTTTACGTGCTTTCATCGAACTCTAGAAGTGTAAGTGTCAGTGTAAAATGAGCCGTCTTCTTCAGTACATAGAACTGTCCTGATTACGACCAACCTGTTTCTCATTGTGAATGGGCAACAGAAAATAAATTGCTGATACCGAAGCGGCTAACCGAGAGCAGGCCTCTGACTACAGGAGCTGAAGCTGAATATCAATTCAGGTTTAAGTCAGCACGAGCCAGATCAAGAAGAATCATAAAAGAATCTACGAGTAACTGCTGGAAAGAATACATATTATCCTTAAACAGTAAACTAAACTACACGGAAGCTTGGAAACAAATAAACGCCATCAATGAAAAATCCAGAATAAATTGTTCAAAGTTTATATAGACGACAGACGGTCAATTCATTTAAGACCCATGCGATATTGCAAATAGCTTTGGAAAATTTTTCGCCTCCAACTCTAGTGATGCGAACCTTACAGATGGCTTCACGAAACATAAAGAAGAAACAGAGAGATTTTCCCTAAACCTGGAAGTAGAAGAAGATGAAATAGATTCCATTTAAGTGAATGCACCCATTACGCTTCGAGAACTTAAGGTCAATATACAACTAAAAGACTCCAACGCCGGTCCTGACAGAACATCTAACATATTTATCCGGATGCTTCCTGAACAAGCTATCAGTGTTCTTTTAGATATTTACAATTACCTATTTTTGAACAATGTCTTCCCACAAACATGGTCAGAAGCAGTTATTATTCCAATTCACAAACCTGGTAAGGACACATTTTTAATAGACAGCTACAGGCCTATTGCTCTAACTTGTTGCCTATGTAAATAACTTGAGAAGGTAGTGAACCACAGACTTAAATCTTACCTAGAAAAGCATCAGCTAATATCACCTCATTAAAGTGTTTTTCGCAAAAATCGATCTGCCTTAGACAGCATTGAAATAATCGAGAACAGCATCTACAATGGATTTGCCAATAAAATGTTCACTGTGGTACCAAGCCTCGACATCAAAAAGGCATATGAGATGGTCTGGCGCAAGCGTATCATGGACATAATAACGAGGCATCAAAGGCAACATAGCTAAGTTCGAGCATAACTTCATTGATTCAGTACATTAATGTTAGAGTAAGAGGAGCCTTATTAGAGAGATATATGCTGGTAAACGGAGTACCGCAGGGCTCTGTGCTTAATGTGACCTTGTTTCTGTTGATAATAAACGAACTTCAGACCAAAATCTAACCACCCACGCTAGTAAGCATGTACGCGGATGACGTTTATATATATATATATATATATATATATATATATATATATATATATATATATATATATATATGCAACACTGGTAAACATCAGTCCTCCATAGCAGTTATAGCGCAAAACATCTTAGACACCATCCTCGAATTCTCCACTGAAGATCATCTAAAATTCTCCAAGACGAAATCCACATTCAACATTTTCTTTAGGAAACAATCCACGGATAAGACTCTACCCATGAACCTGAGTGAATATAAGAGAAAAAAATATAAAACCTTCAAAGTCTTAGTCGTGACACTTGACGAAAGGCTATCCTGTATACCTCACATTAAAATCCTGAATGTGGAATGCAAAAAAAGGCTAAACTTGATGAAAATCATAAGCCACTCAGCATGGGGACCGATTATACAATGTTTAGAAGAACATACCACGCATTGATCAAGGCTGAAATGGATTATGGCACCATATTTTACAATGCTTCAAATTAGAATGCTCGACCCTATCAATAACACTGGCGCCAGACTTATATACGGAGCATATAGAACAAGCATATTACAGGAAGTTAATTTACCACCCCAGGATAAAAGAAGAATAAATATATTTGTAGGATATATAATAAAAATTACAGCAAACTGCGACAACCCTATGAACCAAATTTACCCCTTACATACAGACAGGAAGGATTTTTGCGTCAAAACGAAAAACCAAAACCAATTACTGTACGGGCTATACAAATACTAAGCACAATATCAGAAACCATTCCCCCTCTTAAATCTATCAGTAACACTGCCTACGCACTATGGACTATGCAGGACATTAAAGCTGAGCAGCTGACAAACAATTCTAAGAAGTCAAAAACTCACTATCAATAGATAAGAGCCAGAATAGGAGAAGAAATTGCCAAATATCAAACTACAACAAATGTACACAGATGGCTCGAAGAGTAGCAACTTGGTGGGATGTGCCACTGTAACGTCAACAAGAGTAATCTCAAGCAAACTGCTCCACAAGTACTCAGTTTTGTCAAGCGAGTTTTACTCCACCATCACCGCACTAGACTACATTCTCGAAGACAGTGAACGCAAATTTTTGATAGTACTGATAGTAACAGACTTCAAATTGGCTCTGTCGGCTGTTTGAAATTCCCTTTACTCAGGAAACCCGCTAGCTTTAGACATTGTTAGTATGATAAGGAACTCGAACATTAAAGGTAAAGCGTTTTTCGATGGATCGCGGCTCATTTGGGTATCATCGAGAATGAGATCGCTGACAGATCCGCAAAAAAACGTCACGACTTGATGAAAGAAGTAACTGTTTCGTAATACCACAGGAATATCACGCCAACATCAAGAGAAAACTACAAGAATTGGACAGACAAGAATGGAATAACAACGCCCGCTGCAAATTAAGAAGTATATGTGAATACGATGATTATAATCCAGCTTCATCCTTCTGCAGAGATGACCAGGTTGTGTTAATGAGATGCAGAATAGGTCACACCAAGCTCACTCATGCCCATCTGATTACAGGGAAATCAGCTGTTATGTGTAATGTGTGTAATGTTTCTTTGAATATTAACCATCTATTTCTGTGCCACAGGTTTGAGGCTGGCCGGACGAGACTTGGTGTCAATAACGATACGTCAAGAGTACCAAAGGACAGAGAACAATGCAATCGGTTTCTCAATTTTTTGAAGAGCATAAATTTGTACGCTGATATTTAAGACAAATGTAAACTAGCTAATAATGTAATATGAATTTTCCCATCCAAACTGTCATAACTTTGCATGTACAGAAATAATAATGTTACTGTGTAGATGTCGCTAATAACCTTTTGTAGTTGATGCGACAGAAAATGTTAAAAAATAATTTAAAATTTTGGGAATTTATTTCAATTAAAATCTTATACAGGTTAAATTGAGAAACTTTCAGGAACCAACTGGAAACAGTGCATGAAGCTCTCAATGGAAAGAGTAAGAAATAAGAGTTACATGAAACTATTCGTAAATGCAGTGTAGATCAAGAAACTTTTATAGACAAAAATCTACGCGCACAGTTCTTAACTTATTTTAGAAGCGCTTTGCACTCAACTGCTTTCGGTCTTCTACGATGAACGTTTAATGAAACAAAATAGAATTTGCAGTGACTATGACTAACTATTTTATTTGTCGTGTTAGTCTGCTATATATATATTTCCAGTGTCTCCCTACCATTGTAATCCAACGTCGATTCTATCAATATTCATCAAAAAAACTTTTGGATCCATAAAGATTACAAAAGCAAGCGATAATGGGGTGCAAAATTATTTTACATCAGGCCCAATTACTGAAAACACTGTACATTAAGTTCCATTACACGCACAAGGTAATAAATCCATTTCCATGACTATAGATCGGTTCAGGTTTCTCCGATCCTAAGGTAACAAATGATTTCGCTGACACTGCTAAAAAACTGAAACTGGTGTGTGGTGAATAGAATACTCTTTATTTTGGCAACATTCAATTTTTTTTGTATGTTTCCCTATTATTGTAATATAATATTATTTATAATATAGAAAAATAACTATTTAAATTTGCAGATCAATTAAACAATTTAACAGAAAATTTGTAGAGAATTTTTTCAGAAATATTTTGGTGTTTTATTCTTTTTCTCATTCATCTTATTGTTTGTAAACTCTTTAAAGGGAATAATATTCAAGAGCGCACAAACACTAACAAAATTATAAGAACATTTAATAGGTCTCGGCTATATGGAACAAATCTTAAATATTCTTCAGTTTATATTAGAAAATTAGCTACAATAACTGTTATAAAAAATAAGGAAGTGTAATAAAGCATGGCAAGAAGAGAAAATGAAATATTAGGGCTGTCAAAAAAGTGTTCAGTATCATATAACATTTGTAAAACATTATAAGGTGGGTTAAACAAAGCGAGATATCTGCCTAAGGTAAATAAAACGTTTTAACTTCCAGATAGAAATTACAAGAATGAAGTTACCGATAAAAGGTTAAGGAAATACTCCTGAAGAATGTTTGTTGGTTGTATTACGTGGAAGAAGTTTCGTAGATGTGAACGTCTGTCCTCCCCCTTTTTTACAAGAAAAATAAAGAATAGTTTTTTCGACTTTCTAGAACCCAAGATGTCAGTTACAGAACAACGTAAAGGTTCATCTTAAATAATAAGAAACTACTTATATATCCGAAAAATCTCATTAAGAATAAGGATTACGCGATGAAGACACGGCAGGCGGATGTGCAAACCGCATACCTTCGCTTGAAGTAACCTTGCATCATCACGCAGAATTTTACTTATGCAACTTGGTGCTAAGGCACTGAAATTCACGAGCATTGTCTTCGAGAGGTATCACCTGAATGAATAGACATCCCCTTTAACAGACCTTCCAACGCCAATCAACCTGAAGAGTAAGAATAATGATAACAAAACACCGGGTTTAAACAAGGAACAATTGCAGGACGAATAAGTTCTCAAAATTTTTGTTCGCAATGTTAAGAAAGGAAAAACGCATAATTTTACATGCTATTTTCGGAAAGTGACAAGGTTTGATTGATTGATTTTTTCGTGTTTCCGGGCGCGTCAACTACTTTGGTCATTAGTCCCGTGAGTGTAGTGCATGTTTTTTCTCGGGAACTGGTAGTCATCTTCCCCCGCTGGAGGGCGAGATCCGGCGCCGACCTACCGTCGGCTATTGTGGTTTCCCCCTAACCAGGATTCTCCCACCAGCGGGGCACCGCCCCAGTCGGGACAAGCTCTAAGCCTCCCGAATATGTGGTAGTGTAGTGCATGTTAGTGTAAGTGTGTGTGTAAGGGGAGAGGAGAGGACAAGGAAGAGGATGGACAGATCGCGCGCGGTCCGTGGCCCATTTGGAAGGGTACTGCTCCGGCATTCGCCTGGTGTTGATCGGAGAAACCACGGAAAACTACCGATCAGAGCAGCCGGCCGCTAGAATTCTCCTCCAGACAGCGACTGAATTCGACCTAGCTGAAAAGCTATGTGTCGAAAATCCTGCCGCCATCAGGACTCGAACCTAGGACCTCCCGGTCAGCGGCGCTGCAGTGACATCAGTTGATGCACTGAGCTACCGCTCCCGGTGGAAAGTGACAAGGAAAGTTACTGGACTTTTCTGACCTTTCTGACGCCTATGTGACTAAGATAACTGTTATGATGATGACTAGTGTTGAGTGAATTCCAATTTCAATATTGTGGGTCGTTCTTCCGAGTTCTGAACAGTTTTTTATTTATATATTTATTTAAGGTCGCTTTTCAATAACTAAGGTCATTCAGCGACCACTGCGAGCAACATTCGGGGTACGGGTAACGGTATACGAACACACGCAAACATCCATGCCCCGGGTGGGTTTCGAACCCGAGACCTTTCAGGCACAAGGCAGCTACGGATCTTCGTTATTAGCAACTTCGGGTATCTAGGCCGGCTCTCGACGGTTCGTTCTATGTCCCGAAAATCAATTACAATAAATTCGAAAACACACTAAATGGAGAACTGAGCAATCTTTGGCCGTATGAAAGGAGTCAATGGTTTCGTTGGGTACCCACGAACTCACTAAAAATACAAAAACTAAGAAACATTTTGAGCGTGACTGAGAAAAGCAAATATTTGATTGTGATAATCCGCGATTTCTCACACCTGATGTTACGACTAAATTCACATTGCTTACGACAAAGCTGACGTCAGGCGACGAGGAAGAAATACGCTTCCATTTTCACATAACCGGCTCAGACCAGCCAAATTTTGCAGGTCCTAGGCCGCATTTTACCACTCGACAGCACAATTTTTGTGGTAGCAGGTCACTAGAATAGTAATATTCTATGTCTTATTGAAACATTAAATAAACTTCCATTGGTATTTATTGCGGGAGGAAAGTTAAACAGAAATACTCTCACAAAATATAATACTAACAAAAAAAAATTAAAATATTTCGTTCATCTTAAATCAAGATGACTCAAGTACTATAACACTTGATGCAACCATGCGTATAAATAAAGCTGCCTCGCTCCTGTGAATTATTCAGATTATATGATACTTGAAGTTTACAATGAATTTTGATGGAGTTACGGGACAGACTTCCGGGCAAGAGTGGTATTTATGTGCGTTCTCTAAGTGAGATTCTCTAAACAAACAACATTTCAAACAAAAAACCATTTCTTGACTATTAATGTAATCAAGAAATGTTGAGAGTTATAAATATTAGAAATGCCTTCTCAAACTGTTACGCAAGCAATACCATGATGACTTTACCGTGTTAAAGAGGAGAGACGAATCAAAACCTACTCCTCCTGCCTTCAGAAACTATTTATTCATATAATAATACTCGCTTAATTGGGGAAATAAGAGATATCTTTGAGACCCGACGATTTCCATGCTTCAGAAGTCCAACGATTCAGACGTTTTAGCGAACAGTCGCATGCGCTGTGTGACTTCTAGAAACTTCGGAGTAGCCTGTGGCACACACGGGTCGATGTAATTGTAGAAGACCATAGGTTTAATTAGTAGTTGGTACTCTCGTACTCTCGTAGTAAATATGGTGAAGAGTCGCCTTCCTTCTGTAGTCTTCTTCATGTAAGCATTAAGTGGCATCGAATAAAACATGCCTATGTAATTTAGGAACGGTCAGCAGTGAAGATTCTGGAAAAGTCTTGCGATGAAATACGTTCAGTTTTCGAACTGAACAGCCAAATATTTTCTCTCGACTACTTTGCAATATTTCACATGAATCGCTTCTGTAACATGTTTTGTGATGACATAGTCTGGCGATGTTACAGAACCAGTATTATTAAATTTGAAATCATATTTTCGTATTGAAATTAATATTTTTTTCATTTTTAGAACCATTTCTTCAGCCGATAATTATGTGTTTCGAAATATTATTTCCACTTTGCCCCACTTTACATACATAATTTGAGAATTAATAACTAGTCTACAAAATTAATATTTCTTTTTTTAGTTGGTGCACGTAAATCAAATTCCTCAGTAACACAACCGGTTTTGAGGCATTATAACGCGTAAGTTTTTAATGGAAGGAAACTAAATTTTTTTCATATGACGGATTCTAACAGTCCATAAATGATGTGTTTTCTACGTCTTAGGCATTAAGTAGTAAAATTTTAAAATATCTAAGAGAGTCTACACTTGCAAGTGTCCTTTGACAGTGACTTTTGTTCAGACATTACAGATAAATTTTAGTGTCCAAAACAGGACATGGTCTGTAATGTAGCAAGAAATTGTCCATTTCCAACAACGTGTCAATCCCTCTTAATTTTGGGTTCCTCTGAAGGAGGAGACATCAAAGTAATTGTAAGGGTCAAACTCTGAAGTCAGGTAAGAACACCATGTAATTAATTTCATGAGATACAAAACCATTGCGCCATTTGAATTCACTAGTAGTCATAATACAGTAAATTTATTCATAGGGATGGAAACAACTTATTGACGTAGATAATTCTGAACAATAAGAAAGCGGTGAAAGTGGGTAAAAATAACGCAAGGTTTGCCCAGTTTTTCCTCACTTCTGTGGTTCAATAAGAACTGTTCAAATGAATTGTTTCTATATGCGTTATTTGGCGATCTATGGCCACTAGATACTTTGAATGGCGTGGAATTTTTGAATTTCACGGTATTAATTTAATATTATTGTTATTACTTGTCTTCCCTTTGGCCCCTATAATTATAGTGACGTCTCTTCCTTAGGAAGATCGAAATAAATTGATCGCCATCGCGTAACGTGGATCGATACGTGAGTTGAAATGGACTCTTTGCGCTTCTCTAAATAATTTGGTAGGTTTTTAATTCCCTTGCCTTTGTATCTTTGATCCCAGTGAATAAGCTGATAAGTCAAAAAAACTTAATTTTACGGGAGAGCAAAACACAATTTTCAACTGAATTAAATGAGGAATTAATAATATTCAAACCAATGTAATATTCAAACGAAACTGTTTGTGTGTAGGTTCTGTTTGAATATCACGAATTCCTGATTTACATTTGTTTAAAGTGTTTTTTTTTGCTCACCTGTTAAATGAAGTTCTTTTGACACATCAGCTTATTCACCGGGGTCAAAGATATAACTTTGTGTCTGGTTTTGATCTCCCAAAAATCCTGTAAAGATCTTTCAACATTAATATATTAGAAAATTGCCGGATAAACATTCCGTGGGACTAGAACCCAAATCCCAAACTGTTACGCTGGAAGTGGGTGCTATTATTACCGCAGGTGGGGCATCGACCTCCCCACTTTCCCTCCGCACCGAGCGGCGACCGGCGCGTTTCATCCACCACCGAATCACACGTGACGTCATCGACGGCCGAGGCCACCTGGCTAGCGCTCGCAGGGAAAGACAGCCGACCACTTTCAGGGCACGCGGCGCCCGCCGGCCACACAAGCTACAGGAGCAGATGGCTGCTTGGGGTCACACTAGGTCATTGGTTCCTTTTTTTAAGATGCGCAGAGAGGGGGAGGGAGGGAGAGCGAGAGATGTGAGATAAGACAAAGAGACGAGAGGAGAAAGAGAGAGCAGATAAAGAGGGAAAGAAAAGGGAAAATGATGAAAGAGGGAATGAATGAGAAAACAAGAGAGAAGAATCAGAGGTCAGGGGGGAAAAAGTAAAAAGACAGAGAAAAGTGGGATACAGACAGTTATTGAGAGAGTGAGAGCGCGCGAATTAGAGAGAGAGAGAGTGAATGAGAGAGCGAGAGCGAATTAGAGAGAGAAAAATACATAATTTCTAATCACTGATGTGTTGTTCTAATATTACTACGAAGGCAATATTGTAATTATTACGCAATATTTAGAAAATTATTAAGTGTAATTGTATTTGGATCTCTATAATTCAAACTATTTCGCAAGACAAATAAATTAGCGTACAAATGCACAAATACTTGTTTAGTCACTGTAGCAAAAAGAGTAGGTAATGCCACAACATCACCATATGAACAGAAATTTCCCCACGTACTAAACTACCACTTGACACACACTTACATAACATATATATGTTATGTAATATATATATTAATTATTGAGCTGTGTGTGTGTGTGTGTGTGTGTGTGTGTGAGAGAGAGAGAGAGAGAGAGAGAGAGAGAGAGAGAGAGAATATGTGTGTGAGACAGAATGTGTGTGTGTATATATATATATATATATATATATATATATATATATACACACACACACACATTCTGGCTCACACACACATTCTGTCTCACACACATATTCTCTCTCTCTCTCTCTCTCTCTCTCTCTCTCTCTCTCTCTCTCTCTCTCTCTCTCACACACACACACACACACACATTCTTCACAGCTCAATAATTAATATTCGGAGTATTCACAAAAGCTTTTCAATGCAAAAAAATAGTCTACACGAAGAAAAAAGTATTTAGATGTATTTATTGTTGACATCAATAACATAAAGCGATCAAATGTGTCGATACGGAAAGGTAAGATTTCAGAAAACGCATTTTTTCAGGCGAATGTTTATTGTAACAGATGATAAATCAGACATTCAAATTATTTTGTGATCACTTCCTCCTGAAATATGTACGAAATCAAATTACTTCTTCATATGAAAATTAATAAAGGTTTAATATTCAAAGCTAAACACTATTGCTTTAGCAATTTTACTTCAATTTTTCTTATTGATCGTTTGAAGTACGCTAAAGAAAAGCTTTCTTGAGGCCAACCTCACTGCTTAATTGATTGATTAATGATTCCGGGCGCATCAACTACTAAGGTCATTATTCTCGTAAGTGTAGTGCATGCATATATCGCGGGAGGTGGCAGTGGTCTTTCCCTGACGACCTATTTCGCCTTGCGGGGATTTTGCCCAACCAAGTTTCTCCCTTCAGCGGGACATCGCCCCAGCCAGGACAGCTCCCAACTGGTTCCGACAAGTGTGGGAGTATTGTGTGTGTGTGTAAGTAAGGGGTGAGGATAGGAGAAGGAAAGGGAAGACATTTAGCGCGCGGAAAGAGAAATTTAGTGGACGTTTGTTAAGGTACTGCTTCAGTATTCGCATGATATTGATCGGAGAAAGCTACGGAAAGCTACCAATCAGAGAAGCCGGTCGCTAAAATTCTCCTCCAGACTGCAGTGACGTCAGTTGATGCCCTGAGCCACCTTTGCCGGTCGTCTGCTTCATCACGGCAAGGTCAGATGTTGCTTGCGGAGGATTATAGCTACATACGTCCACAGCTTACGTTTGCTAAAAATATAAGGAGGCCACTCATAAAGAACGACGGTACGAGGATTGAAGAGTAAACACCTGACGCATCAGTTACGTGATATGTTACTCCAGGTGTTCATCTTCTAGTCGTTTTTATACACATCAACACGATTTAAAAGTGCATGAATACCTTCATCTTAAGAGTTGGCAACGAATTCCTCATTAATGTAAAATTGTTTATTCTTGGTGTTATACGGTTTTGTTGCTCTGATGGTTACAATGCACTCTGGAGATGAATTTCTTCCTTGTAAAGTGTGAGTGAATTCGGCCTTGCCGACGTCACTGCAATGATTACGGTGTTAACTACGTGGTGTAAAGCGCACGTTGGATTTCGAAGCAAGTTCTACGGCCGGAGAGGTATTATTATCCCGTTCCTTACTATGGAGAAATATAATAAAGAACGATTAAGGAATAGACAAAAAATGAACAACAAAGGAAGGAAATAATGAACCAAAAAGAAACGGAAGAATGAACCAACATGAAACGAAAAATGAATAAAGAAATGAAAGAATGAAGAAAGACGCGAAAGAATGAAGAAAGAAACGAAAGAAGAAGAAAGAAACGAAAGATGAAGAAAGAAAAGAAAGAATAAAGAAGTTAACGAAAGAATGAAGAAAAACGAAAGAGTCAAGAAAGAAGAAAGAAAAAAAAAGAAGACGAAAAAATGAAGACGCGAAAGAATGAAGAAAGAAACGAAAGAATGAACTAAGAAACGAAAAACGAGTATTTAACTAAATCATAGCCACCTGCCACGTAGATGGAGACTGCACAATTTTCTTTCATTTTCTTTCTGCATAAAAAATTAGTAATATACACTATGAATGAGATGTTTACAGGACAGGGACGAAACACCGAGATGACAAAAACGGAAGTTCAACCTTATCTGCGCATTTTCGTTCATGAGTCATATATAACCCAGCTATTTACTTCCAATCGACCCATCAACTTCCCTATTATGGCCTATCTCATATGTTGTTCACACGGAAAACAGGAATGCTTTCAGCCGACTGATAAGAACTGTTGTTAATCTTTTCTCATCTCATCTTCAATCTTTTTCCTAGATAGTTTTGAGTGCCTGCCGTGTTTCTCCACTAAAATGACTTTCCCTGTAAAAACAACAACGACTTATTCATGCTAGGAATGCTTTACCCTTTATCAGTAACAGCACCCGCCTATCAATTGTGCGATAGGGTGGACTATTATTTTTAAACAGTTAATGCTTGGGCGCAATTAACAGTTTTCACACATTTTTAAATCGATCAATCATATCAAAAGAATGGACGTTGCGAACGACAATGGACGTTGCCATATAGCCGTCTCAGCCAGCCTGCCAACCAAGAGAATAGCAAGAAATAGGAGAGCTGTAATTAATTATTTAATGCGTTTAGCCATTTCGTATAATGAGAATTATTATACCACACTACATAAGTACATACGATAAAATTGAATCAGTCATTCCACACAGAGATAACGTTCTCGTTCATTGAACCATTTTCTGTTCGAAGCACCAATTGCTAGTTGTTTTACAATCAATACAAACGTAAAAGTATTCTCATTTAACATCCAAATATCTGAACCTTGTTGTCCTTCTTCATGAAAGGCAGTATTTTTCAGCACACAAACGTAGTAATCATTTCATCAGATTTGCGTCTCAACAGCACACACAATGAACACCACTACGAAACATCCACATATATTCTTATAATATTTTCCGATGTATTTATCAGGTCTCCCAGCATCTTTGGTAGTGCGTGTATGTGTGTGTGTAACGCGAGAGGACAGGATAAGGACAAAGAGGAAAGATCGCTCGCAGTCCTTGGTTCGTTTGTTAGGAAACTGCTCCAACATTCGCCTAGTGTTGCTCGGAGAAACCACGGAAAACTAACGATGAGAGCAGCCGGCCGCTAGAATTCTCCTCCAGACAGCGACTGAATTCGACCTAGCTAAAAAGCTAGTGTCGAAAATCTTGCCACCATCAGGACTCGAACCTACGACCTTCCGGTCAGAGGCGCTGCAGTGACACCAGTTGATGCACTGAGCTACCGCTCCCGGTACGTAAGATTGCGGGTAACGGTAACGGTATACGGACACACACAACCACGCAATCCCCGGGCGGGATTCGAACCCGAGACCCTTCAGGCACGAGGCAGGTACGGTTCTTCAGCCTTAGCGGCCTTGGGTATCCAGGCCAACGATGCATATTCCTTATTATTTCACTGCTTGTAATCTCATGTGTATAAAGTAGTTCGTGGAATAGGGTTGTGTGCAGGTGTGCCGCAGGGCTAGTTGGCGGAGCGAGCGTCCAGGGCTTGCCTGCCAGCCTGTGCCCGGGGGCGGCGCCCAAGGCCGCCTGAGTCGAGGCGTAATGGAGGCGCGTGCGGAGGAAGCCAATGCGAATGCGCGCGGACGCGGACGCAGCCTCAGACGCAGCCTCACCAACGCCTCGCCTCGCCTCCTTGGCATTCCTTGTCATTCAGACAATCCAGCAAATAACAAGTGTGTTTTTGTAAGTCTTTATTATTATTGACCATTGTAGAATTCACGACCGGTAACAAGTTGTAGGATATGGATCACGGTATCGGTCAATTAATGAAACACATTAGTTTGCCAACGTTTCGGAATATTTAATTCCTTCATCAGGGCTACAATAAACACAATCACATGGAATAAAGACAACTTGTCTGAATAACAACATTAGAAATCAGACAATATATGCCATGAATCAACATACGTAAGGAAAAATAAATAAATAAATAAATAATATATATATATATATATATATATATCGGTTTCGAGAGTGGAGGGAAGTTTTCAACGCTGACTTGAGTCGGTTGGCAAACTCTGAATTCAGCATACCCTTCAGTTGATGATGTGCAATCATATTTCCTTGCTGTATCCCAAGGTATTTGTAGAGTTCGTCAGCTTCCAGAGCATTTTGTCCATTAACAGTCTCGTATGTGAGCTCACTAGTGAGTTTACCCTTCTGTATTTGTTGTATTTTGCATTTTTCAATGCCCAGTTGCATATTTATGTCCCTAGAGAAGTCTTCAGTAACTTTCATCTGAATGTTTAAGCCACGCATCGTACCATAGTAGATTTTAATGTCGTCCATATACGCTAAGTGGGCTATTTGCAATCTTTCAGTGCCTCTCAGTTCGAAACCTAATTTCAAGTCTTCTAGGAGTGTCGACAACGGGTTCATTGCCAAGCAAAACCAGTAAGGGCTCAAGCTATCGCCTTGGAAGATTCCGCGCTTTATATTTATTTCCTTGGTAACTATTGTTTCATTTCTCGAAGTGACACGAATAGTTGTCTTCCACATGATGGATTTCAGGAAATTCACGATTGTCGAGTTCACACGATATAGTGACAGCACATAGAGGAGCCAATCGTGCGGAACCATGTCATAGGCCTTTCTATAATTAATGATACAGGTGAATAAATTGCGTTTCTTCTTACGTGCTTGCTACATGATCACACAATCGATGATAAGTTGCTCCTTACATCCAAGGGAGCCCCTTGCTGCATCCCTTCTGAGCTTCGGCTAAGATAGAGTTTGCTACACAGTGTTTCTCGATAACCATTGATCTCAATAACCACTTGTGATGACTTTGTAAAAGGTATTGAGACAAGTCATTGGTCTATATTTCCTAAGATCTGTAGTATCACTGGTTTTTGGCTTCATATATGTGACACCTTCATACAGAAAGTGCGGCATTTCTTCAGGATTGTTCAGATAGTGGTTTGTGAGATTTAGAATCTTCCCATGGAGGCAGGTGAACTTTTTGAACAAGTAGTTATGAAGATCGTCTGATCCAGGGCATTGCCAATTTTGACATTTCTGTACAACTTCATGTAGAATATCTAGGGTGATTTGACCGGTTGTCATTTCGTTGATCTGTGCTGCTACATTCCTAATCTGTTCTAGCCAAGGTGCATTGGTGTTGAACTGATTTTCCGTCGACCATATTTTACTCCAGGTGTCTTCAAAAGTAGATTTCTCTGGTAAGCTGTTCACTTCTGTATTCCTTTCATTTATCTTTCTGTATAAATTGTTTTGGCTCTTGAGAAAATCTCTGTTCTCTAGTTTCCGCTTTAGACTTTTGGTGTAACATCACATGCGTTGGCTGTAAACTCTTAGTTTCTGTTTTAGAGTATCTATAAATTCAAGCAGATGACTGTTATAGGAATTATGGTGTGTGTGTTTACGATGATTCTTCTTAATGGCTTTTACTTTGTTTTTCAAATATTTACTTCTGTCTCCTCTTTGGAAGGTTTCGAGTGTAGCGATGTCTGATCGGAGGCGTTCTATTCTCTTCTATAGTCTGATTTTCCATGGATGGTCTTTTTGATGTAGCTGAGAGTTCCGTTGTGGGTGAATTTTAATAATTTTCCCACCATTTTCTCTCACAATTGCCACTGCCATACAATATATTGCACAATCAAGGCTATCATAGGTCGTAATGTGAGAGGTCTCATTTACCAGAATTTGTTCGTTTGCTATATTCACTAGCATTGCCAGTTTCTTTGAGTTGTGCTGTTTCGGGACTCACGATCTAACATTAGGATTCATTCCTCTATATTGAATATTTGCCAGGCGATATTGTGATTCGAGATTTTCACATAGTTGATCTCTGACAGTAGGATATTCGTCTGAAGGCGCTCGTACAGAGGGATGCTTGGTGCTGGGGGTTGAATTTGTGTGACGGGTGTTACTGAAGCTTCTGTGATCCCTTGTTGCTCTAACTGTGCTTGTACTTCAGCTTAAATCTCAATTTTTCTAGTACATGAAACATATTTATTGGATTTATATAGAATAGCTTGATGATGTCTTCATTCATTTCGTTTGTCCACTGAACTCTCCGTCGTGCCAGGCCTGCCACAGCGGTCCCAAGTAATGTCTGGGAAACACTGTGCTCAGGTGCAGCTGAAAGATCTTGAGTGCTGCTTTCTTCGGCTGTAGTAATTTCGGGTATCCCGGTGTGTGTCCGCCTATTCAACAACACACCACTAGCGGCTCGTATGCTGTCACACACAGCGCTAGCCCTGGCGCGGCTCTGGTCCGAGGCAAATTTCCAATGGTCTCTCCATTTCAAAATGAGTGTGGTCTGATAGGGCTGCTATTTCATGGTCTTCGCACCTGCCATCATGTGTATTAACTCCACATGAAGGGTTGCTCCTTCCGCCCAGCTTTGGCCGTAAGAGACTTCGCCCATGTTACCCCGGGCACGGGCTCTCTTTATCAATCCCTGGAGTGACGGGCTTATCTGGCCGGGAGGACCTAGTGATCGAGATCCGACGGTCGGTGGTGGAATTTCGTCACTCGCCACAGAGCTAGATCAAATTCATTCGCGTTCATTCGGGAGCGGTAGATAAGGGTATCAACTGAGGTCACTGTAGCGCCTCTGATCGGGAGATTCTAGGTTCGATTCCGGGCGGTAGAAGGATTTTCGGCACTACCCAGATAAAGAACGATTTTCCTAAGGATGAGCCAAAGTGACATTTCGCGAAAACAAGTCAACATCACATGTATTTCAGTGAAGTATCCCTCCGCCGCGACAGCTGTTCAGCCCCTTCGTAAAGTGTTTGGTTATGGCCTCTGAGAAGACATCACTATCCAGAAGTCTAAGAGTTTCGCTGATGTATATGCACGTACGCGAGTCAGGGAAATAATTAAATTTAATTACATATGTGGAAAATCTCTTAACATGCTCTCACAACCAGTAAAAGGAAACTGCCACAAATGTAAATAGAAAGCTCTCAATCACAGCTCGCCAAACAACAGCACAAAGGCCGGAACCACGTGCACTACTACGCATCAAGTCTCGGTTTTAAAATAAACATAATATTTATCACACAAAAAGTAAATTCAATGTAATATATAAAGGAAAAAAGAGTTTTTACAGAAGAGCACATAACACTGCACTTCCTCATTTCAATTATTTCTCGCGGCGCACTATATTTTCGTCGGACGAGGACGTCACGAAAGGAAGTGTCGAAGCCATTGACAAGTTAGCTAACTGCTAACGAACAAATGCAGAAAGGGAGATCATTGGGCTCAAGGGCACGACGACCACAGAACCTCCAGTTATGTTGCCAGCACTAGCTGTCACTTTGGCTCAACCTTAGGAAAATCGCTCTATAGCTAAGTCGAATTCAGTCGCTGACTGGAGGAGAATTCTTTTGGCCGGCTGCTTTAATCACTTCCCACCCTCTGCGCTCCTTTCTATTCTTGTTATTCTCTCCCTCCCCCCAGCCCTCAAACATCGCTCTCGCTTGCCCTCCTTCATTCGCCCTCTTCCTCGCACACCATCCTCTCCCGGATGGTGCAATTACCACTTATTTTATCTAAATAATAATGGCATTTGATATTATAATTTTCTTTTCCTCAAATTATACTCGTATACTTAAAATAATTACATATAATTATTAAAATAACAGAGATAATTCGTTTTTCGTTTCCGTCTCGCTGGAGCAGCGTTGAAATACGAGTGGACGAAACCTGCGGGTTCGATTTCTGCATAAAATAATTGTTTAGTGTTTCTGGGAACGTCAGTAGGTATGGCATTATTGTTATGACTAGAGTACATGTTTGGTAAAGTGACTTTCTGTTACTGTTACTATTTTATTATTTAACAAATTGATCAAGTAGCTTTTAATTTTACCTTCGTTGTTTATTTTATCTTTTGACTGTTTTGTGTCATTTTTGCCAATTTCCGCTTTTTCCCTCCTTATTTTTCTTTTCTCCTGGCACCGATTGCGACAAGCTGAATATATACCATTTAGCATGAATAATACAAACGTATGGTCGTGTTGTCTTTCTGTGAAAGCAGAGGTGATCTTAAAAGTCTAAATGAAGAAGGAAGATGTATCAGCCAAGATTGGCTGATTTTAAGATTTATATTTATCAACTTTTTCATGTTGTCGGAATAGGAAAAACAGGGAGTATCACAGCTCCAATGCAAATCAAATGAATGCGAATCTTTTATACTTTATTTGTTAGTAACCGACTACGTTCCGCTACACGATATACCAGAAATGAGCGTAAAACTATTCGCCCACGTGACTGAACACAGTACACGCGTGATCCGCCTCTGACGAGCATCAAAGTGTGAGTTCGCTCGGAGAGATCTCCCGTGCGGTGACAGCCTCTCATCCCTGCCCCGTCCAACGCCACCTCTCGCTAGATCGTCTGCGCGGCCGCTGACCCCGGTTCGCAGGCTGAGGGCGGTGACGCAACCGCCGCCGTCAGGGTCGCCACCGCCGCCCACTCAGCGCCCTTCTCTCGAGGCGAGGCGCGGCCGGCGAGTGGGTCAGGATCTGTGATGTTTCGATACATCGTTAAAGGGTTTTTGATATCGATGGGAACATCGACGAGAAAACATCGATGTTTTAAATAGACTAATAAAAATGCTATTTTAAATTATCCATTTTTAATTACAGTACGTAAAAGGGATATATATATATATATATACATATAATGGTAGTGGGTGGATTTTATTGAGATGTCATTTTCATTTTAGAAGAATGTCGTTTAGCATAGAATTTCGTTTTATGTTATGACAAAAGGAAATGACCCATTATTAAACGTCACTTTTTGCATTTTTTTCGATGTTTGTAACCTTTTCCGTAATTTTTTATGCATTTTTCACTGATTTCATCGATTTAAATGTCATTTTAATGGTTCTTACTTGAAATAATATTTACGAGATACAAATCCACAGAATTCCTGAGTACCTACATCTGGTAGCTTATTCGATTTCTTCGCTCAGAAGTTGTAATGTCAGCCATTTCGAGTATTTAATCTAAGGTTTCGTGACGCCTGTCAGCGTCATTGGCGGTTCAGCTGACTTCGGGATAAATAAAGACACAGATTTTCTGGTAAGAAACAGTGCAAACCAAAAATTTGAAAGGTGAGTTTACTTGAACGAATAGAATCTAAAATTACGTCAGTAACATATTCAATAGCTTAAGTTGTTCATTTGAACTGGTTTCGATCACATTTTTTACGTCATTTTTCTTTGATTTTTGGGCATTTTAAAACAATTTTTAGAGAATTTAATTGATCATTTTAGCGATGTTTTAGGTCATCAAAATCCGCTCCTATAGTTATCAGCATGTTAGTAATATGTAAAAATTATTATCGAATGCAAAGAATAAAATTAACAATATAGAACATCGCGTTTTGCTATCGATTTCGTGTTTCACTGTCGATGCAGGCAATGATACTCCTGGCTATAACATACATCCTTAAAACGAGCAGCTCCTAAAACTTCCTTACATTGCACAGGCGAAATGTGCAGCGTGATAAACAAGATGACGCAAAACAAGGATATTGCTGTGGATTACTTCTACTCTATAAGTGCTTAAATCCCTTTATTTAAAAAAACTTTAAAAAAATATTTTTAAAAAATCAAAAAAATAGATGTTTTTGCAACAAAAATCTATGTGAAGAAAATTTCAAAAGCAAAATATCGATATTATTATATGGATGTTTTTGATGGAAAAAATCGTGCCATCTCTAGCCACGATCGGTGAGCCCCGAGTGAATAAAACAATTGAAGTTAAAGTTTATATTTATCAAAATATGTCTACCCGAAGCGTTGTTGAACATAAAACTACCAAAATGTACAAGCAATGGAAGACATAAGTGTTTAATAAAATTTTATGTCAAGAAGTGTACTGTTTGTTCTGTTAATTTAAAATGTATCCGTAAATCATTGATGACCATCAGAAACATAAGTGAAAAGTGTCTGATAAATATGTATTTCTGATATTACTAGTATTCTATAGTTTTACACAAATCGTTACACTTCTTAGTGATTCATAACTCAATTCACATTGTCTATGGCAATGTCATTCATTCTTCATGTAACTGATAAAAACTAATATAAAAAGCTGAAACATCGCGACGCATCGAGCACCATCATCTGTTTTCTTGCAGGTGTCTTTTCCATTTGGTCTGTTAAACAAGTGAAATCGCGTGTAGGTGCATTTCCATACTGAATCCGCCCCTCGCAAAATATCGCTCCATTGAGAGAAAAGCAACACTGGTTACAAAATTACCATTTTCATGTAACTAGTGAAAAATTAACCTCAAAAGCCAATTAATTGACGTGGAACATATATTTATTGATAATTTTACCAATAGAGAGCATAGTGTCACTTTACTGTTTAACGACCTCATAGTAATTGATATTTATGAAGAACTAACATTCGTGAGTTAAGCCTATTTTTAAAATTAACTTCTATAAACGGAGCCACATAAAATATCAATAAGTTTGATGGAAAATTGTATTCATTTTTTTCGCATTAATAGGTAGGTAATTCATGACACAAGGTAATAAAATGATTTTTTTTCACAAGTGAGAAAACGCACCCGGAGATGATGAAAAACGAAGACTCACGACTCAAGATAGTTTCGTTCTCACGACTGAAGATCATATCTTTACTCTCGATAGCCAATCATTACTTTATAAAGCATTAGTATGTGAACAAAAGGGAGAAATGATTAAGTGTCTATACTTTGTGGGCGAGCTCAAATGGAACATGTCTTTTATTGTATTGAGAGAATTATTGGCTTAGAAGAGTAATCATTTTTTTTAAAATTTGTTGCGTCTCGTTTGACGCAACGCGTCTCCAAGCCCCTTGGGGGGCGTTGAGCGCTTTGCGCTTCTGGAAGTAATCCTCCCATTACTTAGCAGCGCTGGAGTAATCCTCCGTTAATATTGTCGCGTCTCGTCGCAGTCGGTTGTTAAGAGGACCGCCAGGTAGCATCTCCGCGTACGCGCCTCCCACCGCGCGCTCCTGCGTCACTACCCAGCGGCCAGAATTAGGAAGGAATAAGAATAGGGGTAGGGTTTAGGACACTTCACAGGGGTTGGACTAGCGCTTGCGAAGCAGCCAAACTCGTTTTATTGGAACAAATTTCACATGAGATTCGACGGGAATCGAACCCGAATCTCAGTGGTGAACGGCTTGCAACTATGCAATGAGCCACGAGTACAGCTACATTGACGAATTACATCTGTACATGTAGCGTATTAAGAATGGTGTCATAAGAATGGCGCGGAGAATCTTCCCTGACGCATGGATTTCTACCTACCTACATCTCTATCTACGCAAATAAATAAAAGTAAATAGGAGTATGTCTGTGATTACAAAATAGCTGTTTTTTTTAATCTCATATGCCTATTTAAATGGCAAACACCAAATCCGTTGTTTTTCTGTCTGTGCGGGATAACCTCTGCAACGGTTGAATCGATTTCGATGCGGTTTGCACTGAAATGCAGAGAACTTCACCGGGCTTGCCCTCGGCTCTTTTCTCAAATTATTTTTTTCTCTTATATAAAGATTTATATGTTTGTGTTTGATACAAATCTACAGTTTTATTCCCAATTTAAAGAAATGATGTAGAAGTACCGCGGGAGAGGCAGGGCGAGTGAAGTGACCCAGACTGAAGCGGGGTGGAGGGGGGAGAGGGGAGGGTAAGGAAGGAGGGGTGGACCTCAACGGGAGGGAAGGGGCAAAGTTACAATGGCAGGACGGAGCACGGCAGGGTAGGGAAGGTGCTTAGGGTAATAACGGCAGATCCCAATCAATATCGCATTTTCAGCTAGAAGTATAGTGGTACACCAATTAGATGCAGAAATATCAAATGAATTGGGATATGGCAATACTCTCCAATTCCATCATCAAAAATTGTCTGTAGTGAAAGTGAAAGTGAACGTAAACGAAAACCGAAAAAGTAATTTTTCTCGAAACGAACTTTGGTTGGAACCTGCCGTTATTATTCTGATACACAAAAAAATAGATTCTATGAAAATATGAAACGTCGTACAGATAAGTCTACTTTAACGAACTATGCAACATATGCTTCTATAATTACAGGAATATGCACCAACAGGAAAAAACGGCCACATGTGCACCAACATATTAATCTACATAGCATCCAATTCTAATTCAACGTCAAGAAATTTTACTTAGCTGTGCACTGAAGCAACGGACAAAAATATGCAAAATCATAGAAATCCGCTCCCTAATTATTAATAAATTCCCAGCAATGCCTTGAACTTAAGCTAGTACAGCATAAAACTTTTGGCCGCAAAATACGTAAAAAGCTACGCTGAGGATAAAACCAATCTCCTACAAAATATGGGTTACATCGCTTTTAATGTGTACCACGCTATGGCACCCCACAATCACCTAGAAATCACTTTTGCAAAGCGATTGCAAAGCGTTAAACGACGCACAGACTACATCAGAATAACTTGGCGCGCCGAATTGCGGACACATGGTCCAAAAACGAAATAAGTCAGGTAGCTCCACCCCTCCAATCTACGTCGTTTCAGAACATAATTCGCGGAAGTGCGTGACCGGAACGCATAAGCAACGATTCTCCCCCTCCCCCTCCCCCGTCTCCGAAGAAGACCACGTGATCGGGACGTCACGCGCGGCGGCGATGCTCCATTGTTCGGGCTGCCGCCCGAGATATCGATCCGTCGATCGCGCCATAGATGCGCCTTTGTTTCTGAACAGTGTTGCGTCATAAAATGGGATTCGCGGATTATCCGGTAAGTTTATAGCGTCGTAATGCATTCCACGCAGGAGGTGCGAACAAGCGATGTGACTGCAGAGCTTCTAATGCGCCTGTGGAGGTGCTCGTATTTTGCGAAGAGTTTACGTTTGCGTTTTTAGGACGATGAGGCAGTAAACAGGTTTGGCAGAAGACATTTAGTGAATTCAGAGCACACGATGATTTTTTAGAGCACAGGACAGCACGAATGAGATTTTTTAGAGCACAGATTTCCATTCCTCAAAATACATAGAACCAGGGGAGGGTAGATGAATATAGGACACTCCTACCTGGAATTTTTGGAGCAAAGCTTCATACCTCGGAGCATGTAAGATAAATATGGGATCCACTTCATATTGGAGATATTTTGTCCGGCTGAGGTGGCTCAAGACATCTATTGATGTCACTGTACTGCCTCTGACCCGGAGGTCCTAGGGTTCGTATCCAAACGAGAGCATTATTTTCAATACAAGCTACGCAAGAGCTAGGACGAATTCAAGCGCTGTCCGGAGAATTCTAGCAGCCGGCTGCTCTGATCGGTAGTTTCCCGTGGTTTCTCTTATCAACACCAGGAGAATGCTGGAGCAGTTCCCTAACAAACAGGCCACGGACCACGTGCAATCTTGTCTTTCTCTTCCCTGTCTTTTCCTCACTCTTTACACACACACACACACACACACACACACACAGACACACACACACACACACACACATACATACACACTAACATGCACTTCACTACCATACTTCATAGTTCCGATCAGTCGGGACGTAGAGCTCGTCCAATCTGGGGCAGTGCCCCTCTGTGGGAGATACCTTGTTGGGGAAATTCCTCGCCAACCAGTGGGGGAAGATCACTACCACTTCCCGCGATCGAAACATTCTCTACACTTAAGGGACTAATGAACTTGGCAGTTGACGCGCCAGGAAACAATAATCAATCAATCAATCAATCGGAGATGTTTTGGAATAAGTATTTCGACAAGTGGAAACTCAAGAGCTTATTACCGATGTTAAGCACCTCTACTCCATTTGTGTTTTAGTTAAGCGTCAATATGTTCTTAATACCCTCTCCATAATGTTGTCAAATATTGTGTTCAAAATTTTCGTTTTTCCTGTGTTATGCGGTATCTGAAAACAGTAGAATCTTGAACTACATGGATGTATTTGAACTTTCCTTTCCTAAAAATTGTGCTTTTCTTGTAGATACTTCACGTTAGAAATTATTTAATGTTTTAAATTAAAGTAAAATTCGTATCGATTCATTTGTTTATTAGCTTATTGTTTATATTTTCTTTACAAATAATTTTCATTAAATAAATTGTTTAATCAAATATATCGCTTTAGACCCTTTTGGCTTAGACTGCGTCTGTGAACCGTTGACTGCGTAAGTTTTCAAAGAGCTATGCTGAGAAAATTCAGAGACAATTTCTTAATATATTTTAAATTAGCTGCACATCGAGTTTTTTCATTTCGCTATTACTAAGAAATTAACGTCCACAAGCTTTAGCAGAAAATACAGGACGTTTTTTATGTCTATTTGATGTATAGAAACTCACTCCCAATTCCGATCTGGAAAAGAAAATCTACTGTCATTGGTCACATTGCAAGATCCAATTTGGATATAAAAGTATGAATATTTAAATTTGGACAAAAATAGGATTTAAAACTGTCAATAAAAAATTCTGCAGAAATATAGAAATTTGTGGCTCCTGAAACAAGAGATAGCCATAGATTACACATTAAGCCATACTCTACACACAATTTATCTGAGAGCGTCATAGCCTAGCTGCAAGAAAGCAGGCGTTTCAGTTCTGGATGCTCAAATACAAAGTGGTCATCATATATGAAATGTATTGTTAACAGAGCAATTTGCGATGGTGTTCCATGGAGTTATCCTGTTGCTTAAATCAACTAGCTAAATCCCTGAAAATACATCACATAAGATGTACGGAATAGCACGAAGGAAATGTACAGTACAAAATTACTAATTTACTAAAGTACTATCGAAAACCACAAAATATTGTTCCATATCGTTCGGTACTTATTCCTAAAGACTAAAAGGGAATTTAAATTGGAACAAAATTCAATACACGGGTACTTACCTAAGGCATTCACTCTCAGACAGGCTAGAAACACAGGGCAAGGCTATGAGACTAGTAACATCGAAAGGAAGGCCTATAGAATTCCTTTCTAAGTGTTTGTTCCATACGGTTCAGTTGCATAGAATGGTCGAAAATTAGTCGGTGAAAATCGAAAACTCAAACCCACAATTCCGCTGAGCGAAACAAAACTGCGTTTAACTACAGTACATATTTGCAGATTTAATTGTTATTAATATTATTATTACTATCATCATTAGTATCATTATTAGTATTATAAACATTGTTATTGATTTTAATTGTTATTTTGTTTCATTATTACAGCTCTTCCCATTTGCCAGTGGATTCCCAACTTAAAGAATGTACGTCAGACCATAAATTCAGAGTGCATTGTTGAGTCTGTACAAGACGACTCGCTTCCGAAGACAACACAAACACAACACAGGCGCACTCACGACAGACAACGGACACCGAACATCACACTGCACTTAAGACAACGGCCAAACACCCACCCACACACGCAGTGACAACCGCGACCGTTCGACCCAAAGCTCCGAAGCCCAACTGCCCGATTTAGCACCTCGGCCACGCGAATCCACAATTCTCTCCTATCGTGTCTGTTTTCACGATGAGATTCCGGTTGGGGCGACGGCGGTCGATTTTGCGGAGAATCGCTTTGCATCGTCCCGGAGCTAATGAGGAATGTTTGCGTCGAGGTCAGTACGGTCGGAGGGTGATGTCCGATGCTCCTCTTTCACTTGTCGTAAAATTCAAAGGAGGCCGAGAAATAGCTCGGGGCTTAGAATGCTATCGCGTGTTGCACATGAGTTTTATCTTGGGAACGAAAAATATTTTTGTATCTTTGAAGGTCGTTAGGGCTTTGATGTCGGTGCTAAAAGTGATTATTAAAAAACGTTTTGAGATTATTAAATTCTCCTTTGTAGTTAATAATCGAAACGAAATGAGTGGTTCATTGATAACTCATGTCAAACATTAAATTGCTTGTAAAATATGTGACATTTGCAATAGGCTCAGCGTAATTCCTTTTATCATTAACTTCCAGAGATAGAATTCCAGACTGAACATCCGTCATGAAAATGGTTTGAGTCAAAGGCTAAATCTAATTTTGTAAGTCAGCAAAAAAAATTAAACAATGACTTTAATAGATTTTTCCACGTAACGTCATGTGCCCAAATGAACGAGCATGGAAACTGTTGTATGTTTAAAATTTATTTTTATTATATACGTGCAAAGCACAAGTAAAACTTTTTAATGAGAAAATATCTGCTGAAGATGTCCAGCTAGCAAGTAAATACGTAAGATGGATATTCTTTGTATTCCACAAAAGAAGATCTATATTTCCTTCGTTCTAGAAACTGCTGATGCCACACGGAAGGAAATAACCTTTCCTTGATTCAGAAAAATAACATCTATATTGACCGCGGTTCTGACCTTTGTTTGATACAGAGAAAGTCAGCCAGTGTTCATTAGAGGAAAAAGAAGTCTAAATGTGGAACTTTTGTCGCTAACACTAAGAATTTATGGCTTCTGGGCTACAACAAAGACACATCCCTCTATATCAAATATGAATAAACAATATTTCAATTATGATCGCTATTTTATTAGACTTCATAATATTAACAGAACTGCTATGACGTCTTTTAGTAACGCTACTTCACAATCCATCAAGTGTTGAGTGGGACGTTGTTTGACGTGCATTTCAAACGACAGCGGAAATATTAAATGCGTTGTTCACTCAAAATGATCAAGTTGCGTCAGCATTGCAACCAATGGACGAGGTTATTATTACAAGAACGTTGACGTTTCAATTACTGAGCCAAAAAAAAAGTTTTCAAGGGTTCAAAGAAAAAAAAAGTTCAAAGAAAAAAGTTATTTCCGAATATTAGCGATACTTATTTCATTGCATTCGTCTCTGCGAGTACTTAAGAAAAAATATATTCTTTCTTTTAAAAAGCCATCAAAGTTGTGCCAATATCTCCCAAATTAAAAATCTTTTTTCCTCCATCTTCTTCAACAACTTGGTGTACACAGCGTCCCGAGGCCTCAACTTTTTTTCAAAGATATTCGCCATGACCGATTTGGGTGGTCCACCTGTATTGCAATCGGACATTTTGTTACTCAGTTAAACGATAATGTTCTTTTGCAATATTCTTCAAGTGTGAAACAATTTTTTTCACACGTGATCTCAGAAAAAAATTAAAATTTGAAAATGATATCCAATCTTTGTTAAATTCTATTTCGGAGTGTGATAAAATTATTAAATATTTATATGCTGCAAAATTAGAAAACTATATGTAGTATTTGCTTTTATTTAAAAAGAAAAATTAACATTTTTGTTACAAATGTCTGTTTGTGAATTTTAATTAAAAGAAACGTCGTAAATGATTATATAAATTTAAAATCAATAAATAAATAAATATAAAAAACTACAACAAATTATTAGGGTTCCTACCAATACCAATCACACATTCTGTATCCTCTTGAGCAGAACCGCCCACTGACAAGATTCCCAATGATAGTTTTGGCCCAGTGTGCCCAATTCCTTAGGGCCCCTCGCGCCAGAGCTACAAAAGGTCAACCCACGCGTGAGGCACAAGGGCCGACCTGCTTTCGTGTCGGAGGGCGGCAGGTAGGCCCTACGAAAAAGAAAAAGAATGGAGCTGCGGAATGCACTGCGATACCGAGGGCTGCAAGGGACGTGGGCTGTCCCTTCAGACTACCCACCTGTTCCATCTCGGTCATTCTCAGCTCGCAAATAATAAACCGCGCACCTTACAGCAGTGGAAAAACTCATGATAACCTTTTGCGTTCGCAAGGCCAAAAATTGGATTATTACCCGTGCTGAATTTTGAAAAAATTATTTTATAAAAAAAGTTTCCGGCCGCGTGGCGGACTGGGTTACAGCCGCAAATCTCGTGAGATTTTTTTGCGTTGCAAGGCTAAAACGTGGATTATTAACCGAGCGGAATTTTGAAAAAGTACTTTATAAAAAAAAATTCCGGTGTTCTGACGAATTATGTTTTATTTTATGATCTTTCACTTTTCACCAAGAATCAAAATCGAAGGTAAAAAACATCGTAAGCGAAGTATAATATTTACATCGTACAGTTTTCTTCTGAAAAATAACTGAAATGAAAGTCATTATTTAGCTGGCACTATAAAACATGCTATTAGGTAAGTCGGCATGAAAATTCGAAAGCCACACTTTAAAATGATAATTCTTTACTGGAGAGTTGGCAGTAAAATACCACATCTTGACTTGAAAGTAGCGAAAACAAGTTAAAACGACACTTCAATATCAAGGCATCCTACTTGATGGAAGAGTTAAGTAAAAATAATGATAGTAGTCTTAATACACGGTCGTAATACACAATTTTGCAATCGAAATAAAAATCTAAAGGAAATTTCAAATAGAGAAACAAATATTTTGAAACTCTGTAACTTTCATCGATAATGGAGGTTTCCAACTTTTAAATAGCATATGAAACAGCTTAGTCTCTTTCTACTTCTACGAGTATACTCTATATTTCGCAAACATTGTCTACGTTCTGATATTTTAGCTTTTATATGATCTCGAAAAAATATTCGAACCACTATTGTCAGACCTACAACGTATTAAAACTGTTTTAAAATTAGACTTGTAGAAAACCGTCAATGAACAAAATGACATCGACACTTTGGCATTTTTGTGTATATTTATTAGAAACCTCAAAAATTTCAAAAAAAGGCCTCCAGTAAAATTAGATGAAAGTCAGTTAAAGCATTGTCATTCCTAGGCAGAAATTTGTCGTCTCATACTTATTCCTTACTGAGATGATATACTAAATCTATAGAACACTCTGGTTTGAATAACTAAAACAAATATTGTGATTTGACAGTGAGATTTTTTGCGGTGTGATAAAACAACAGTGTCGCTGATCGTAAAATATTTTTCAGTTACGAACTTGAAAACAAAATTTTATTTGCCATACAACGCCATATAAAGTATCTTCACAGAAAGTTTTCGCAACGCGAGGGAAACAGTGAATGAAGAATTTAAGACTATGCTGGTGTACGAAAATTTGTTGTCACAACAGGTTTTATGCACACTCCCCCTGAATGAAATTGCACATTTATCGAAGGTTCACTTAACTAGGAATTTCTAGAACATAATTAACCATTTGACCATTTGGTATTCTTTCTCTCGTATTTTGAAACTTCCCCAAGCGGATTTTTGGAGAAACATCGTCACAAGTGTAATTTCATGAACCCTGGAGAAAACGCATTTGAATACTGTGGGATGTGGATCATAAAAGACAAAGAAAACTTATCAACCCTAAAGAGCAAAAGGGATGCAATCCTGTCTGTGTTTCTCCAGTTTGTTTTGGGAATATTATGGTGTTAATAAGTCTTTTAATTGATTATTTAAGGTTGCATCAGCATCTAGAGCATTAGCGACCACTATTGGAGTTAATGCTATGGTAACTATGAATATGAAACGAAATGATGATATGGGGTGAAAGGACGAACACAAATACAACCATGTCCGAGGCGGGACTCAAACCCGCGACCCTTCGGTCCGAGATCACACGCACTTGGCGATCTCGGCCACCGGGCCGACGTTAATAACTTAACTTTAAGAAAAAATAGCACTTATCTAATTATTTCTCCAAAACTACAAACGAAGATATATTATCTGATTGAAAAATCTTCAACTATATTCAGATTTTAAAATATTTGTAAACATTTCTGAAATGCGCCCTACTCTACTAGGTGACGAGTTGCATATGACACCTTCATGCCTCGTAATGTCTCATATGACGTCAAAACCGATAATGGAGTTTTGAAATGGAATGGAAATGTGTTGTCAACATTAATCAAAACATGACTTCGAAGTAAAATGCATGGGTTGGATCAACTAACTTTATGGCTCGCATTTGTAAATGTTTTTGTGGTAGCAATCTGCTGCATTAGCAACAGGATGTAGTAAAATCGTCACACCTGTTACCTAGGCGGTTGGTAGTCCTGCGTGTAAAAAGTTCCTTGGAACTCACATAATATTACCTAAATTCTTTATTTAAAGGAATAGCGTACGACTTAATAGCTGTGTCTAGCAAATTTTTCACAATATAATGAATATCACAACATTCCCTTTCGGCATTTCTAAGTCTTGGCATACCTTTTACATCATTTAGATGAATGAAAGCTACTTAGTAAAACGGTTATTCTATACAGAAGACCTACTTACCGCAAAATAGAAAGCATTAAAAAATGTAAATTTTAGTTGTTCATAACCTTTATTTCATAAGAAAGAAATTTTAACACTGGTTAACACTCGTTTTTGAACAGTATTTTTCTCCGTAATTTAAGTATCAAGTTTAAATGAATTATATAAATAATCTACGTATGCTCAAAGGAAACTCGTCTTTCTCTTGTTTTAATGAAAACCTTGACATTTTAGTAAGAAAATGACGCCAAACTGAAACACGGAAATATTAATAGCAATGAAATAACTCTGGCAGTAATAAATTATTAAGTAATATCTTGGAGGTGACTAAAGGTATCATTGCGGTTAGTTGATTTCACTGAAGAACAATGAAATTTCTGCCACCTAAAATACACAACAACCATATATTTCGAGGCCTAGAATATGGAAATGAACTTAAATAAAAGTCATAAGGTAGCTTTTTTCCTTGTTTTCTGAAATTTCGGGTTTGAACGTTAAGCGCGATTTAATTGTTATTCGTCATGCGTTAACTCGACTCTTGGTGCTGCTGCGATGTTATGACACACAACCACCATACTACTGTACAATGAGCACGATAGTTACACTTTTTTTTATATTTCCCTTTGAATGTTTCAAAAGGCGTGAAATGGTAGGGATTATGTCGCCAAGGTTAGGCTGTAAGCTGACTTCACCGCAGTAGATTCTGTTTTGTGTCGATAGTGGTGACTTTTCTTTAAGATTAATAACGCTTCACAATAAGATTCTTTCATTTCTCTTCCAAACCTCTTGGAAGCATTGGAGGTAGAGTGCGTAACTCAAGATAGGTAGATGTTCATAGACGCACCAAAAACAAGCTTCAAGGCAGTGCTATTTCGTGACGGACATCTATATCAGTTTCCCATACAGCAGAAATGAAAGAAACTGTCGAAAAGTTTTGTTTCATACACACCTGAATTGGTTACAATTAACATTAACGGAACATTTTTGCTGATCTTAGTAAAGCATTAGGCCTCCTCTTCGGAATTCAGTCAGGGTTTACAAAATTCTGCTCATTCTTACGTTATTGAGAGCAAGAGAAAAACATTAAGAAAACTCTGAACTTTCCATGTACAGGGTGAAACAAAAGTATAGAAATGATTTTCATAAGCTCTCGGATCCGTGAGTCAAAGAAAGATCCCAGTTTCCAAGAATTGTTGGGTAATTGTGGTAGATTCAAGTGCGTTTAAGGATGTTTGTACCAATTTTTTTGCAACCACCGAGCCGAAAAATTTCAATGAGCTTGACAATCACATGATTACAACGTATAAATCCATGAGACGTAATAAGTGTCTCAAAATACAAGTTTACTCTCGCATTTTAACATATTTCCCTCTAACCCTGAATACGTTCATAATGAGCTAGGAGAACTGTTTCACTAACAAATATCACGTATGGAAAAACGTTATAGAGGGAGATGATCACCCACTTGGCTAGCTGATTACTGTTGGAAGCACCGCATCGCAAACTCAATCACCGGGATACAAGCGGAGATCTCTAATATTTTATTTGACAGTAGAGTGGGGATGTTGTTTGAACAACCTTTTGCAACGAAAAATAAAAAATACTTTCGTGGAAAATATTTTTCATGTACTTTATAGTCCATATCCTAATATATACATTTATAAACAACGTAAATTATTAAAGGAATCTGTTACTATAAAATTTTACACAAACATAAGTACTGTAAACAAATAGAACATTTTATCATGCACCATTTTTATTTGTAGAATAACAGAAAATTTAGAAAAGTTCAGTCAAGGGCACTCGTGATCTTGGATTTAATACCCCGATGAATATCACCTGGCTTTGAGAACTTCCTTGCACTTTCGCGATACAGAGTGGACCAGTGGCGTTTTTTTTGGGTGTGCAGTTCGTGTGGCAACACCCTAGGAAATAAAAATAAATAATTTTTTGTTTTGAATTTACGTAGATTTTTTCATTTATTCGGTCTTCAGTGCAATCGGCGTCATACATCGACATCAGTGCGTCCATGCAACGCAGGCAGTGCGCGAGCGCAGCTCAGGCTGTTGGCGAATACATCCAACGTCTTCAGGTCGGATCTGGAGGCGGCAGCGCATGCGCGCGAGGTCCCCAAACTCAAGGACCAAGCGTGCCGAGGCGTTGGATCTCAGTTGAACAGCCTGCTGGAGAGCGAGCGTCCGTGATTGTGATATTCTCCGTTGCGTGTTGGTCGATAGGGATACTCATGAAGTTATATTAGTATTATTATTGATAAGGCAATATTTCAGAATTTAATTTTTAAAACGAGAACCAAATAATGAGAAAAGTGTCGTATTTGAATACTTTAAAATGTATTGTTCCAATCTTTGCAACAGAAAATACAACCTCATTCTTTTTTTTTTCCAAATTATAATTTAAAATAAATAACGATTTTGTTTACATTATCAATTTTTATCTAAAATGTAGCGAAAAGAGTAGTGTGGGGGTTAACACTGTCAACACCCTAGCTCCAGAGCAAGGAGACGCCACTGGAGTGGACCAGTTTCACACATCTACCTCTCTACCTAGTTTCTCTCCCATTCTTCTTTAACTACAATTTGTAGCTGTTCTGGTGATCATGGTTTCCGTGAATGAACACCGTCTTTTAGATCAATCCACAAATGTTCAATAGGGTTTAAATTTTGGGACCGGGCAGGAGTCAAGTTGGTACATTCCATAGCTGCCACTACTTGTAAATATCAGCTCAATTGCCGAGAAATATTTAATTTTCTTCTTATTGTCCTTAATATTAACGAAACTTTTGGTTATCGTGTCCATCTACTGAAATCGCTGACTGTGTCAGTCAGCACCACCAGCCGGAAGCCCGCGCGTGCTCTTGCAGTTGACTCAGAGGTGAGAATATCGTTTCCTTGACGACCGCGTCAGCAATGAAACCACGAGCTGTGTTACGTAACGAAACAAAAACACACTTCGTTTCATTGGAGCATGGCGGGATGCGACGGAGTAGAAAGTGCCCATCGAATTTCAGATGAGGATAAACGAGTATGAAACTATAATAGATATAATAAAGGAAATGAGGAGTAACGTATCGAAACGTACTAAATCCAAGTTAACAATAGAATCCGTTTTAGAATGGACTTGTCCCATGATTTGTTACTTTCTGTCGTGAAATTTTCATTTTCCCCATTATTTATTTGAACTTGGTGTTTATTAATTCAGCGTATCGTTTGTGTACGATCAGAAAGTATAAAGTAAGAACTCGCTTTTAAAATTTAAATAGGTTAAGTTAAAACATTGATTTGTTGCTCACGATATGAGAAACAAGTTGAGTACAGAGCTAAGATTTCGAAACCATGTTTGGGGTATTTTCAGTAATTTTACTACCAAATTACGTTAAAAATTACATAAGTATTATAATTATGTTTGCGAATATTTAATTGAGAATATATATCTACATTTTCAACTTAGTGAAAATCATTTTTTGCATTCACATCCCACATCCTACGTTATAAAGTGAATGTATAATTTTAATAGGACAATTGATTAAACAATGATAATGAATTTCATGTTCTTATTTATAATTATAATCAATAAATATTTTTGTAAATTATGTCAAAACTTTATTTCTTATTATCAATAACATGTTCTTAATAGCAGAAAGTGCCATCAGCCCTGCCTTTCAATAACATGGAAGATAATAAGTAATCAAACGTTCAGCAACTAAAAATTAAGAAAGTAAAAAGTTGTTTTAAGTGCACTTCAAGAGTCAAACAGGAATTGGTAATACTTACAGCGTCACATACAGAGTATCTCTACCACTCACTTTTAAATCATCTTGCAAAACCAGTTCAACCAGTTATCGTTTACTGCTGACCTGCAATTCATAGCCATGAAAGGAAGTTTTGCGAAGAAGTTAATCATTTATCATGTCTTTACACTTTCCGTCTCCGTTCAAGGAAAACTGAACATTGACATTGAAAATACACGTGGGTTTGTAAAAAAAAATGAACTCACTCTTTTCTTGGCTTACAAATTTTCATGCCAGTCAGGCGCCAAGAAAAGTTGAATTAACTACGAATATTGTTTAGTAACTACGAATATTGTAAAGTTTACCAAAAATGGTAAAAGTAGAGATGAAATTATTGAAAGAATAAAAAAAGGGAAACAAGTTACAAAACAGCTACACAAAGCTGATTATCATTTTCAGTCACGTGCAATCCAGTAGGATATTTGCATTTCAGATTCCACGCTTCTCCGTATGGGGGCGAATTAAGTAATGATATAATGTATTAATTAAGTAATGAAATAAGTATTCACGATTATTTCGGTAAAGAACTCGCCGACTGAGTCAGCAACGGTGTTATAATTAAATATAATTTGAGAGCTCATTCTCGTAACCATTTCCTCGCGTCCATATATTTATTAGAAATTTAGAAACAGGTTACATGAATTTGAGGGCAGGAAGATGGGTATATGGATGGGTATATTTCAATATATATCAACCTCCAAGCATGGAAACTATTGCTTTATCTTCTCGGTTTTTTCATTGGACAGTGTTTGTTTGCGGTACACTTAAGACAAAAAAATCATTTTCTCATTAAACAAATGAGTACTGCAAAGTAAACCTTAAGGGCCTGAAGTGTCCTGGATCGACGTGAATCAACAAGGCTGCCGCTTCGTATATTGAGAATGATCCCTAGAGTATAAACTTGTGCGTTTCCATGAATTTGCACAAAAAATATAATGCACGTAACTCGTATATCTTTGGCGTACTGTTTTCTAAAGCCGCACTCGGCTTCTGCCGCCGCCTCCCCGTCAAAATTTCTTTTGTACGCCAAATACTCATTTCCTGCACTACTAACGTACTGTACTGTAAGTAGTATCTGCAGTGGACACTGTTTATTGTAATAACGGTTAATGTTATAATTCTTATGATATCTCGCCCGCACGCATATAACTACGAAAAGAAAATTTCGTTTATTGTGGTCCGAATTCGTTTTATATTATCATTTTTTTGAAACACATTTCAATTGCGCAGTTTTGAGCCTTCGTGGGTCGCGACTCGCGAAAGACAAGCAAATATTCTTCACTGATCGCGTGAAGAATTCCTGAGCACTCGACCACCGAATACTACGGAAAAAAAATTTCGTAAAAATGCATGACTGCGAATGAAAACATCATTACGCCTTTTGGAATGACAGAAGACGACATAGACATGTGTAGAAACGTCTCAACCAGCAATAACGGAGGAAATTAGGCAGGCATTAGAAATATTGCGACGTGTTCAGCACAGGGCACTTGATTACCCGATATATTATAGTATGAAATTTAGAATAATGAAATCCTCGGAGAAAACTAAGAGCAGATGCAGAACCAGAATAGAGGTCTTCTTTCTTTTTTAATTGACAATGTATCAATAAGAATTTTTCGTCCATGGTTTGCAATCGGTTAATGTTTTATTTTCTGTGGTGTGAATAATAACAATAAGCGTCATCCATAGTATTTCGAAGAAGAAAGCAAGCAACGCAAATACATCAGCTTCGAAGTACTACATTCCCCAGATGACATAAAGAATTAAAAATATACAGAGTACTCTTTCTAAATTAACGTTGTATTTCATCGTTGCGTGCAACTCATTTTAGAAAAAAATAGTGATTCATATTTCAGCTGAATGGATGACGAAAAATAATCACTACGGTAAACCGAGAACTAACCAAAAAAACAAACTACTATAACGAGAATTATATTACATCATGGCGTCTGACCGTCATCGGTTTGTTTTGCACGATCGTTGCAGCAAAAATAAGACGAAAGATTACTAATGCTGAAATGCAAAATAGTGAGCCTCAAAGTTGTTTTGAAAATAACAGAGTCACTTAACGTAAAGCACTTATTTATTTCATATTAATTGACTGACAGATGACATATTTATTTAATTATTTTTGTGAAAGCATATGACTACCGCAAAATTATAAAACAAGAAATTCTGACTGTTCACCGTGACAGCGATGGACTTCCTGTTTGGCATCCTTTACCACACTTCCATCGTCCTTCAGATCTGCCATCTGCGTCGTATTAAAAATATTAGTGATGCATGCCCGCATTATTTCTAAAATTGCAATTTTCAAAAATTCAGAGAGTTCTGCGCCGTTCATTTAAGCGTTCCTTATTCTTTCCTTGGGGAAAAAGATTGAAGAAAAGATTTGAAGTGGTTTTCGAGAAAAATGCTTTCTTGCATTAATTCCAAGCACAAATTAGGCAAAATATACTAGTTTTCTTCAAAAAACTGTAAATGACCATTTTTTAAGGAGCTGATATTTTTAACAGATTTTAAGGTAAAAATCTACATTTATGTTACAATTTTGCAATTTTCGAAAATACAGTGTGTTCGCCGGAAATAAAACTAGCAACCATTTTTACCATCCTTTGATACCCACTAGAAGGAAATAAAAAATATTGGAACAGTTTTGAAAAAAAATTGCTAAAAAATAAAAATTGCCCAAATCTGGCCCGGATAGCGGAGGTCGCTAAAGCTAGAGCCCTAGCTGCCTCGTCCCTCAAGGGTCGCGGGTTCGAATCTCGTCCGGAGAATGGATGTTGGTGTGTCTGTATGTTTGTAATCGTCCATTCATCCTTCATCATCATCATCATCATCATCATCATCATCATCATTTCATATCTCATCTCCATAGGGCTAAAAAGTTTGGATTTAAAAATGGATTCAGCTTGGAAATTCTGATCCCCAAAAAGTAAGGCGTCACGTGCAATTACCCCCGAGAAAATATGACTGGGCCTCGATTGATAAATAGTGGCAAGTTCTCGTGGTCATAGGATGATCGATTCTTGAACAAAAGTATATTTCTAAGATGGATTATTTCGCATTGCCGGGCGAGTCAATTGCTATGGTCATTTTATCTGTATGCGTAATGCAAGTTATATGACGAGAACTGGTAATGTTTCTCTTCCGCTGAAAACAGGCGCTAACCTACACGCTCATTTGCGTGGTTTTCCTCTTCAGGTTTCTCTTCCAGCGAGGCACCAGCCCAGTCGACACAAAACCCTAACCACCCGACTGGCCTTCCGAATGTTTGATTGATTGAATAGTGATTCACAGTGCGTCAACTGCTAAGGCCATTATTCCCGTAAGTGCAGTGCATGTTTATCGCTCGGAAGATAGCCGTGACCTTCCATAACTGGATAGTGAGATCCGGCGCCGCCCTGCCCGTCGGCTAGCGGGGTTTTCCCAACCAGATATCTCCCACCAGCGGAGCACTGCCCCAGCGGGGATAAGCTCAAAGCTCCCGACTGGCAACCCGACATGTGTGGTAGTGTAGTGCAAAAGAGTGTAAGTGTGTGTGTGGGTGAGTATAGAACAAGGAGGGAAAGGAAAGATCGCGTGCGGTCCGTTGCCCGTTTGGAAGGGTACTGCTCCAGCATTCGCCTTGTGTTGATCGGAGAAACCACGGAAAACTACCAATCAGACCAGGACTCTCCCGAATATCTGAAAGTGTAGTCCATGTCAGTGTTACTGTGAGTACAGGAAGATGAGAGAGCAAGACGGAGGAAGAAAAGATCGCGCGCGGCCAGTGGCCCATTTGTTAAAGTACTGCTCCGGGATTCGCCTGGTATTGAACAGAGAAACCACTGCAAAATCTACCGGTCAGAGTAGCCGCCCCTCGAATCCTCCATTTTTGATCCGATTCGATCCGACCAGACCACGCCGTCCCATCGAATGCACGCAAATCCACGGCCACCTGCACACCGCTCCGGACAGACGCTACCCAGATCCGGTATCCCCTCGCTGTGGCGGAAATTCGCGGCCAAGCAATTTTTCCGAAGAACTGGACGACGTTGGCGAACCGAACGCTTTGGAAATAGAATTACTGCTACGTTCGGAACCCGTGTCTTCTGAGAATAAACTAGCTGGGCCGTGCAAATACATCGCACGAAGAAAACCATCTGTAGAAACGTTACAACGGAAAACCCCGATATGGAAATCCGAAAACCTTGTGCAAAAATATTTTTCATATCGTTTAGTAGCAGTTATTTTTCAAGAATAATGAAGAGAGAGGTTTATAAATTCTGGATCAATATAATTACTTACTGTGATTAATATAGTCTATTTCTTTACTCACTGTGATCACATAATTACTTATATTACTGAAAATGTAATTGAAATATTTTGTTCTTTACCAAGATATGCGCTTGTAGTAATTTGTGGACTAGAGAAGTAAAGAGAAGTAAATCCGGCTATACAGTGTAATTTACAAACGTAATGCATTTCATATAATTACAATCTGAACATTTTTACTAAAGGCCATGTCGGACGATTTCTGACCATTGCACTTATTTACACTCACTTATCTTAACATTTAAAAACGCTCATTAAACTTTGAACTAAAAAATCGCTATGAAACACTGATTGCTTTGAATAGATCTATTACAACTCGCAAAACAAAACGACCAAGACAAACTACATGGAATATAGTACTTGTAGGTCGTGGAAACAACGTAACGAACAAATGATGGCAGATATCATTCTATTAATTTTATTATATTAAAATTTAGTGTTTTTACTATAAATTGGTAATAAGTGCAAATTGTATGACATATTGGGCACCCTATCTTTCAATTAAAGCACAAATCATGAAATTTGATTCAGTAGAATCCTAAAATTTCTTTCTAAACAAACCCTCAATGTCAAACAGTAATTTCAATAAAATGACATAGTTTAATGTATGAATATGTAAATATACTAATCTGAATATCTCTTTGTATTGTATGCATTTGACAATAGGCTTGGGAAATAATAATATATAATTGTATGTAATATTGATGCCATATGCTGCTGTAAATATAGTGTCTCCCTGAGGTACGTTTTTTTTTCTTGAATTCAGTGTTAAGCAGGTCACAAAAATTGACTTTTGACGTTATAAGAAATGTACGAAATTTACGCATACATTGGATTTTATTAAAATATATTTCCAATCTCCATTTATTATATTCATCTATTAGATTTCTTAGCATGTACACCATATCCTCTTCATCTTGGGCAAAGATTACCAGGTCGACAGCATAGAAGGGAAAGGCGTCGTCTCTAATTTTTATTCCCATGCCAGAACATTTCCTGTACCAGTTACAGATGAATTGTTCTAGGTAGATATTGAACAAAATGGGAGATAGCCCACATTCTTGTTTTATACCCTTGTTTATCAGAAAGCTTCCCATTAACTTGTCTCGAATTTTAATTTGCGTTTCGGTGTTTTTGCAAAGTTTTTTTTAACCAGGTTGATCCACTTTTCTTTTATACTAACCCTTCGCATTGCGTCCCATATCTTTTTTCTTGGGACACTATAGTATGGTTTCTGGAGGTCTATAAAGGCATATGTGCACTAGACAAGTAATAACAGATGTAGACGTAAATTGTAACAAAATTAAAAGCTGTAACACCTTCAAATATCTTGGATTCTTAATAAAAAAAACTCGGGCACATGTGCCACATACATAAACTCGAGAATAAGTATGGGCAAGAAAGCAACCAAAGCTTTGCACGGCATATTTTGGAATAACAATATCCGCGAAGATGTCAAAAGAAGGATATTCCATTGTGTAGTAGAAAATATAGTACTATATGGAGCGGAAATGTGGCCACAAACAAAAAGCAGAGATAAGATTAGGACAGTAGAAATGGACTACATGAGACGATGCCTACAACTTACTCGCAGGGACAGAGTGCGAAATGAAGAAATATGGAGAAGGGCGAATATAATTTGTTCTATGGAAAATAGAGTACTACAGTGGTATGGACGTGTTTAGAGATGTCGGAAAACAGATATCCATACAAGATCTTAAAGTGTCAATCACCTGAGGGGCGAAAAAGAGGAAGACCAGTTTTAGCATAGGAAAAATACATCCTGGACGATATGAAGTATAAAGATCTCAAACCACGAGATTGGGAGGATCGAGAGTTGTGGAGGGTGAAAACAGCAAGCTCCTAAGGGGAAAACGCCGAAGAAGAAGAAATTTACGCCGTTCAAAAGATCATGAAATAGGTAACAGATATTTACACTTAAAGTTTATGAGGAATTTGCCACCTTTGTAACTATTGTGCAGCAGGAAGAATTCAGAGACTATTGGATGCAGGAATGTGCATTGCAGGGCCGACCGGCTTCGTGCCGCGACCGCACTGTGTGGAAAGGATCGGATCAGATCGAATTGAATCCAATCGGATCAGATCATATCGAATTGAATCGCATCGGATCAGATAATATCGAATTGAATCGAATCGGATCAGATCATATCGAATTGAATCGAATCGGATCAGATCATATCGAATTGAATCGAATCGGATCAGATCATATCGAATTGAATCGAATCGGATCAGATCATATCGAATTGAATCGAATCGGATCAGATCATATCGAATTGAATCGAATCGGATCAGATCATATCGAATTGAATCGAATCGGATCAGATCGAATTGAATCGGATCGGATCAGATCGAATCGGATCGGATCAGATCGAATCGGATCGGATCGAATCGAATCGAATCGGATCCGATCGAATCCCGGAGCAGTGTGCGCAAAGCTTAATGGGTCATTCGGACTAAGTTACAGCACGTAGCTGGCCTGAATCGCAAATCAAGCATCGTAAAGAGATCCCAGATTGGAGCCCCGGTTGATTTTTTATTCCATTTGATTAGGTTTTACGGCACGTCACCTGTGCAAGTAATATGTGCCTTTTATAATTGTGAATTGGCCGTTCGTGACTTTCAAATCCACTTCAAATGTGGTGCCAATTAGCACTCGAAACGTTATCCAACTCATGTGGTTAAAAAGTTCATTCACTGAACATTGTGTGATCTTAACAACACAAGACTTACTACAAGAAAATCCTTATAAACTACTATAGAACATTATAATGGCCATAATTAACGAAAGAAAGATATATAACTTTCATTTGCAGAAAATCTCATATACTCATCACTGTCGCGTTCAAAAACAGTTAATTCTGGCAATTTCCCCGACACCGATCAATCTCTGTAAAGAGTTCATAAAGAAACATCATCCTGTATGAATCCATGTGAATCATTTATGAATCCTATATGAATCATTTATCAATCCTTTATGAATTCTTTAAGAATCAACTTCAAGTGAAATAATTTCTAGTACAAAAAGGAAATAATTTACATTCCAAACTGATTTTAATTTGTATACTGAGATTAAATGTTCATTTCCTGTTTTTTTCACATAATTGCAGAGAGTCATTTTTTTTTACAAAATAATTATTTTTTCCCTTCGTCGTGATACCTCACGTATTAGAATGATACCGGGATGAATTCTTCTTCTTCTTCTTCTTCTTCTTCTTCTTCTTCTTCTTCTTCTTCTTATTATTATTATTATTATTATTATTATTATTATTATTATTATTATTATTATTATTACTACTACTGGCAGTAGCCGCATAGTAGACGTTCCAGCATTTTGCTGAATTCCTCTGCACTAAGAGGTTGGTAAATATCGAAGGCTTGGGACTCTTGTAAGTGAATGGAACAGCATACGAAGGAGCAAGTTTATTTTTTTTTTCTATTTGCTTCAGTGCACAAGTTTATTACAATGATATGAAACAGAAGTGCGGTGGAATGAAAACTGAGCTAAGCCTTTTTTGGTGCTGATGAGTAAGGCCGGAAATCCGAGAGAGAATACGCTTCAGCTTGACTTCCGGCGTTACTCAATTGCTATTGTGAACGATTTTTTAAGGAGGTGGTTAATATTACAAATGCAACATTACGTTCAGTGCCATAGACCTGTGAGAAGACAAGTGTTTCAAACAGCTTTGAAATAAATTTTAAAAACATCATTTTAAAGTAAACAATATTAACATGAGTATGTAAAATTAATAGAAAAAATCATACAGCATTCTTAAAAGTTGACTTGGAATGTAAAGAAGAGTAAACGTACTTTTCTCCTGCCTCTCTTACTGTCATGGAAACGAATTTTGAAGATTAAGTTCTTTGACAATCCATATATTTATGAATGTATTCACAATAAGCGGTTTAAAAGTAAAAAAAATAACTCTTTTTTGACAAAATATATTAATATTTAAAAAACGTGAAAATAAAGTTTTTATTTATGGTAAACAGAGTGGCGACACAAGGGCCATACTGTATCAAAAATTAAATAATGCGCGAAAGTCTGCTTCACAGCTCAGAGCTCTTACTTTTCCTACGTGCTTTCAGAAAGGAAGTCCGCAGAATATTTAGTGACAGTATTTCCGGCTGCGTCAATTGCTTTAGTCATTAGTAGGGACCGGATTTTTATAAAACTGCAATTTTTTCGTCTTTTTACTTGTCGTTCTCAAAACTGTAATATTGGCAAATCGAGGCCGTCCTAACACAGAGTACAATTTTTCTCTGCATGTTTTTTCATATTTTTTACATATTTTACATATTTACATATTTTGCGATTTTGACAAAATATTTTTTATTTTCTCAATTTTCTTCGATTTTATTACATATTTTTTTATGAAAATAAGTATTTAAAAAAATGCGCATTTTTCCTACATTGTTACTTGGTGCTATCTACTCGAGGTATTACACGCACACAATTTTTTAAGCCTCGAATTACCTACCTCCAAATAAGTTGAATTCAGAATACATTATAGCAATGAGCTTTGTAGACTAAATCTGAAAACCAGAAATGTTCGCTCACGTGTGATAGAAACTATTTTGCATGGAAAGAATGAGCTGCAGATTTAATCTAAAATTCCTGTCGAAAAAATAATGAAACTCCTCACTACTATTACATATGGCGAAGTGAGGGCTCAAGAAAATGTGCGCAGATAATATACTATTAGAAAATACAGTCGGATATTCGCACAGTCCGGTGCTCCTGCTTCAATTATTTCAGTGTCGAGAAGTGCGCGTCAACGACTGACATCATTTTCACCTTTTGATGTGAAAAGTGTCACTGACCCTTTTGAGACATTTAACCTTAATTTCCTAGAAACGCTGGTGATCGCCGACGTTTAATACTTCGCTGAGTGCGCTGCACGCTGCAGTGATTGTTGGTCGTAAATATCGTCTGTTAGTACGATGGCTTCAATTGCCTCTAGCTGGCTCAAGGTGCATATAACCTGATACAAATACACCTTGGCCTAGCTGTTGAACTACGGTCCTGGATAGCAATAGATGAAGCTTTTATTACTGACGTGAAAGTTGTATGGTGCAAAGTGTGCGTCAACTAATGGTCTCCAAATGATTTTTAAAACGTTGTATTATTTTTAAAATGTATTTAGGAAATATAAATTTTAATTTTTTAATTTTCCTTTACACATTTTTACTTTTTCATTCCATATTTATGTTCATATTTTCATGATTCATACTACATATTTTTCGTTGAAAGCGTGTTAAAGGGTTTTGGTCAGAAGAAATAGAAAGAATTTACAATATGGTTGTTTGCCGACGTTTCGGAAAATATATTTCCATCCTCAGGGCTGAATAATTTGAGAAGGAAGCAAAACACAGTTATAATAAGGCTACCAAAACACGTGTGGGATACAATCACAATATCTGCCTACAGTTGAACACATTTAAATATTTTGTTAACAAGAGTAACAAAACTTTCAACCACCAACAAAGTGTATATATAACTGAATTATGTATACACTTTGTATTATTACTATTACTGTTATGTATACAATTTAATGCGTATGTGTGTGTGTGTGTGTGTGTGTGTGTGTGTGTGTGTGTCTGTGTGTGTGTGTCTGTGTGTGAGTGAGAATGTGTGTAAGAGGAGAGGACGGGACAAGAATAGGGAACGAATGATCACGTGCAGTCCTTTGCCCTTTTGTCAGGGTACTGCTGCGGCATTCGCTTGGCACCTTTTGGAGAAACCACGAAAATCAACCTATCGAAGTAGCCTGAGACTAGTGTTCTTTCCCATTAGTGTCAAAAATTTGCCACTGTCGGGACTCGAACACCAGGACTCCAATATCATAGACGTTGCAGGGGCAATGGAAGTTGTCACTGATACGTCTTTGCTTGACCGCCGATCAGTAGAATGGAAAGGAAAAGGACAGCCGTAATTGATTACTTACGTAGCAATTTGGCATTATTGGGATTATGTCACAAGACAAATGTACTCGCTTATAGTTAAATTAAATCAGTCATCCGACACTGAGATAACATCTTCGTTCATTGTACCATTTAGTGTTCGATTGCTAGTTGCTACAGATTGCTAGTTGTTTTACACGCAATACAAACATAAAAGTACTCTTATCTAATATCCCAACAACTGAACATTTTTGTCCTGCTTCATGCAAAGCAGCTATCTTCAACACACGGACGTAGTAGCCGTATTTACCAGATGTGTATTTCAACAGAACACGGAATGAACAGCACTACAAAAAATCCACATGAGTTCTTGGGGTATTTTCCAATACATTACTTGATGATAATAAACAAAATACACAATTTTAATCGTATGCAAAATATTTTCTTTTGCACAACTGTTTTATATATTTAGATCTATAGTAACTTTAATATCGAAAAAGATGTTTAAAATAACGATACTAACTCATTAAATATTTTTGTATTAAGATACTGGATACTTCAATAAAATCATTTGAAATAACTTCTGTGAAAATAACCTCTTTTCGATTACGTCAATTATTCCGTTTGCATTGATGCATTGAGAAAAATAGTGACATACGTTGTTTCTTGCTTTATTTATGGACTGTAAAAAATTACTTTATGCTTTAAAAAATTGTTACGAAATGCGAAAACAAATAGATTGTGATTTGTTGTGGAATAACAGATAAAAGTTTTATCACCATTCATTTCAAGCAAATTCTTATAAACTTTCTGAACGAAAGATACGTCGAATACCAAAATACTATAAATTCTGTGAACAGTATGGCTGGCGTCAAGTGAGTCTCAACGCTGACTGACTTTTTTAAAATTTTCTTTCTCTGCAAGGATTGGGAGTAAAATACCCGATTCAAGGTTGAGAATTGTTCCTACCACCTTATTTCGGTTTACACATAACTCTGTAGCCTCTAGGTCTATCTATACAAAAGAACTCATTTTGGTAGCCTATTTGGATCCATCCTGTTTCTTTGCTGGAATCATTTACATTGGTAGTTTTTAACGGTACATACCACATTATTAATATTCAATCTTGTACCAAACGAAGAGACATTTGGAACTCTGTCCCTCAAATTCATTTGGGAAGCTCAAGGTATTTGTCAATCAAATTCTCTGCCCCTCAAATTCATTTGTCCTTCTTAAAAATTCATTCAATAAACCTCTATTCTTGTTTCGTCATTTTTATGGATATCCACGTTCCACTTGTAAAGCAGAGTTTATATTGGCACCACATCAAGTAATCTTATTATCGTACTATTTATTTTTATTTTTAAACAATTTAGTTTTAAAATGCCTCTTCGTATCCGTAATCAACGTAAAATATTTACTTATATTCTCTTGCATTTCGGTATTGATTTCAGTAGAGGGTTTGCAAGCAAGGTAATGAAGCTAGATACTTATTCAAAATTTCGTTAACAACTTTTATTCTTATTTGCCTTTATATATAATAGCTATAGTTTTTGTCTAGATATCCTTTACTTACATTGTTTCAATAAATTTAATTAACTGCTGACACACTTTCTGAGCTGATGAACGGCAATGCTAAAATCGAATAAAACCGAAAAACACGATTGCACATGAGTTCGTTTCAAACACATTTACAGACAGCTGACATGGCTCGGCGTGGTGAGTTTAATTAAATCGAACCGTGTTTCACCCAGTCAATTAAGTTCGTTTAGATACTATAGAAAATCACGTCAGAAAATGTTAATTCGTGTCGCCACCATTTCAAAACGCATTACCTTTCGCCTTGCAGTAAATATGTTTTGATCCGCTGTTCGTCAGAGTTAAACTCTTGGAGAAGGTGGCCGCGACTCGAATAGATTACAGAGCCATCTATCGCCAGCCGAGGCGTAGAGCGCGCCGGCAGAGCAATCAGACTTCGCGGGCGCCAGCGGACACGCTCGAGTTGCATTGCGCAGTGACCTCGATTTCGCTTGCCTCGGGAATAGCAGTTGCTTGCAGGGAGAAGGATTTGCTCTCTAAATAATTCATCTCAGTGTTTAATAACATATTTGTTCTAAATGTATGTACCGGGAGCGGTAGCTCAGTGCATCAACTGATGTCACTGCAGCACCTCTGACCAGAAGGTCCTAGGTTCCCACTCCCCACGGCGGCAGGATTTTCGACTCTAGCTCTTCAGCTACGTCGAATTCAGTCGCTGTTTGGAGGAGAATTCTAGCGGCCGGGTGCTCTGATCGGTAGTTTTCCGTGGTTTCTCCAATCAACACCAGGCGAATGTCGGAGCAGTACCCTAACAAACGGGCCACGGACCGCGTGCGATCTTTCCTTCCTCTTCCTTGTCCTACCCTCTCCCTTTACACACACACATATACTAACATGTACTACACTACCACATATTCCGGGAGACCGGTCGGGAGCTTAGAGCTTGCCCCGACTGGGGCGGTGCCCCGCTGGTGGGAGAGTCCTGGTTAGTGTGAAACCCCACAAGCCGACGGTAGGTCGGCGCTGGATCTCGCCATTCAGCGGGGGAAGATCACCACCAACTCCGGAGTAAAAAACACGCACTATACTTACAGGACTAATTACCTATGCTGTTAACGCGCCCAGAATCAATTAACAACCAACTAAATTTATGTATGGCGAGGTTTTTTATGTATGTTATTGCGACGGTAGTCCGACTTAGCCGGTCAGATACCGGTGTCCCCCATGCGTGGGCCTAGTTAAACTCCTTGGGGGTAAGAGCGACATGAGGCGAACATGACGTATCCTCTTCACCGTAACTGGCATGATCCGCCTGCTTGAGCTTTTCTTCGTCATACAGCTACAGAAACTGAGAGGATTTAAAAAGAAAGTACCACTATTTTTGCCTCGACCGGGAATCGAACCCGGTCCACAGCACCGGAATCCAGTACGCTGCCCAAGGGCCATCCCAGAGGCCTTTGTTCTAAAGAATGTCCAAATTAAAAGAATATCTAATATCTAAATAATAATCAAATATCTAAATGTAGTATTGTCAGGATGTTAATGGTCTTGTGGTCACGTTTGTGGACGAATCAACTTTATGGTCATTAGTCCCGTGAGTTTAGTGTTTCCTAAAGCCACGAGACCACGCGAAGTGGCTCAGGGCGAAGCGCGCTAACGCCGCATTTGGGAGGCCCGGGTTCAATCCCCGTGCCGGCCATCCTGACCGGGATTTTCGTGGATTCCCTCGGTCATCCAGGCGAATGCTGAGATGGCTCTACTGAAAGGCCACGATCGCGAAACCGGAGTCGGTAGCCGAACTCGTTAACTACGTGATGTCACGAGAGTCAAGCGAATTCGAGTCATCGCTTGTTCCTGATTGGGTAACTGTTTGGGAACCCCGGGATCTAACGGCGCGGAGTGCAAATTGCCCTTTGCGGGTCATATAATGGCTAAATGCAACTGGCTAGGAGGTAGCGGCGTTCCTTCTCCGCTCCGGCCCGGCGCGGCTCCAACCTACACAGCGGTTTGCTGTTTTCTCCTCCAGGTATCTCCCCCGGCAGAGATAAGCTCTATGTTACCGGCATGTGGTAATGTGTATGTGTGAAAAATGAGGAGGGAACAAGGATAAGGAAGGGAAGATCGCGCGCAGCCCGTGGCTCGTTTGTTTCAGTATGCTCCGCCATTCGCCAGGTACTGATATCACGGGAAACTGAAGTACAGAGAGCAGGTCGCTAGAATTATCTTCGAGACAATAACTGAAATCGGCCTAGCTATGAAGCTAGAGTCGAAAAGACTTCCTTACCGATTTGGAGGAGAGCTAGGCTGCTCTGATCGGCGGTTTTCCGTGGTTCCTCCAATCCACACGAGGGAATGCACCCTAAGAAAGGGGCCACGGACCGCGCGCGATCTTTCCTTCCTCTTCCTTGTCCTATCCTCACCCCTTACTTACACACACTTACACTTACACTTACATGCACTACACTACCACATATTCCGGGAGACCGGTTGAGAGCTTAGAGCTTGTCTGGGCTGGGGCGGTGCCCCGCTGGTGGGAGAGTCCTGGTTAGGGGGGAAACCCCTCTAACCGACGGTAGGTCGGCGCCGGATCTCGCCATTCAGTGAGGGAAGTCAAAGCTACCTTCCAAGAAAAAAGCATGTATTAGACTTACGGGACTAATGACCTTAGCCGTTGACGCTTCCGGAATCACTAATCAATCAATCAATCAATCAACCAACTTCCCGATCAGACGCTGCAGTGGCAACTGTTGCACTGAGCCATCTCAAAGGTCATTAATCTTCGGATAAAACTGGGAATTTAATTGATTTTTTTCTTTTTACATTGTGTCTAGTTGAAATGTTTCAACTTCAAAATATTTAGAATTACGGTATTGGCCGTCCCAGTCGACATAATGGCTGTATGACGTCGGGTTTTAGTTGCGGGGAAGTCTGAGTTGCCCTCATATCAATGTCACTTCTTTTGTGAACCACCAGTCTTGAGACAGAGCTACCATCGATGTATTTTACGCACGAAGCACGTGGTTGCGCTCGCAAAATTGGCGACGCCAACAGTAGGAATCACCTTTGCTCAGCGAAGCCGTCCTTCATTTCCATGCGACGTCGCGAGAAGCGCAGATCTAAGGAGCGAAATCTGACGAAGCCGCTGCTGACTTGGGGTTTCTTTTTATAAATCCTCCAGATGCTGACGCTTCCATGAACAAAGGACGATCTGCTGTTTAGCCAATAGTATTTCGATAGATCTGGTGAAGCTAGGTGCTGAATGTATATATTTTTGCTGAATTAAATCTAGAGAATTGTTCGTAACAATGAGATTAACTACTAATTGAATGCAATAACCAGAACTTATTTCATTTTGTTCTCCATTCCACGTAATTAACATCTCTTGGTGATTCTTACGTGTAAAAATCTACATAAAGATATTCGTAAAAATGGCTGGAATGTTTTATAAAAGATCAATGTTTAAAAATGATAAATATTTTACATACTTTGTCTGTGATATGGCGTTGAACCAGTATACAAAAGCTCTCTGTTCACCGGATTGCAAATGCTAAAATATCAAAATTCAATCAATCATGCTATTAATATTAATTTGAAGTTTTTATTACTACAGACATTCCGTAATAAACTACAATACTATTAACTTTGGCAGGATTTTCCAAATGTTCCGAAAGTTTTTAATTGAGTAATAAATGTTTATATGATGTCACCTTTTCATTTAATCTTCTAATAACATTCTTGAACTGGTTCTTTTGCGATATAATTCATCAGTATATTATAAAGTTCAATTCAAACATCCACACAGATAACCTCTCCTATCTTAAAGTCAGGGCTGGAATAAATCATTTCGAATTGCTATATGCAATATGAGTCGCCATCAGTGTTTTTAAACGCCGTTACATATGACGTGCGAAAAAAGACAACTGGAAATAAAAAAAATATGTTTATTATGTCATATTGGCCATGAAGTGTTAATCGTTTTCATCATAATCAATTCTCATCAAAATTTAAGATCAAACAATGTTTCAATTTGAGTGAGAATTGTACTGACTCTCTTCATTCCTCTTATTTAGCAACTAAACATTACACATCTTACAAATAATGATTCTACGGATGTATTTTATTCTAAATTGATATGAGGGGAATACAGTAGAGGCGTATAGTGTGTTTCAGAAAATCAATGATTCATTGTTATTCGTTATGGAAATATTGGCCTTTTCGAAAATCGTTATGATTATGCACTGACGTTCATTGTTACCACCTATGGGACGCCATTGTAAAAATACAAAATTCTGAATCAAACTCTTTGATTTGGTATGAAGCAGCTTAGGACAAATTTGTTGTTTCTTTTCGAACAAATTCAGGCCAGGCGGCACTCGTGACCAATGAATTGTTTATAACTTTCGTCTTTGGCGGAACACTCAGTAGTACTTCCAGTTATAATGCAAATTCTTATCTCAGTTAGATAGCATAGAAGTACTTTTCACACTCTTTCACTATTTCAGTTACACGACTTCAGCTATCCCACATATACAGGTCAGTCATTTCAGATAAAGAAAACGCAACAGGATATTCCCAATAATATTGGCAATAAATACATTCTGAACAGTGTTGGCTACAAAAATATTTTTTTTTTGTATTTTGTCGATTTCGTCGCAGGCTTTGTGTCATCGGAACTTAGTCCGCATATTCAAGACTGAGAGCGCTGTTGTAGACATGGGAGGTCAAGTCGCTATCGAACACCGGGTTCATTGCAATTCCGACGGACGGTTTCTAGGCCAAGGTCTGTCGGGCAACATCGCAGGGCCGTGCGCGATACAAAGCTGCCGTAATAAGCACCCCCCCCCACTTCCGTCAATTCACAAATTCACATTTTTCGACATTGTTTTGATTGATTGATTAGTGATTTCGGGCGTGCCAACTGCTAAGGTCATTAGTCCCATATTGCATGTTTTTACCTCTTGAGGTGGTGATCTTCCCCTACTTGATGAAGAGATCCGACGTCAACCTACAAGTCGACTTGCTGGACTGGGAGCGGTGGCTCAGGGCATTAACAGATGTCACTGCAGCGCCTCTCACCGGGAGGCCCTAGGTTCCCACTCCCCACGGCGGCATGATTTTCGACACTAGCTTTTCAGCTAGGTCGAATTCAGTTGCTATCTGAAGGAGAATTCTTGAGGCCGGCTGCTTTGATCGGTAGTTTTCCGTGGTTTCTCCGATCCACACCGGCGAGTGCCAGAGCAGTACCCTAACAAACAGGCCACGGACCGCGCGCGATCTTTCCTTCCTCTTCCTTGTTCTATCATCTCCCCTTACACACACACACACACTTACACAAACACCAAATGTCGCTACACTACCCCACATGTCGTGAGACCGGTCGGGAACTTGTCCCGGCTGGGGCGGTGCCCCGCTGGTGCAAGATACCTGGTTGGGGAAAACCCCGCTAGTCGACAGCAGGTCGGCGCTGGCACCATTCAGCGGGGAAAGATCACCGCCATCTCCCGAGAAAAAAATGCACTACACTTACGGGTCTAACGACCAAATCAGTTGACGCGCCCGGAAACACGAAAAAAATCAATCAACTACCTGAATTTTTTTTCCCAACCAGGCATCTTTCAACGCACCGCCCCAGTTGAGACAAGCTGTAAGTTCCCGACATGTGTGGTAGAGTGCAATATGGAATTGTGTAAGTAAGGGGGGCTAGGACAATGAAGAAAAAGGAAAGACCGCGCGGCCCGTGACCCGTTTGTTAGCGTACTGCTCCGGCATTCGCATGGAATTCGTCTCCAGGCAGCGCGCTGTCTGGGCAGTCGCTGCAGCGGCTGAATTCGACGTACACGTATAACTGTTGTATGTTAAGATTATTTGTAAGATTATTGTAAGTTAATGGTAAGTAGATATAAGAAACTATAACAAATGTAGAGTGCATTAACACTGATCTTTGTATTGTTATATCCAAAAGAAAAGAAATAAATAAAATGAAATGAAATGACGTAGATCTATTGTTGTAAATCCAAAGGCTGAAGCAACATAGCGAAATTTGTATAGTCCGGCGGAAGAGCAGCGCCTGAGCATCGCCATGTAAAATACGGCTTCACTCGAATTGAAATGAATTGAAAATTCCTCGGGACTCTGACTCTAAAAGAGCGGCTGTAGAGGCAGGGAGAACGTTGGTTGTAAGCAACATCGTCCGGTGTGAAATGACTCACCTGCACTCTTTATGTAACCTCCGTGAATCCGTCTCTTGTGGTTGGACTCCTTCCGCTCCGCCAGTCGGGGCTGTGTCGTGCCAGATGAGAGGCACTATTGGTCTACTGATGGAGAATTGGCCATTTTTACAGTTCCTTCTAGAACCTTCTTCTTCTTTTTCCTCTTCTTCTTCTTCTTGTTATTATTATTATTGGTTAAGAAGTTAGATAGCAGAAAGGGAGAATGTCAGGATCAAACATTTGATCTGAATCTCAGGGGTGTCTGAAGCTTCCTGAATTTGTAATCTGTCTTGTGCAGTATCGTATTCAACGAGTTGCGGCTTTCATAACTAAGAAAACAATGATGATGATGATGATGATGATGATAATAATAATAATAATAATAATAATAATAATAATAATAATAACAACAACAACAACTTTGTTGAGTTGAATATTCCATGGATCTGGCATCTCGCAGAAATATAACAATAGAAGGCATTCCTTCAGCCGAACTCCACAGGTGACAATCAGTTGCGATCTCCAACTAAATTTGGGTGGGAGTATGGACTTCGCCCGAAAAGAAGTTGGATGGAAGTGAGGTCGCACATATATTTGCACTTTTTTGCACTGTTTTATTTTACACTTTAGTCGATTTTTTTTGAAGCCCCAGAATTAATATGCCAGTTAACTGCAGTGCGTATAAAATTTCTTTTTATTCTTATATTCTGAGAATAATGTAACACATATTTATAATACGCATTTATTTACTGTGCGCATAACGTAAACATGTTAGGGCAATCAAAAAAATGTTTGACATATGACAATTCACTAAATATATTTCAAAGCGCCGGAGACGGCGTACTAAGCTGGTATTACATAATAGAGCAACAGCAAAAGAGTTTTTCGTTTCCGAGCGACAAAGGCCTTCTTTCTTGATAGCGCTTAGCCACTTGGAGGCGTTTATCGGAGCGCGACGCTGCATAAAGAATGTGAAATTGTTTTTTCCGTATAAACGGATGTGGCGCTGAAAAATACCTGACCAGTGTTATAAAAGCAACTGAACTTTCCCACAGATTATTGAAACTGACACCACACAGTGTTCACAAATGGTGTGAGGTATTTCCAGACTACTCAGAATGAAAATATTACTTAATAATACACTTTTCAATTTACTTATAAAACTTTAATATTTATATATTAAAGTTAGATTTAAACCTCAAATGTGGCTAATTCGCCAATCGAATTCGCAAATTTGCCAATCGAAATCGCAAATTCGCACAGTAGCCTGGTGATATGAATAAAGTTATAAAAATGTCATCTCGGGCTTCAACTGGGTAATGTAGACTTTAGTCACCGGGCGCTGGTTAAAGTAAGACAATTATCCAGGAGTGAAGAGTGGTGATCTTGTGTGTTCGAAAAAAGTGCACTGACATAACCAGTGACGCTAAAACAGTACGTACTGTCTCCCCCGTATTTTCACGCAAAATTACGAGGAAAGTACTAAAATTGTACATGACATTATTTGAAAATCTTTAAGAAACAAATTGCATTAGAGATAAAACCTATGTCTTCATTTTTGTAGTTGTAGGAAAGAGCCGAAAGAATTTTCATTTTCAAAAAATCAGTTTCCAACGAAAATGAGACCTGTATCACCCTCTTAAACTATCCAATAACAAAACTTAATCAAAAACGAAGAACGCTTTTTTTTGAAAATTTGAAAAATGTCCCAGATTCTTCATCTAAAGTACCCTCCAAAATTAAAATATCGGTTCCAAATTCAAGGGCGACATCAGCTAGATCGATAGCCGAATATCAATTTTAGAGAAAATCGGCTGAACGGTTTAGCCGCTAGTGTTCTTCACTGATGGACAGACAGACAGACAGACGAACGGACAGATAGATGTTTTGCCGTCACTCGATTTTTCGATTTCAAGAACCCACAAAATATGGATTCTAGCTGCCCCACGTGTTGGAGATTTTTTTCCTAAAATTAGCAACTGTATTTATCCACTTTTTCGTTACCAGGGTCCTGTAATTAGAGTTTTTCTGACAAAAAATTAGCCTTTTTTCGCGCAGAATTACATAACTTCCTCTCTACTGTGTAAGAGGTAGCAAGAAAGTAAAAATACGAGAGAGCGTTGTCCAGACTCAATTTCTTTTATGTAAGTCGCGAAGGCCGTTTGGAGCCTCGTCGGCAACTCGAAATTGCGTAGTGAAGCGCCAGCTGAGGCTTAGTGATGTTGGATGAGATGGTATCGTGTAAACAGACAGTGGAACTCTAATCTGAGCACTGAACTCTAATCGCCTGCTAACCTCAGAAACTACAAACCAGCAACTAGATTTCTAATTTTTACGGAATATTGGCTGCTCCTCGTCACCATAACGTCCTTCGCCCGTTTTATCCACTTCACGTTGGCTACTGTGTATTTAATCCGGCTGAAGTTCGAAGTAGAGCGAATTATTCAGATTAGAGCAATAGCCGTTACACTTCATTAAAGAAATTATGTAAATTAATAATATTTAATTAATGTGAAAGGTGCAACTTCATTAAATATCAAACCATGTACTGGCGATGATAAAGAAGACGAAAAGTTTTATATATTCTTTTCCAAGTAACCATTTTTTATCATTAATGCTTTGAGTCTCAAATTTACAAGTTTGCACGTTAAAGAAATGAATACTTTCGTAAGAATGGAATAAGCACGTGGAGCTGATGCGGTGTTTCCGAAATGATTAGTCGTATGATCACATTTAGACGTTAAAGAGGGAGGGGACAAATGTTTCATTTGGGAACCCTCTTGGAAGATAATCATAACAGAAAACAAGTACACGAATAATGAGTACGAGTCATCCATGCAATCATAAACAATGAAAATAGCGACTTAATAGTGTACCAATATTTCTATCTGATCACGGTTGTCAGATGTCAAGGAACTATATTACAATGATTTTTGTTTATTGTAGAACTTGGACTAGAAAGTAGATATTTTATGAAAAATATAACGTTTCTGTCTACGAAAAATACATTACAAATGATGGGAATAATGGTTACTTATCAAAAACTACAAGGGTAGGGGAACTACAGCCGACTCCATGTTTTTTTTTTATTTAGTAATTTTCACTTACGTTGAGCTTAAAACTTGTTTTTATTTGTTGATTTGTTGTTTCGGCGCATTTAACTGAAGTATTGAATTATATTCGTTAATACAGAAAATACTAAATCCGCAAGACACACGACAAGAATGTAAGATTCAAGAAGTCAAAAGAATACAAGAAGACTTAAGAACACAAGACAAGAACGCAAGAAGAATGAACGAGGAAATCACTCGCCGAAACAGATGGACTAAGAACTGTGAACTGTGAATTATGACAGGTTGTGTTATGTGAATGTTAATTGGCCAACCTAACCATTCCTTAGCAGGAAATGGTTATTCTTTTCCCTGTATCACAAGGCATTTCCCTTAATGGGATGTACTAGGCTAAATAATAAATAAATGCAAACCGAAAATAGTAAATAAAAATGTCTGCATTCCTGTCATCAGCTTGGGGGGGGGAGGCCTAAATCGTTACGAGTCCAGAGTCTTTGGTACATCGACGAGGAAGGCACACATTTAAGGAAAAGTAACTGGTTTATGGTTTTATGGTTTGGGTTTCATGCCTTTCTTCCTGCAATTACAATGCGCTGTTCCGCCACACAATGAAGCTAAAGGTGGCTCCACACATTCGTTATTCGGCGAGTAGCGATCAACCGCTCGCCGAGTCCCAAGTAGTGTGGATGAGATGCTTGCTATTTGCCGAGTGACGAACATTCGGTGCTCGCCCTACCCACCGCGGGTCAGTCTTTAGGACACACCAAAGGGAGCGAACATTCGCCGAACTCGTCAGCTGCTCGGGATTGGGCGAGCGCTAGCTCGCTGCTCGGCGAATTCAGAATGTGTGGGGCCGTCTTAACGCAGCGAGTGTATACTTATGTCTTAAGGTGCGTGATGAGGGAGACTCCGGGATGTTTGCCCCAACCGAGCGCTGTTGGGCGAGGCGGCTTCTTTGCCGGGTGACTGACGGGCCGTAAAAGCTGTCGCACAGCGCAAAAGTTGAGGCGTTGCACGGCGAAAGGTGACTGCTCTGGGAAAACCTGCTCAGTGGCGTACGAGGACATCCATGGCTTTCTGTACGAGAACTATCCCTACTTGTGTTTTCGATGTTAATACGAGTAGTATTCATGGATTGATTGATTCGTGTTTCCGGGCGCATCAACTGCTCTGGTCATTATTCCCGTTAGTGAAGTGCATGTTTTTACTCGGGAGATGGCGGTGATATTTCCCCGCTGGATGGCGAGATCCGGCGCCGACCAACCGGCGGCTAGTGGGGTTTCCCCCTAACCAGGTCTCTCCCACCAGCGGGACACCGCCCCAGCCGGGACAAGCTCTAAGCTCCCAACCGGTCTCCCGGAATATGTGGTAGTGTAGTGCATGTTACTGTAAGTGTGTGTACGTAAGGGATGAAGATAGGGCAAGGAAGAGGAAGGAAAGATCGTGTGCGGTCCGTGGCACCTTTGGTAGGGTACTGCTTCGTCATTCGCCTGGTGTTGATCGGAGAAACCACGGAAAACTACCGATCAGAGCAGCCGGCCGTTAGAATTCTTCTCCGGACAGCGACTGAATTCGACCAAGCTGAAAAGCTGGTGTTGAAAATCCTGCCGCCGTGGGGAGTGTAATCTAGGACCTCCCGGTCAGAGGCGCTGCAGTGACATCAGTTGATGCACTGAGCTACCGCTACCGGTTTGTGTTTTCGATGTTAATACGAGTAGTATTGAATCAATCGGATGAAACGAGTAAATCGTGAAATGAAGGATTGAAAAAATTCAACAGATTCCAAAATTTCCTTAAGTCCGGTATAGACGGTACAGTTTTCTGCAGATTGGACGTACAGAAAAGGTGCAGTCCAGACTGCACGTTTTCTATATGAACATGTTCATAATTTCATGCAGAAAGACTACAGTTTGACTCAAGCGCCTCTAGCGGCAGAATTATTCACTGACGGCGATCGGCCATTGCGATTTTGTGGTTACGTGTTTCAAAGTGCGATTGTGTGAAGTGATATATTGTGATAAAATTACTTTTTCCCAATTCTTGACTTCCCATTTTTATTCTCTACGCTCCTCATGGTTAATTAATACCAAATAAAGATCATAACCAGAACACACACACAGAAATACCACCACTGATAGTACTCGGACGGCGCAATTCGGTTGTTTCTCTTTAGACCCCCAAGCGGCGGCCTGTGGCGATTCGTGCAGAAAACGTACAGACCGCGTATGCGCGTATTTTGGCTTTTGTACTTCTAGTTTGGGATCTTAAAGTTTCTGTATAGAAACTGTATGAGAATCTGCACGAAAACTGTACTGTGTGTGCCGGGCTTTAGAAATACGAGTACAATTATTCAAGATATTATTTTGAAATTCAATGCAAATTCTAACAGACACAAACTAGATTTCTTTTACAAAAATTGTGAATTCAATAGTTCAGTCTTAATTTACCTGGAACAAAACTCTACCCTTTTAACTTTCCATGAAGATTGCTAAATCTCATGATTTCTGGTAAACCCTTCCGTCTATTCCCTTTGCCACCACACCGCCCTTGAGACATTTTGTAAATATCTTTTCGGCCAGAGTCACCCACAAGGGACGTCAGCTCGCTCACTTATCGTCTGTGCACGACAAAAGTGACATCTCGAAACTTGTCACTTTGCAGAAAAACGATGCGCTCCATTCTACATACCGGCTGCCTTGTGACCTATCTTTATGAGGTTTTTAACTGTAGCAAAATACTATGTATTTTCTAAGAATATTTTACCACTTAACTCAAATATGACGTTTTTTTAGACGAGTCCTTATTCCCGACCGACGAGTAAATATTTATTTTTTTGATTCGGAAAATACTTTTAAATTTATTTCTTTGTTTTGTAAATTTAAAAGCGTTTTTCCTTTGCGCATAAGCGAGATGCAAGAAGCGTTATGCTCCAATAAATACTTCCACTCACAAACCCATGCCGTGTCGCATTTAAGGAGAAACGAAAAAGAAAAGTAAAGGGTAGCGGTAGTAAGAAATATGAAAGAAGAAAATGAATGCACGGAAGGAGAAAAAGGAGGCGGGAAAGAGAAGCAGGAAAAGATGAAAAGGAGAAGAAAATACAAGAGACCGAAGAGGGGAGAAATAGAGACCAAAGAAAGAAGAGGAGGGAAATGATGCACACGGTTGAGAAAGCTAAGAAAAAAAGGGAAACGGTGAAGAGAAAGGGAAGAAAAACAGAGTAGAAGATCGAGTAGGGAAAAATGGAAAAAGAACTATGAGGAGAAGGAGAGGAGGAAAAGAATAAAAATGGCGGCGGGAAAAGAGAAGAATGAGAAGGATGACGAAGAGAAAAGGGAGGAGAAGGAGGAGGAAGAGACCGGCTGAGTTGGCTCAGGGCGTCAATTGATGTCATTGCAGTACTTCAGACCTGGAGGTCCTCGGGTTGCACTCCCGACGGTGGCAGGATTTTCCACATTCGCTAGACATCTGTGTCGAGTTCAACCACTAAAGAATTCTAGAGATCGGCTGTTCTGATCGAGAGTTTTACATAGTTTTACCTATCATCACCAGGCGAATGCCGGAGCAGCACTCTAACAACGGGCCACGGACTACTTTTCATTCCTCTCTTGTGTTCTACCATCACTCCTTACACGCACAGTAACACACACTGCACTACCACACATGTCGGGACACCGATCGGGAAATTAGAGCTTGCCCCGGCTGGGGCGGTGCCCACCATCCAAACACCGCAACCATCCGCGATGAAAACTGCACTATAATTACGGAACTATTGACCTTAGTAGTTGACGCTCCCAGAGTCGCTAATACGGATACTAAAAGCTGAGGAATACGGATGAGTAAAAGGAGGAAGAAAAGGGGGATGAGAGAAGAGCAGACTCACCGTCGGCGCGCAGCTGGGCGTTGCATTCCCCGGAGGCGGCGTTGGTCTCGTCGAAGCGCGCGTGCATGTCGTTGGTGTGCAGCAGGCGCAGCTGGAGGTCCCCGGGCGCCGGCGCCGGCACCACCCCGCCCCCGTTGGCCCACGACGCCGCCCGCGGCCACGCCGCCGCGCGCCCGGCCAGCGCCAGCACCAGCCCCGCGCACGCCACCACCGCCCACGCCGTCGGCATCTCCACACCACACACCCCGAGGGCAGCCGGCACACCTGGTCGAGTCCGTCCGCTCGCACCGGCCCGCGCGCCACCGGAGACTGAGCGGAGCGCCGCGCGCGCGCGGGCACAGCGCCGCGCCGCGCCGCGCCCGTGACGTCACGCCGTGACGTCGCCACAGAGGGCGTCGCGCATGCGCACCGCGCCGCTGACCTCGAGGCGCGCGCCGCGCCGCCGCCCCGCGCCGGCCCGGCCCGGCGAAAGCGCTGCGGAGCGGTGGGGTTGCGCGAGGCATCGGGGTGGAATGGGCACGAAAGAAAGTGTCAGGATATGTACCCGAATGGGGAATTAGGAGACAGAAGGAGGGAGAAAAAAGAGAGAGAGAACGAGAGAAACGGAGAGAGAAAGAGAGAGAATGGGAGAGAAAGAGGGAGAGGAAGAGAGAGCGAGAGAGAGCGAGAGAGAGAGACAAAGACAGAGAATGAAAACAAAGAGACAGAGAAAGAGAGAGAGAAAGGAGAGGGGAGAGAACTAGAAAGGGAGAGAAAGAAAGAGAGAAAGAAAGAGAGAGAAAGAAAGAAAGAAAGAAAGAAAGAAAGAAAGAAAGAGACAGAAAGACACAGAGAGAGATTTTCAAGGGCGAGAGAATACTTCGTATGCCTTCTTTCGGAGGGGAAGTAAAGCCCGCTGTCCTGTGTCGTAGATTTACTGCATGCAGAAGATTCTTCAGCCTAAATTCTGTTTTACACAGTAATTTTTTTATTATTTTTCGTCGGTACAGAAAATTGACGGACCAGACTGAATGTAATTTGTACGATAAAATGGCGCATGCTTTATTTTTAGGTACAGATGTCTTCCAGGTTGACTACCGCGCTCCTGGCGTCACTTTTGGAACTTTCTCTGATTTTCTATAGTTATTTTGTTCCTTTTGTATAGTTTCGAGAGTGTTCGAAAGTTTTGAATTGTAAAATGAAGTGATTATGTAGTGAGAAGCAAAACATGTACTGTGTTCTAATGTCTCGCTCTGTGCTGAGACATAATACAACCTAACTTAATTTGTTACCATAGATGCTGTGTTCAATTATTTGATCTCCAGCGCTTTTTGCGCCGTCCAGAGTAAATATTTTCATCACGACTGAGTGTGGAAAACGAAATGGCCAGGTAAAACGCTCGTTTCGATACCGAAACAGTAGCACGTCCCTTTTCCATCTATTTTCTGTACGGAAAAATGATGAAAATATGACCGTGTACAACGGGCTAAACAGAAGCATCTGATGAGTTAAATTCAAATCGCCTGTTTCGTCGCCTGAATAATACCTTCTTTCTCCGCTTGATGGTGAAAGGCGGGTAGGGAAATTTGCGTGTTCTGGTGGAAGATCAGGCCTATTGGCCCGAGTCTCACCACATAAAATAGGGCATCATCGAATTGAATTGAGTGAGGGGGAGAGCGAGGGGCACAGTGGGAGGGAGAAGCAGAGAAAGAGAGATCGGCGTTTAGGCAGAGCAAAAATTATATAATCAAATTGATTTATTTCCAATTTATTCGTTTGTTCCGGGCGTCTAATTATCGGTTACGAACACGGAGAAAAATTAAAAGAGGAGGAAGAATTTCGTAATGCAATTAACATAACTTCATTTTTAATTAATTCGTTCGTTAATTTCGCATACGGCAATCATCGCACATGCACACACAATATTCCATGTTGTTTCCCCTTTCATTAATTATCCTTCACCCTCTGGTGTGGGGGAGAAGTGAAGAATCGGTAAACAATATAAGAAGAAAGTAAAGCTTAGTGTGACAGAAGGGAATGAAACAAAAAGGAGAGGGAGAGCAGGAATACACAGTGAGCGAAAGAGCCACATACAATCGAAGAATGCTCATAAGGGGAGGAATAATAATAACAGAATTATTTTTATCTTTCTGTTTCATTTCATGCATTCACTCGTCGTTTCGTTTCAGCCAACAGGCCCAAATTTCGTATTTCTTCCCCCTTTCTCCAATACTCCTTCACTCTCTGAAGAGGCGCGAGAAATTCACCTACAATTATAATCACTGAACATTTTTTCTAAATACTCATGGCGGACGATTACTGGCCATTGCGTTTATCTAGTTACAAGTATACACACTAATCTAAGCTTTTGAAAGCGCTTACAGGATTTGCACGGCTGAAATAAAAAAAAAAGAAGAAAAAAAAACAACGGTTATTGAATCGAGTATAAACCTGTAACTCTCTTCTCTAGGAAGTCACTAAAAATTATCTTCCAGGCAATCTTCATAGTCACAGTTCATTACACTTGAAATATCTATGAGTCAATATTTCAAAAGTAAAAACATGCACACACACACACTAAGTTTCCTGCCAGTAATGAAATGCATTAGGTGACGTCCTAAAACTTTTTCTTTATCCATTTCTTTCAATTCACCGCACTTCGTATTCTCATTTCGTGTTTCTCTCTGAAATATCGTCCGCAACAACTCGCCACTAAACCCCCAATTCTGATTGGTCAAAAAAATTACAAAATTAATTTTTTCAACAAACTGTGACTGTTCTTCTGCAAGGAACGCCTTCGCATCAGTGAACAATTCTTCCATTACGTGAATCACTGAGTACACGTTGGTAGTAATTTTGCTTTTTTGTAATAATTACTTTTTCCATTAGAAGACCATAATCCATTTTAGACACTAATTGAAAAAGATATAATGGAATTTTTCGCGCGGCAGTTCTACGTAATATCATTCCGGACCTATTTCGTAGTCAATAACATTATGGACTCTTGTTTTGTTCGTACAAAAATCCCGAGAGAATGTAAAATATCTTAAAGAGTGTTTCATTCCAGGGAAATATGGTGAATTTATCAACAACTCAAAGAAGCTCTCTTGATATACACACACCAACACAATACTAGAGAACATCAAACACATTGGTATTAATATTCGCTGAGAGTGGTTTCGTAATTCAACGATGCCTTTCCAACATGCCAACCTGAAGACGTGAAGCCTGTCAACGTATTTCTTCTTGATTGTCAATATATGTTTGGGAGAGGGAGGCTGCTGCAGGTAGCTCCGACAAAGACCTTAGAGTGAGGTCTGTAAATAGTGTACATAATTTATTGTAAATAAATTGTAAATACCCACTCGTGTCTGTTCCTTTGTGGTGTAGATCCCTACTCACGACGTTACAATAATAAGTACTTTAATAAAAGTAGACAAAAGCTGAGAAGATAAGCATTTATCAAGATCATTTACGCACGGTCAAGTCACGGTATGTGTATTTGTGCTGTCTACATTGTGCTAGTGGATCATGAGGCGAGCAGTGATACTCCTCTATCTGTATACGTTGACATGCAAATAAAAGTATCCAGTTTTTTATGACAATCATTTATTTCAGCAATTGCACAACGTTTCGTAACTAGTTTTGTTACATCATCAAGTGCTTAGTGAGGGAACTACTATCCCATTGAATTACCTCTGCAGTAGAACAATCGAGGAAACATTACGAAATTAACTCACTCATTAACGTTAACATTAACGAAATTAACTCATTAACGTTGTGCAATTGCTGAAATAAATGATTGTCATAGAAAACTTTGGATACTTTTATTTGCATGTCAACGTATACAGATAGAGGAGTATCACTGCTCGCCTCATGATCCACTAGCACAATGTAGATGGCACAAATACACATACCGTGACTTGACCGTGCGTAAATGATCTTGATAAATGCTTATCTTCTCAGCTTTTGTCTACTTTTATTAAAGTACTTATTATTGTAACGTCGTGAGTAGGGATCTACACCACAAAGGAACAGACACGAGTGGGTATTTACAATTTATTTACAATAAATTATGTACACTATTTACAGACCTCACTCTAAGGTCTTTGTCGGAGCTACCTGCAGCAGCCCCCCTCTCCCAACACGCGCCTTGCGGCCGCGCCTGCGTTTAGCCAACTCGGCAATCGCAAATGGCACCTGGTGTGCCTCGGCAGACAATCTGCCCCGAAGTATCGAGCATACTTCACAGTGCTCGAGACTCGAACACCTACACGAGCCTACAGCACTTCCGCGCCAGACTTGGCCGGACAAGTTTTGCGGTGTTTTGCCGCGCGGAAACCAGAAACGTTACCCAACCCAGGGCTTCTGCGACAGCCCTTTTATATGCTCGAGGCACATGACTTCCTGCGTCATCTTTCCCCCACGCACACGTCTTGAGGCGTCTGCTTTTTCCGTTGCAATTTGCACCCGGCACCTCCAAGTCCTCTCCCGTTTTGGACTTTCTCTGAAGGGTTGGCCTTTGTTCGGGAGCCTATTTTTGGCTCCCTCATTCCCATACCTTGCAACTTGTCTCTCTGGAGCAGAGAGTCAAGTCTATGACGCTACATTATAAAATACTAGTGGACCCGGCAATGCTTCGCTATTGCAATGTATTACTCTTCATACGCTACTCGTCACATGATTGTTAATCACGTTTTACGCTCCGCTCCGCAAACGTTTTAATAATTGAAAGACTCTCTCGCGAGTATGGGTTAGTTTTGTCCTACTTTGTACACGGTTGTCAAGAATCCTATTA